>JBBDHG010000131.1:607500-750000 GCA_037951165.1 Lophius americanus | reverse complement strand
ACGTGCACGCCACATGTACGCCGCCGCCGCGGCGTGTGAGTGCGGTTTCCTGCTGGAGGGGTAAGGAAGGAATTTGGCTCATCATGAGTTCAAAGGCTTCGGATCGGCGGCAAGACCAGACATATACCTCTAAGCCCCGCCTTTCCAACACACACACACACACAAACAAACACACACACACACACACAAACACACGCACACGCACACACACACACACACATTCAATGCTTTCAACTGGGTAGCATGTTAGCATTACATTATTGGATGCCTGGATTGATGGATGGATGATTGACGGCTGGATGATTGATGGATGAAGGATGATTGACGGATGGTTGACGGCTGTTACCATAGAGACTCTCCACATATTAATCGTAAAATAACTTTATTTAAACTTCAGACAAAAGCAACAAATCAAAGGAGAGAAAGAATAAAATAAAAGATGGAGGGAAATAAAACCATGCTGATAAAAGAACCAGGAAGTACTTCAAAGTAAAAATCTTCTCTCTACCTCCCATGGTAGAAGTGTCACTTCAAAATAAAAGTCTGACTTCCTGTTGGACGTGTGGTGGACGTCCATCATCTCCGTGACGACGTGCGAGTTCGTATTGTTAATGATTGTCAGATCCGTCCTCAAGAGGCCCCTCCCACACATAAGTTACCCCGCCCCCCCACATCCTGAGCCACACAGTGGCGCCACAAATGCAAACAAACAGAAACGTGAGCGTTTACATTTATAAAGTCTAAATCCGGTTCAATGCCGTCAGACACATTTACATCAGAGAGGAGGACGTCGTCATGGTAACCACTGCCACGCCCACACATCACACACGCCGCGAGGTCAGTAACAGGTCAGCTCACCCAAACGCAAAGACTCACCCTCAGGGTTCGCTCTAAGGTACAGGTGGTCTAGGGTTCATTGTGGGCGGGTCTAAGTCCCTTCAGTTGGCTAAACGGCCAATCATCTGGATGCAAAGTAAGACGTACGAAGATTTAAATACTTAGTCTGTTAATTATTCAAACGTGTGTTTAAACATGAATAAAAACCATCTGCCAAATATTAATGACATCACTGAAACGGTCCGGGTTCACACAGTGAAACAATACAGGTTCATATTATGAAACGGTCCAAGTTCACATAATCAAACAGTCCTGGTTCACACAGTGAAACAGTCCAGGTGCATAGAATGGAAGTCCAGGTTCATACAGTGAAACTGTCCAGGTTCATACATTGAAAAAGTCCAGGTTCATACAGTGAAACAGTACAAACCAACCACACTGTCTCCTAAATCTGCAGTGAGTTCGCTGCTAACGGCTACTAGCTGCTATTAGCTGCCAGATGCTACCAGCTGCTATTAGCTCATCATTGCTATTAAAAGCTTATAGCAGCTGGTAATGCTTTCAGCCTCTAACTGCTACCAGTTGCTAACTGCTACTAGATGCTAACTTGTATTAGCGGGTTTGAGGCCTGGTTTTTGTGACAACAGTTTTGTTAAAAACATAAACTTTTTCCTCCATCTTTTAAAAAAGTTCTGGGTTGATGTAACGACGGTGTGAAAACCCTCTTCAAGCAGAAAGCCTGTAGTGTGAATGTCCGGCCAGCAGGTGGCAGAGTGACACCAGAGGCGTTACAAAAAAATGTCTGCCTGCCTGGAAGAAAAAGGTTAAAGGTGTGCGTGAGGTCAGGCTGTGATGTCACAGCTGTCACTCAATCTGGACAGGAAGTGGGGGTTTTAAGTTCAGGTTTGCCTTTCAGGGCCCAAAATCACCGATGTCATGGAAACAGACGCCAACAAAAGGCAAATGTTTATGCTAAATAGATGTTAAACGACGCACTGAACCTTCCATCCAGAGGGTTCAGTGCCGTTACTACCTCCACTGTCAGCTTGGAGGCGTAACGTCAACTACTCCCACCTCCACTGCGTCGCCCCTAACTATTACCCAGAATGCAGAGTGGCGATAGAGGAGGAACAATCCTTCCTCCAACAGGCCGTGGGGGAGGAGCTTCGGCAGGAGTGAGAACCTTTTGTGGGGATGAACTGACCCTTTAAGAGGATGATGTCATCACCAGCTGCTGTGACATCATGACAGACGGTGTGGTGGACTCTACCAGAGAGTTGATATGTTTGAGCATCGCTGTGACCTCATCAATGACGAAACAGACACGATGATGTCATACTGCGGCGCTGCAGGAGCACAGGCGGACCAGTGGGAGGAGCTACTGTCTGATGGGACAGTTTGATTATTGATTATGTATAACTGATCGTCTGCGGCGCCTCAGCGGCGGGACCCTCCGGTGATTGTCTTCTGGCTGGATTGTCGGTCGTCTCCTGGCTTCCTGTTTGAAACCGGACGACATGTTGCTTAAACAGTTTTCCGTTACATGATCGTGAAGGTCGTTCGGCGGAGACTCTTCATCCGGACGGGCGCCGGCATCACGCCGTCAGGTCGGATATGACCAGTTTGTCCATTTTATTCCCCATGTCTCCGGGGACAGACAACTCCTCTGACTCGTAGTCGTCGTCAAACGACCTGCTGACACATGAAACACGGTGAGCTCACAGTGACAACGGGGGCGTGTCCTCTTAATAGATGATTGACAGATGAGCGACGGTCGTACCCCTCATGCAGCTGTTCGTGTGCCGTCTCCTCCGCCACCAGAATCTCATACTCCTCTGACGCATATTTGTCCCAGTCCGACGGTTCTGGACCTTCACTGTCGATGTCCTGGAAAACAAACAGGAACCTGGAAGTCATACCTGTCAACAGGAAGTCATACCTGTCAACAGGAAGTCATACCTGTCAACAGGAAGTCATACCTGTCAACAGGAAGTCATACCTGTGAACAGGAAGTCATACCTGTCAACAGGAAGTCATACCTGTCAACAGGAGGTCATACCTGTCAACAGGAAGTCATACCTGTGAACAGGAAGTCATACCTGTCAACAGGAAGTCATACCTGTCAACAGGAAGTCATACCCGTCAACAGGAAGTCATACCCGTCAACAGGAAGTCATACCTGTCAACAGGAAGTCATACCTGTGAACAGGAAGTCATACCTGTCAACAGGAAGTCCAATCTGTCAACAGGAAGTCATACCTGTCAACAGGAAGTCATACCTGTGAACAGGAAGTCATACCTGTGAACAGGAAGTCATACCTGTCAACAAGAAGTCATACCTGTCAACAGGAAGTCATACCTGTCAACAGGAAGTCCAATCTGTCAACAGGAAGTCTTACCTGTAAACAGGAAGTCATACCTGTCAACAAGAAGTCATACCTGTCAACAGGAAGTCATACCTGTCAACAAGAAGTCCAATCTGTCAACAGGAAGTCTTACCTGTAAACAGGAAGTCCAATCTGTCAAAAGGAAGTCTAACTTGTCAGCAGGAAGTAATACCTGTCAACAGGAAGTCATACCTGTCAACAGGAAGTCATACCTGTCAACAGGAAGTCCAATCTGTCAACAGGAAGTCATACCTGTCAACAGGAAGTCATACCTGTCAACAGGAAGTCATACCTGTCAACAGGAAGTCATACCTGTCAACAAGAAGTCATACCTGTCAACAGGAAGTCCAATCTGTCAACAGGAAGTCATACCTGTCAACAAGAAGTCATAACTGTCAACAGGAAGTCATACCTGTCAACAGGAAGTCCAATCTGTCAACAGGAAGTCTTACCTGTAAACAGGAAGTCCAATCTGTCAAAAGGAAGTCTAACTTGTCAGCAGGAAGTAATACCTGTCAACAGGAAGTCTAACCTGTCAACAGGAAGTTATACCTGTCAACAGGAAGTCATACCTCTCAACAGGAAGTCTGACCCGTCAACAAGTCGAACATCGCTTCACTTCCACCCCACTGGGACTTTTCAGTCTGATCTGGATAAAACTTGCAGGTAGGACGCCTCCCCAAGGACCGTGGTCCGGTACAAATAACTGGACCTTAGTCCAACCAAAAAGGTGGTTTTGGTCCGGATCAAACTGAACCATGAATCTGTTTGTTTACAGAGTGAGGGCCGTCTGTCGGACCAACAACAGGAAGTTACATCAGACGACCATCATATGGACCTCAGGACGAAGGGTTGCGTCACATGACCTGTTCTCCACCATCACCCCCCCTACAAACCCCCCAAAAACCCAGCTGAGGCTCCTTCAGGTCTGTAGGAGCATCCAGATGAGTTCTGGAAACATCTGACTGGTACCGTGGATCTGCTCCACTAGACACCGGGAGAACGTCATCCTTTCCATTCCAGATATTCTTTAAGCCGGGCCGGCTGCGTGGTTCTGGGTTGGACCGGGTCGTGGTGATTTCCTTTATATGAGCAATAGACTGGATTTTACACAAATACCAGCCGTTTATAGTCGACACCACCTTGTGAGAGAGAATCGCCTCTGGAAAGGTTCTGGTTCCAGAGCGTGACGGTCTCCCGTGAGTTCCATGTTTTTCCACATTAAAGCGATCCAGCGTCTGATTCCCTCCTCAGAATTCATTAGTTCCTTCCTGTTTCTGGAGAACCGGGTCGGCTTTATGAGCTCGGCTCAGAATATCTGTCCCTCCTCAGAGTACTGTCTGATTTATAACGATGGGAATCTTCATCCTCTAACCCATAACCTTCATCACCTCTGGTCCCCGGGTCAGAACCAGGACTTATCATCACGGAGAAATGATGTCATTCAGCTTCATTGAAAAAACTCATGGACAAAAGGAGGCGGAGCTTTAAGCACACAGAGAGGTAATGGTGGGCGGAGTTATGCTGATCATCATGGAGGAGGAGCAAAAATGTAATATTAAGGTGCAAAAAGTAACAAAAGACCAAACTGTAAGCGTTTAAAAATAGAGCGCCATAATCCCGCCCCCTGCCGCTTCTGATTGGCTCAGATTGATGACGGTATTATTCTCATAGTCTCCTCCCACCTTAAACTTTAACCTCCCCAGAAAATAAACCAAACAGAAGCAAATGAAGAAAACGCTCTTAATTTTGACAGCAAGTGTCGAATTTGGAGAACGCGCCGCAAATATCCACAACACAACGGAAGTGTTTCCAGGGGACACTTAAAAGTGATGCACACATTCAAGTCTAAGGGTTTTTGGTTTTATTTAGACGTGTCTCATTTTAGCACATTTTCCAGAACCACTGACTCCAGGAAGGTCGCACAAAAAACGCGGCTGAAAAAAGGGCGTCCAGATGTGTGCATCACTATTAAGTGTCCTCTGGAAACACGTCCGTTTTTTTTTGTTCAAATTGATGAAGGCGTGTTTTTTTTAAATTTGCACGTGTTTTCTTGAGTTGCAGCGTGTTTTCCCTCGTCATCCACTGCAGGATTCTAACCAAACAGGAAGGTTGGGGCAGATTGGACCATCCATATTGGAGATTTAACTACTTCCTGTTTCATGGAGGAAGCCATCAGTACAAACTAACGTCCCACCTTCTGCACGGCGAAGGGGTCTCGCTGCTCGTGGTCCAGATACTTCTCCAGATTGAAGAAGGTGTCGAAGAAAATGTGAGCCATCCTGCAGCGCCTCAGGTCCCCCAGCGTGATCTTACCTGCGGGACAAACACACTCAGGTGAGCGCCGGACGGCGAGGAGGCGGGGACACCGGCGGCGGCGGCGGCTGGCACTCACCTGGACTCTCAGGTTTGACCAGGTCCAGCATCTGGCACAGTAGGTCCTGGAAGGGCAGGGGTTCGATGCCCATCCTCTCCATCCTCTCACACTGCTCCTCGTAGAAGAACTCCAGCTCGAACATGGACAACACGCCGTCGCCATCCGTGTCCATGCAGCGGAACCAGTACTCCACGCTGGAGAGGGAACGGCACACGTGAGGCGGAGGACGTAAAAAAAAAAAAAAGGGGGGGGGGCGTTCAGTGGAGGTGACTCCGCCTACCTGGTGGGGTTTTTCTTGTCTTCTTCGGAGATGAGGAACCAGACGAACTCGGCGTAGCTCATCCTGCCTTCCCGCTGGACGGCGTTCCCCCTGGAGACAGTTGTTCCCGCTCAGAGCTGCTATTACGATGATGTCATCAGTGCAAGAGGGTCTGACTTACCGCGTGACGGCGCCGGAGAACAGCCTCTGGATGATCCGGGTGGAGGACGCTGTCGGAGCGAGGAGAGCAGAATGAGCGGGGAAACAAACACGGCGGCGAAGGATTCACGCGTGACGCTAAAGTGTCGCGAGTACGCGCGCACGATGGGTGTGGCCCGGATGCGGGCGAGCTGGACCGGGGTGAGCCGAGGACAAGCAGCTGTCGCGTTCTGGATGCGAGTCTGATTCTGATCAGTTTCTGGGATCGGTTCCAAACATGAACCTCCCGCAGGAGGTTTTTGGGTCTGGACGCCGTCCAGCTGCCTCGCATTCCTCCGGCTGGAATCGCGCCGGCTTCGCCTGAAGGACGCTTCCTGTGAGCGTCTGCGGCGAGAGTAACGGCGAGTGCCAGAGCTCCTCTTACCGTGGTCGTTGTAGCGGTCCAGGTCTTTGGGGTCGATGTAGAGGTCGTGGTCGGTGTCCAGCTCCCAGAACTTGCAGTAGATGACGTAGAAATGCTCGTAGGAGAAGTAGTCGGTGATCTGGTTGATGTCGTCCTCCTCCTCCAGCAGCGCCAGCGTCTGCAGGAAGTTACTGCGCCGCAGCTCCGTCATGGTGACGCGGCCCGTCCAGGAACGGTTCACCACGTAGAAGATCCGCTGGATCACCTGGAGTACAGAACCAGCCAAAGCGAGCAGGTGACTATGGAAGGTCATGTGATCAGCGGCGCCTCACAGAGCAAAACACAACTGAGGGGTTTCCATAGAAACCTGGTGGGAGGGCTGGTCATGTGACACGATGAGGCGTCATGGCCGCCGCCACAGGTCACATGACAAAGAAACTACAGCGAAACTGAAACTACCACAGTATTATTATTATTGTGTTTTAGGTTGTTTTTACTGTTACTATCATTGTTGTTGTTGTTTTTATTGTTGTTGTTTGTTTGGTTACCGTGGTGATGTAGCGGGAATGGAACTCGGGCGCGTCCTTCAGGAAGGTGAGTCCTGGATGTGTGTCAACGATGTCCTGAAGCACCGACAGGAAGAAACATTCAATCAGTGAGGATCAACATCCTGTACTTCAGAATAAAATACTGCGTTAATCAACATCCTGTACTTCAGAATAAAATACTGCGTTAATCAACATCCTGTACTTCAGAATAAAATACTGCGTTAATCTACATCCTGTACTTCAGAATAAAATACTGCGTTAATCCACATCCTGTACTTCAGAATAAAATACTGCGTTAATCCACATCCTGTACTTCAGAATAAAATACTGCGTTAATCCACATCCTGTACTTCAGAATAAAATACTGCGTTAATCCACATCCTGTACTTCAGAATAAAATACTGCGTTAATCAACATCCTGTACTTCAAAATAAAATACTGCGTTAATCAACACCCTGTATTTCAAAATAAAATACCACGTTAATCCACATCCTGTATTTCAAAGTAAAATGTGACTAATGCTTTTAAATATACTCGGGTTATGACATCATCAGGTATCAGCACCTGCATGAAGTAATAGAGTAAATGTGTTCCAGGTACTTCTGAGAGTGAGGTCGTTCACCTGTAACAGAGGAATGAAGTCCTCCTGCTCCAGGACGCTGCAGCCGGGTTTAGCTAACAGGGAGATAAACTTCGAGGAGTCGTCATGGCAACTGAGTAACAACCTAAGGAGGAAAGAAGTTGTATGACATCATGACCTGATTCTATGGGTATGTGGGCGGGGCCTGATGTCTTACTTTCTCCAGGTGGCGACGAATGCGTGGACAGAGACGAAACCCGTCCTCTCTCCTCCGGCGGCGTAGAACATGGCGGACTTCCAGTAGAGTGGAACGCCACACGCCTGAGGAGGAGGAGCACCGTTAGCATTACATCACCACAGCAACTGAGCGACAGGAAGCGGCGTTTGTCCAAACCTTGGCGATCTTCCCCATCTCGTAGATGTCGGCCTTCTCCTCCTCGATCTCCGTGAACGCCGTCTCGATGGCAGTGATGGCGGCGTCGTGGTTGGCCGGCGTGCCGATGGCGGGGAGGCCGCGGGGGAAGTAGAACCTGGGAATGTTGATGGCAGGCGGAGGTGGGGTGACAATGATGGGAGGAGGGGGCGGGCTGGGTGAGCGCGGCGAGGGGGTGGGGCATGGTGTTGGCGGGGCAGGTGGAGGTGTTCCCGGCTTCTTCTCTGATTTGGACTGGACCTGAAAGGAGACGCAGGAGGTCATTGGTTCAGAGAAATCGGAGGGTCCAATAGGATGTCAGCTATTATAGCTAACAGCAGATATGACAGCTAACTGTGGCTTTTGTCATTGTTCACAGTTAACATTAGCTAAGTCTTCTAACGGTAGCTCATGTCAGGCCTATCGCAGCTAACTGTAGCTAATGTCAGCTGGTATGCTATCACAGCTAGCTGTAGCTTACGTCAACTGTCACCAGTGCTAGCTAGATCAGCATATGACGTGGCTAATGTCATGTCTGGCAGCTAAAGTTACATTTGGCAGCTAACCGTGGCTAATGTAACTTGCTGCTAACCGCTATTACGTCCTCTAATTGTGACACAAACGTGTCTCGAACATGTCACACCTCCCGTCCAAACGTGTGTTTCACCTCTGTTACTGCCTCCACTGTCATCTCAGAAACCGTTCCGCTAACAAACAAACAAAAACAAGCTAAACCTAAAAACAGCCACACATACGGCGGTTTAAACAGGTTTAATGCCCAAAACAAAACTGGATTAAACTCGAAAAACAACATCCTGTTTTTATAAACCAGAAAATAATAATATTATTAGTATCAATAATACTAATAATACTAATAATACTAATAATAATAAACACAGAGCGTCCCTACACTCCTGTGGACAGTGAAAACATGACCCCATTGCCAGAGGTCAAAGGTCAAAGGTCAGGTCTATCTGTTAAGCACAATCAGGACCTTTTGTCCTTCTACTCAGAACCAACAGAACCTGCGGACTTAAACAGGAAAGAACCGGAGTTCAGGTCCTGATCAAAGGGGGGGGCGGAGCTCCACCACAACCAATCACGTCCTATTCTGTAACCACAGCAACATGCTAACGACCGTAGCTGACGGTTGACTGTTCCTGGGGTTGAACCCCGACCTTTACGGAGCACCGTCATGCGATCAGAACCTTCAGACGGCGAGGGCGGCCCAAGTGACAGTCCTTCATTCACAGGAAGAATAATTGGATGTTCTCTGCTTGAACGGAGACCCGTTAGCTCGGCGGTGTTTGGTGTCCGTACTGATGGGGACAGCTGTGAGGCCCCGCCCCCCTCCCTTCATTCTGTCACTCTATTCCTGCAGCTAGCGCTCTATTAATAACCCGCTGACCCGCCGCCTGGCGTGAGAGCGCGGCAGGAACACATGTTCCGGATCACGAATGATAAAGACAGAGGACTCAGGAGGACGGGTCCGGTCCGGTCCGGTCCGGTCCGGTCCGGTCCAGACTGACCTGCTGCTGCTGGAACGACTTCAGTCTCTTCTTGAAGCGAGATGGAAGGACAAAGTCACACCCCCTCGCCAGGAAGGCCAGCTCCCCCCTCAGGTCAGGGTCCCGGCGTAATGACGTCTCCTTGATCATCATGGTGGGTGCCGAGACGCCGAAACCTCCAACGGGTCGGGGCCACGGGCCCAGCCAATGACCCGATGACGGCCCAGAAACTAGTAGTGACCTCCGGTATCCAGTGAGGTGGTCTGTAGCCGTATGAGGGGGGGGGGGGGGGGTCGATCCACTAGTGACTCTGAGCCAGCGGACGCTATTTATGCAACGCCAAGCGGACCCAGCTGACAGAACCACGGTCCTGGAGGACGGTACCACGTTCCCAGCTTCTCCCTGTGGGTTCTCAGGTCCAACATGAGGCTCCTCTGGGGGCTCCAGCAGCTCTGGATGGTTCTGGTGTCATCTCGGCGCTGGGCTCTGACAAACTGAAACATGAGCCACGCCGGGTCGGACATCAAACTGGCTGACCTATGGAGATCCGGTGTGGGGGGGGGGGTCCGGACACGTGGTCTCTCTGTGGGGAGTGGTCTGATCCGGGATCGACTGAATCTATTAATCTGGACCAGAAGGACTTAGAATAAAATAGTTTGTGACGAGGTGCTGAGTCGGCAGGAGAAGAACCTGTTGTTCTGGTGACACTAAATACTCCGGACCTCCTCCGAGACCCGAGACCCGAGACCCCAACGTCTACTGGACACCAGGGTCCATCAGTCCTGCTTCAGAGGTCATGTGACCAGAATAGTTTTGGTTGAAATGGGTTTTAAGTGTGAAGTTAGAATTAAATATTAAATAAACGTGGAACATTGAAATAAAATAGAAGATAAATCTAGAATATTAGAATAAAATAGAAGATAAATGAAGAATATTAGAATAAAATAGAAGATAAATCTAGAATATTAGAATGAAAGATAAATGTAGAATATTAGAATAATAGATAAATGTAGAATATTAGAATAAAATAGAAGATAAATCTAGAATATTAGAATAATAAATAAATGTAGAATATTAGAATAAAATTGTAGATAAACGTAGAAGATTAGAATATTAATACTATTACACTAGAATATTAATAGACTCATTTTGTGATTTTGTCACAAGACAAATTCTGTAAGATTCAAGAGGAAGACTCTAAAACCAGCCGACCTCTCATCACCGTTTCCCGTCTGCATTTAAAGTTTTACTTTTGGGTCTATAAAAGGACAAAAACTCCCATGAACCCACGTCCGGTTTCCTTTGATGACTCGTTTCAACCAAAACCTCTAAACATTCCAAAAGTTCCGTTTGATGTACCGTTTTAACAGCCGCCGCCTTCCAACCATTAAAATACCTGTTTGTCACGCCGCCGTCCCGTCAGGGTCGGGACGGCGGCGCTTCATGAACCCCCCAACCGCCCCAGAGTTGGTTCAGTCCTCTGACCCTATTCCAAGTTTGGTTTGAGACTGACACCGGTGAGGCGAGGGGGGGGGGCTAGAACCGGCGAGGGGGGGACTAGTACCAGGTCTCATCACAGAACTGGATCACCTGATATAATAGACGATAATGTTTGATAGACATTTTGGGTATTACAGGTACTACGGGTTCTTTGGGTACCGCGGGAAATATGAGTACCGAGGGTACTCTGGATACTATGGATACTACGGGTATTATGAGTACCGAGGGTACTATGGGTACTATGGACAGTATGGGTATTATGAGTACTGAGGGTACTCTGGATACTATGGACAGTATGGGTATTATGAGTACTGAGGGTACTCTGGATACTATGGATACTACGGGTATTATGAGTACTGAGGGTACTCTGGATACTATGGATACTACGGGTATTATGAGTACTGAAGGTACTCTGGGTACTATGGAGAGTACGGGTATTATGAGTACTGGGGGTACTCTGGATACTATGGATACTACGGGTATTATGAGTACTGAGGGTACTCTGGGTACTATGGACAGTATGGGTATTATGAGTACTGAGGGTACTCTGGATACTATGGATACTACGGGTATTATGAGTACTGAGAGTACTCTGGATACTATGGATACTACGGGTATTATGAGTACTGAGGGTACTCTGGATACTATGGACAGTATGGGTATTATGAGTACTGAGGGTACTCTGGGTACTATGGACAGTATGGGTATTATGAGTACTGAGGGTACTCTGGATACTATGGACAGTATGGGTATTATGAGTACTGAGGGTACTCTGGATACTATGGATACTACGGGTATTATGAGTACTGAGGGTACTCTGGGTACTATGGAGAGTATGGGTATTAAGAGTACTGGGGGTACTCTGGGTACTACGGGTACTATCCACTATTATACCTGGTATTATACAAGATAGCACAGATATATAAAAAGAGATGTTTGGCATCTTGAAACCCATGGAGAACAAACTGACCGGATCTATGACATCATAGATGGTTAGTCGATGATGTCATCGATAGATGTGAGCCAATCAGAGAGTGTCAGCAATGATATCCATCACCACTAAACAGCTGCTGTCAGGCGGATCAGTGCCCTCTGGGGCTGTGACCCAAAAGAAGAGTGAGAAGAGGAGGAGGACCCAGAGGGAGGAAGAAGAACAGGAAGAGGAAAAGAAGTTTGGCTTAAAAAACACCAAAATATTTTAACCCTCTGTCAGGAGGCTGTCAGGAGGCCACGCCCCCTCCTCCTGTGGTCTGAGACCTACTTCCTAGAGTGTGGCGCCCTCTGGTGTGAACCCGGAATCATTGACATCCTGTCAATCATGTTTCATCATCAATATCATCTCCATCCTTTGGCTCCTCCCCCACACCAATTTGTCGTGTCATTGACAATAAGCTCCGCCCTCTTCTCTTCTTCACACTGAGGGAAACAGGACGCCATGACTACATCACGTCTCTCAACAACTGGCCCATCAGATCCATCTGCCATCAACCTTCACTCCAGAGGTCATGTGATCACTCCTGCACGGGAGGTCAAAGGTCACCTTATTGAAATCCACCTGCTGAAGAGAGGGAGGAGACTGTAGAAACCAGACCAGACTGTTAACAACCTCAAGATCCAGATCCAGATCCAGAGGCTGTTACCCACTGACCCTCCTGCAGGTGGAGCTGTAGACCCTCTGAACGGGGCCAGCAGATCTCAGACTGGAGTCCTGGTCCAGATCCAGAAGCTGTTACCCACTGACCGTCCTGCAGGTGGAGCTGTAGACCCCTTGATGTGGGACCAGTCTGAACCAGTCAGTCAGGTCTGAGGGATCTGATCCGCAAAGACACGATCATCCCTTCACTCATGAGTACAGATCTACAGAGGACTATTGTAAACAACAACAACAACAACAACAACAAAGCTGCTGGCTCAGATTGTGGAGCTTTCATGTCCGACCTCTGACCTCTGCTGGCAGTGTTAGACGCAGAAACAAAACCGTCTGCGTCACAGCGTTCATTTATTGTCCTTATAGTTCCTCCACTCAGATTTGATCTCAGGTTTCTAGTTTTCTCCGTTGTTTATTTGTTTACCGATGTTCTCGTTTGCTGCTGGAACAAGAGGATTCAAAACTACGGCGATTCAAAAAGCCTCTTATGATCCGATCCGGTGGGCGCCGACTCAAGTGGAGTGAGAACACGGAACATTTGAAGTAACGTCACGGACCCCTGCAGCAGCCCAAAGTACCCCTGAGGGGGACGCGGACCACAGTTTGACTAACACTGGTCCACCATAGCAGGTGGGAACACGTCACACTTTGAGTTCTAGTGGACACGCCTCTTAATGTGGAGTTCAAAGAGGGGTTGGGGGGGGGTCCATCAGAGTTTCCAAAGTTCTGGCAAAATCCCCATTATTATGGGATAGTAGCCACTACAGCTGATAAACATGTTATGGTGGTTTCCATGGAAACACTGAGGGAGGCCGGAGAGCTACACAGTGGTGTGAGTGTGTGTGTGTGTGTGTGTGTGTGTGTGTGTGTGTGTGTGTGTGTGTGTGTGTGTGTGTGTGGGGAAGTCGGCGGACAAGCAGCTGGACGATATCTGGGCGCGGTGATGATGTCACTGCTGGTGAATACTCCATTGTACTGGTCTGGACTTGAATACCCCACAGTCCCAGTATGGCAGTCAGAGTGTGTGTGTGTGTGTGTGTGTGTGTGTGTGTGTGTGTGTGTGTGTGTGTTTGTGTGTGTGTGTGTGTGTGTGTGTGTGTGTCGTTTGGCCCAGGTTCCTGCTGTGACCTTATTTCCTGTGGAAGCAGCCAAGGAATGAATGATGTCATCACTACCAGTCAGAATCAACAACCATACCCCCACCCCCCCGCTCCAGTCTCCTCCTCCTCCTCCTCCTCCTCCTCCTCCTCCTCCTCACGATAAGTTTCCTGACAATCCTCTTTAAATCGGTGCGTTAAACATCGTCCCCATGTAGCACCTAGCAGCTACAAGCGGTAATAAGCTGTTAACAGTTAGTAAACGGTATCTGTCAGAAGCTAGTAGCATCGAGACGCTGGAAGCAGTCGGCAGCTAGTCGCCTTTAACCAGTAAAAGTTAGCAGCTAGTAACAGTTAGCAGCCGGTAACAGTTAGCAGCCGGTAACAGTTAGCAGCCGGTAACAGTTAGCAGCCGGTAACATTGTGTAACCAATAGCATTTAGCAGTCAGTAGCAGCTAGGAGTGGGTAGCAGTTAGCGGCTAGTAGCGTGATTCTCTAGGGTTCTGGTAGTTCTCCTCCTGTTCCTCCTCACACTGAGGAGCAGATACAGGTCCTGCTGCGGTGCTAGTTTTCCTTTTACGGTCCTGTCCAGAGTTCCTGGTACCTCCTCCGCTGTTCTGGACACATATGGATGTTCCCCCCCCTGGAGGAACCGGACTTCCTGGTCCACCTGAATGGTCTGCAGGTACCATATCATGCTAACAGCAGAGACAAGGAGTTCCACGGATTCTGTCAACTTCAGACTTCAACCCGTTTCAACCAGAACTATGTTCAAATGACCCCTGGTCCAGGATTGGTCCTGGTCTTCAGGAGGATCAGACTGGAGACATGGATCTGTTATGAGGATCCTGGTACTGAAAGAGACCCTACAGAACCTCTTCAGCAGTGGGTAAAGTTCTAGCTTAGCATCACAGCCACGCAGTCGCGTTAATGAAGCCGTCAAGATGGCGGCTGTAAATCATCTCGCCATCACATGGTCGGATTTAACGTTCGTCTCGTGTTTCCTAAAAAAACCCTCAGAGGAACGCAGACCAGCCGAAGACGCGGCTACGAGCTGCTAACTGCTACTATCAGCTAACTGCTATGAGCTAACTGCTACGAGCTGCTGACTACTATTAGCGGCTGACTGCTAATAGCTGCTAACTAGTACGAACTGCTGACTGCTACCAGATGCTGAGCGCTATTAGCTGGTACCAGAAGCTGCTGACTGCTACTAGGTGCTGAATGATAGTAGCCGCTGTACGCTAGTAGCTGCTAAATTCTAGTAGCTGTTTTCCTGATTGGTACTAGCTGCTCAGTGCTACTGTTGACTACTTGTAAGTGCTCAATGATAGCAGAAATAGCTGACTCCTACTTTCAGCTAACGGCTACAAGCTGCTGACTGCTACCAACAGCTGAGTGCTACTAGCTGCTGACTGGGGCAAGTTCCTGACCGCAACTTGCCCCAGAATATTGACTACTACTACTAGCTACGGACCGCTACTCGGTGCTGAATGCTAGTAGCTGCTGAATGTCAAAAGCTGCTGACTGCTACTTGGCTAATAGACTGTCACAGGCGCTGCCATGTGAGTGTGTGAGGGATTGTGTGTGTTAAGTGTTTGCCTTGTTATAGTTTGATTGACAGTTTAATGTGCCTCTGAGGCAGGGGGCGGGGTTGGCATTGACGTATATTAGCATAATTCCCACGGTTGGTGTTGGGTGTCAAGGAGCTATTTGGAAACTCAGCTGTGACTCCCAGTAACACACAGACACACACACACACACACACACACCAACACACACATGCACACACACGCACACGCACACAGGTCCATTTACCCCGCGGCGACAGTCAGTCTGTTAACGGGATGCCGTAGTAGGGGGAGGGACAGATTTAGGCGTCCTCACACCTCGTGCTGCCAGAATGGAGGGTAACGATACCATTAACACTTGCCGTGCCAATAGATGCCCCTCCCCCTCGCTCGCACACACTCCTCCGTGGGTCGTCCACACGGCAACAACAACACACCCCGCTCCCAAAATAACACGCCGGCCAATCACAGGGCGGGAACAAGCGGCGGCTGTCAGCGCGGAGGCGACTGCAGGTGAGTGAAGGACGGAAGAAGAGGCGGGGAGGACAAGCGCTCGCTGTGCTGCTGTTGCCATGGCAACCTCATAAATAGGTGTCCTACATATCGGCGGGGGCGTAAGGTTACAGTAAATAAACACAGGCAGAGAGCATGATGGGAGAAAAACAACACACCAAAGACATCAGAGACGCTGTAGTCATGTTCACACACACAAGGGTCTATCCCCGAAAGACCCCCAATCAACTGCGTTGTACCAGCAACCCCCCCCCCTGATTGGACTCCTAGAATTAAACGTGACTCATTCTCAAACCCTCCACTGTGACTCAACCTAACTATTTCTATGATGTCATCAGTCTGTTCTAGGATCAGATCCCTCGGTGACATAGAAGAGTGTAAACGTGGCCCCGCCCTCTTGCTTGGTGACTAGTATTTGAACTTCCTTAGCAGCATGCTAATTAGCGACTTGTTAATTAGCTTGCTAATTGCTAACACCATGAGTCTGATTTTAAGCGTGTGTGAAACCTTTGAAGTAGTGTGTTAAATGTTGTCTTGATGTGAAACACGCTAGTCGGTCACATGATGTCACGGACAGGATGTGATGTCATTGCTTCTCTCACCATGTCAGTAAGTGAGGCGTCGCTGAGTTTGTCCAACAGAACCATGAAATGATTTCTACGCTAACTCAGACCCTGACTTCCAGCTCACATATAGTCCAGAACCCGAGCTGGACCGAATGAGAACCGGTTCCAGAACCCCTCTGTCTCCTAAGCGACCCTGTAGATGAACTCGTGACTGTCTGTGGTGGTGCTTTGGTCGTGGACTTACTCGGATCACCTCTGGCGTCTGCTGGATGAGGAGGGTCGATCCAACGTCTCCCACAGGGACCGGTTCGCTGACAGCGGCGTCTGGATCGTCAGGTAGATTCATGAAGGAATGCGAGGCGTGAACGGATTTTGGTTCGGTCTCACTTGTAGAAGGTTCTGTACTTGTAGCCTCAGCTGGAGGTTCAGGTTCAGGCTCAGGTTCATGTTCATGTTCAGGTTCAGGTTCAGGTTCTGGTTCTGGTTCTGGTGTAGACCTGCTCAGGGCTTCGGATTCTTCAGGCGTGTCCACCACGAGAAGTCTGGGCGGAATAGCTGGGACCGGGTCGGTGGGTGGAGTAGTGGGAGCAGCTGGATGGGTCTGGATCTCCAGGGGGGTGTCAGTCCTCGCGGTGGTGGCCATGGTGTCCTGCAGGAGCCTCATCACCTCTCGCTCCTTCCCACTGCTCCTCTCGGCGCTCCCCGTACTCCCCGCCCCAGAATCCACCAGCTCCTGGGCAAAACTCTCGATGCTCTCCAGGATCCTCAGCAGCAGCGCCCCATCCTCTCCCTCCCCCACCACAGCCTCTCCCTGTAAAGGCCCCTGGGGGGTCTGGGGTCCATTCAAAGCCAGGGGGTTGTCTGGTTTCTGAACGGGGGTCATTTTAGGCAGAGCGAGGGTCTCACTGGTTAGGAGCCCTTCTTTCCTCCTGGTTTTGGCAGGGAGCGGTGGCTCGGTCCTCGGATGGGTCATACTTTGGGACAGGTTCTCCAGGTCCAACAGCAGTTTGTCAATGTCATCATTCCTTGGGGACACAGATTTTGGACCGGGGACTGAGGGGGTCCAGGTGGGGGTGTAGATGACCGGTAGATGACTCTGGGGTGTTTGTGGATGGGAGGGGAGTTGACCCAGCGTTGACCTTTTCTCATTCTGGGTCATTGTCGCCCCTCTGGACGGGATGTGTTGCGGTTGCGTTTCGGGGGTCTTGTCCACATCGGCCTCCTCCTCCTCGATGTAGAGCGCTTCCATGGGGGACGCCGGAGGAGTGTGCGTGTAGGGCGGGGTCGGGGAGGTACGGAGCGGCGATGGAGAGCGCGAGGGGGAGGACCTGGACTGGGGTGACGGGGGACAGAGGGTGTGCTGTGTGGCAGGTTGGGGGTATTGTAATCCGTTGATTGGGGGCGGGGCTCTGGAAGGGACTGGTTTGATGTGGAGAGGGTCCGATTTGGAAGACGGGGGACCAGAATGAGGGATTGGAGGAGACAGAACCACATCCTCATAGCGAGGCGGTTGCTCATTGCCAAATATCGGCGAGTACGGCCCGGGGTGGAGGGAGTGAAGGCTGTTGACCAGCTCGGCGAGGTCACTGTGCACGCCGCCCTGCCCGCTTACCCCCAGACTTCCAACGCCATCCAGCTCCAGAGGAAGTCGCTTCAGGTAGGAGCCGAGCCGGGTCATCACGGCCCGGTAAACGCTGTCCGGACTGGCCTCTCCGTCCTCCGGGCCGCCGCCAGCTTTGCGTCTGATGCACTGCTTGATGATATCGGTGCATTTCTTTAAATCTTCGGAACATTTTAGGAGGATGTCAAGGCAGGCTCGGATGTCCTCGCCCCCCGCTCCGTCAGGCCCCGCCTCCGCTCGAGTCTTCTCCAGCAAACGGGCGATAAGGTTCTCCTCTCCAAGAGCGTTGAGGTACAGGGAGGCCACTGAGTTCAGACTTTGGTCCAAAGAAGCAATATTGGATAGGCCACTCGTTGATCCCCCGCCTGCTTTGGCGACGGCCAATAAGGTACCTCCCTTCCCGGGCATGAATGGCGGCAGGTTTTCCTCGATAGGAGCAGCGGTGTTAGTCGATGCGTTAGCGGGGCTGAAGTGGCCATAGATGAGGTCCAGATCAGTGGAGCGACGGCTGAAAGAGTCAGGACGGACTTTGCGGCCCTTCCGGAAGGCGACGTGGCTGGAGGAGGAGAGGCGGAGCTTGTCAAAGGAGAATTCTTTGAGCTTCCCGCTGGCCAGGTTGATGGCTTCCTCGGTTATGTCCTTCAGACTACCAGAACTGCTCGGGTTCCCGATCAAGCCTCCGATACTGGGGGTCTTTTTACTGCGCCATGTGGGATTGTCGTCCCCCAAAGACAAGTTCCCACTGCTGCCCGCCCGCTCCAACCCGACGCCGTAGCTACTATCCATGGCAACGCTGATTTTAACAGGGTTCGGAAGCTGCTGACCGACAGTGACACGGGAGTGTGCGATGTTTGGGTCGGGCGCCACCAGCAGCTCGGAACACGTGCTGTGGTGAGCAACGGTACAGTCCAGACCTCGGGACAGCGCCCCACATGGTCCCGAGCAGTAGTGCACGGCATAGGAGTGAGCGTGCCGGTCCACAACGGCGCTGTTGTAGCAGCTCACGCTGCTCACCACCACACGATAGGCTGCTGCCATGGTGACGGACGCAACAATGGATGCTCAAATGAAAAAATAGAGTTTGTCCTTGAAAAAATCCGACTGTTTTTACAGTTTGGAGACAAAAATAAATCCTTCAAAAAACTATTCCAGGGCCGTATGCGCCAACGCCGGCGCCACACAAAGTTTAAAGGTTTCCACTCTCAGAGGGAGCAGTTTCTCTCGGGGCCTCCTAATAACAGCTGTGGCGTTCCTTCGCTCTCCACAGGCTCCGGCGCCGCTTCCTGTCCAGCAGCAGCTCATTAGCCGCTAATGACAGCCGCCAAGGAAGGCGACAGCATCCCGCCAGAAGAAACAGCCCCAGGGGCCTGATCCGAGGCCGGCGAGGCATTCACATTTCCATAGCGTAGACCCTTCCTCTAGGCGGTGAGCCCCCGCGGCGTCTCCTTGGCGCTCGCCGACTCCAACACAGCTGCAGGACTTCAGGACTACAGATGGCGGTTCTCTCTCACCCCTGCCGTCCCTCGTCGTCAGCCATGTGTCAGAGGAAGAGGGTGTTTCTGAGTGGAGAATGCCACCTGTGAGTCAGCAGAGAGGGGAGGGGGGGGGGAGAAACTGAATGAGATCACAGCTGATTGGAGGCGGAGCTACTTTCAGCGAAATGTAAACACACAGATCAACAGAGGGGGAGGGGCCGAGGGTAGAAGGAAGAATCAACATCTTTAACCCCGCTAACAGGTGGGAGGAAACCAGCACCGCTTTAACGCTCTTAGCTCCGCCCATAAAGTCCGTAACGATGTTTTTTACTCTGGTTCAATGGATTCTACTCAAACGTCAAAGATCGGAAGTATCGGATTCAGAGGCGGATCCACAGGCGGTCACCCGCCATCATAGATCCAAAGAATAGGTTAGCACGCCTACAGCTAGCACTGCAGAGCTAACAGAGAAAATATATTCTGTAATCACCCATCCCCAACACACACACACACACACACACACACACACACACTAAAATACAAACACACACACACACACACACACACATGCACACACACACACACACACATGCACACACACACACACATGCACACACACACACACACACACACACACGCACACACACACACACATGCACACACACACACACACACACACACACACACACACACACACACACACACACACACACACACACACACACACACACACACACACACGTCACCTGACCATCAAACAACAAACAAATATAGACCAAGGTTTATATAGAAAGGTTTCCTTCTCAGACGTGTAAGAACGACCAGCCGGGTGGATGATTGGCGGGTTTGTGGGTAGAGAAGAGGTGGGGGTATGTGACTTTTTTTTTTTTGGGTGGGGGGGGCTGGAAAAACAGCCATTAAGGAGCTGATGGGGAAACCAGAAGGTCTCTCCTTGCCTTCCGTCCTCGGACAAACGCACCAGCTGGAGGAGTCCTCAGCAGGAAGTCCTCATCAGGAAGTACCGCCCCCTCCAGATCTGTTTCTCAGTGTGTGTGAAGGGGGATGGAGCCCGTAAATAAACCCTCTTCTTAGGTGTGACCCTTTTCACGCCTATCCTTTAGTGCTGATGTGTCCTAATCAGCTTCACATCAACAAGCTGAAACCAAACAGGAAGCGCGGAACTTTATTTTGAGGGAATCTGACAAAAAAAAAAGGAAGATATATTAACAGGAAATGACGACTAGAGTCTGATCTCTGAACATTATAAATATCTCCATGAGAGTCAGAGCGAGATGCAGGTGAACCAGAGGAGAGACCACCTGAGCCTGAACCGACCAATCAGAGCAGAGGAATGATCTAATCAATCAGCCGGTAAGCATCAGCCATGATGTCACGTACTGTAACCATGATGTCACTCACTGTAACCATGATGTCACTCACTGTAACCATGATGTCACGTACTGTAACCATGATGTCACTCACTGTAACCATGATGTCACGTACTGTAACCATGATGTCACTCACTGTAACCATGATGTCACGTACTGTAACCATGATGTCACTCACTGTAACCATGATGTCACGTACTGTAACCATGATGTCACTCACTGTAACCATGATGTCACTCACTGTAACCATGATGTCACTCACTGAAACCATGATGTCACTCACTGTAACCATGATGTCACCTTCTCGGGCCATGATGTCACTCACTGAAACCGTGATGTCACCTAATCTGGCCATGATGTCACTGACTGAAACCATGATGTCACCTACTCTGGCCATGATGTCACAGAAAAAAGTTTCCGCTAAGAACACAAAAAAAGACGATAGTAGTCAACATTTTAAAGACCAAATAAAAGAGAATATAGCGAGGGGGGCGGGGCCAACCCCTGGACAATGTAAGATTAGTTAGCGCTTGTTTATTATGGGATGGATTATGAATGACACCATTGATCAAAAAATTCAAAGATATTTTCGCTAAATATCTTGATGCACTAAATAAGAATATCTGTGGCTCTTCTCTTCTTCTCTGTTTTGTTGTTGTTGTCAACAAGATTAGACGCAGGAGAGGAAGGACAGTTCGGTGGACTCTGATTGGTTCCTGGACTATTTGTGATGACCTCTACCTCCCTCCAGCAGGAAGTACTTAATCACTTCAGTCATGGTCCGTGTGTGCGTCAGCACACGTGCACTGACAGAAGCGGTGTGCACACGGACACACACACACACACACACACACACACACACAGGATGTGTGTGTCCATGTGCACGGCGGGGGGGTCAGGAGGGGGGAGTCAGGGGTGGGCCTCTCAGGGGGAGTTCCTCATTACAAAGAAAAGGGTCCAACTAGAAACCTCAAAAATCCTGGTGGAGAACAGGTTTGGACCGGTGCCCCCAAATACCAGCATCAAGACACCCCCCCAAATCCCCCCGCCCCTGACTCAAGAATCAAGCCCCGCCCCATCAGAGTGGAGGAGGGATTACTACTTTATTTTCTTTCAGTTAAACTCTGAGCGTTTAACCCCTAGAAGAACCCGACCGAGGTTTTTGTTACTAGCTGCTGCTAGCATCTAACTCCTACTAGATGCTAACTGTAACTAGCTGCCGACTGCTACTAGCTGCCAACTGCTACTAGTTTCTGACTGCTACTAGCTGCTTTTGAAGTCTGTAGGTCGCACACATGGTGAGAGCGTTACTGCTTCTCTCCCGTCGAACCACCTCGCTGCTTTAGCCAAGGCGTAGCTTCGGCGCTCATTGTCTCCTAATGTCAAATGCGACGCCCTAAAGATGACTAAGAGAACGACTCCAGGAGAGACAGCTGTTCCCGTCCGTCACGCGCTCTCGTGAGACGCAGATCCGGGTTTCTAACTAAAAACTGCTGTGACGGAATCGTTACCCTCCTCTGAGTCATCCCACCGCTGTGAACGTCTAAACCAGGACGTTCTCCACTTTACCAGACGTCTCATCCAATCACAGGAGAGCAGCTGAATGACATCATCATCTCTGATGTCAGTTTTGTTCGGCAGCTAGTAGCAGTTAGCAGATAGCAGCAGTACCGGTAATCAGCTAGTAGCTACAGCTAGTAGCAGTTAGTAACAGCCAGCAGCTAGTAGCAGTTAGCAGCTAGTAGCTGTTAGCAGCTAGTGACAGCTAGGAGAAGCCCAGGTGAGGGTTAGAACCTAAATTCGCCGGTAAATCACCACGGCGGTCTGATGTCACACCAAACCCACTGAATCCGTTACAGGAAGTCTCAACACCTGGTCCAGGTTTGGGGAGACGGAGGTTCAGGAGAAAGACCTGGACCATCCAGGTGTGAACCCAAAGAACCAGGATGATTCCACTGTCAGTCTGACTCCAACTCCTGGCTCCACGGACCGGCTCTGACGGATTCTTGGATGGATTCGGTGGATCAACCGTATCGGATCAGAACCAGGAGGTGCGAGGAGGTCCAGCTGCCGCTAAATGGCTGTTAGCGCTGGGATTTACAAGCCGACATACAAACAAGATGCAGCCCCCCCTGACATCGCCCACCCCTCACCCCCTACCCATCAAACCCGATCTTTAAACCTGCACTCGGACAGAACCAGACGTAGACATGATGGTTTTACTGATCCTGGGCTTAAACCCAGCGGCGAGAACCACATGAAGGACTCCAGTCTCCTGCTGCCGCCCCCCTCCGCTGTCTCTGGGTTATTTTCCTCCCAGTGTTTAGAGTCTATTCTCGGTGGCGTGTTTGTGACCTCGGTCGCGGCTGGTGGTCAAATATCCGCTTGGACGCTCCGCTCTGTGAGCTCATGTTGGACTCCACCACCTGATCTTTACACCTCCTGGACCAGAACCAGCTCCCAGAGACTCCGGTCTGAGAGGATGTCATGTCTTATTCTATCTGTTTGACCCATCAACAGAATTTTTAACTGCCTTACCCATAATCCCTCAGTGTATGGCGAGTCCTCATAAGCTCCAGAGGGATGCGGTTTCAACCAAGCATGTGGTTGTGGTTCTGACATTGGACGCTCTGGGTTTTAGTCCAGACTCTCCAACGAGAACAGTATTCTGGACTGAGACTCGGACTCTGGAGCTAGATCAGACGCTAACATTAGCAACTCCACGGCGAACGCTACAGCTAAAATTGGCAAAACCACAGCTAGCACTGTGGCTTCAATTAGCACTTTCACAGATAGCTCTACAGCTAACATCGTTACGTTTTTTTCACAGTCTGGCAATTTGACACACAAAGATTGTGCTGCAGCTAAAATTAGCATATCCACAGCCAGCACTGCAGCTAACATTACCACATTCACAGCTAGCGCTATGGGCTAAGATACATCCACAGCCAGCGCTACAGCTAACATTAGTACTACCACAGTCAGGACTTCCGCTAACATTAGCACATCCGAAGCAAGAACAGCAGCTGACATTGGCAGATCCACAGCTAGTACCGCAGCTAACATTAGCACATACACAGCCAGCACTACAGCTAACATTATAGGTAACATTAGCACATCCACTGCCAGAGCTGATGCTAACCATAGCGCCTGCTGGTTGTTGGGTTGCTAAATGGAATGAGGGACGATGTAATGATGTCAACAAATAAATACCAAAAGACTTAAGATGCAGAGTAAGTAAAGTTAGCAGTTAGCGGCTAGCTGCTGGTGTTGTAAAAGGTTTAAATAAAGAACAGGAGGTTGAATAGAAGGGGCGCGGCTAATAGGGTTACACATATGGAAAACAAGCATTATGTGTGTGTGTGTGTGTGTGTGTGTGTGTGTGTGTGTGTGTGTGTGTGTGTGTGTGTGTGTGTGTGTGTGTGTGTACATCTGGGAGTAATATGACTAACTCCACTTTGGTGTATTAGACTCATATAATGTCAAACAGAGACTTAACAAAGAGGATGAGGGGGGGCTACCTGTCCCTCCTGTCATCACACACACACACACACAAGCACGCACACACACACACACAAGCACGCACACACGCACACACCAGCACGCACACACACACAGAATTTCCTGACAGGCCGAGGCTTGAAAGTACAACAAAGTAATGATGTCATATTACAGTAGAAGGAAAGTATCTACCCTACGGCGCCAAAAACACACACACACACACACACACACACACACATACACACACCACACACATCACACACATCACACAAACAGTCATTCTCTTTCTTCCGTCACCTGGAGGCACGAGAACAAAAGGCGGATCACATGACTCAGCGCCGCGCACTGAGGCAAGGTGGGCGGAGAACAGAAGGTCAAACATGTTGACATCACGGCGAGCTCCAGATCCACGTTACAGGAAAACTACTGGATAACACACGTACTACTATCTGCCGACTGCTGCTAATGCTTAGCTGCTATTAGCTGGTACAATAGATGGTTGTCCTAGCTGCTCCAACCAGCTAACTGCTACTGGCTGCTGCAAATGGCTAACTGCTACTACCTGCTACCAACTACTGCCAATGGCCAGCTGCTATTAGCTGTTACTACTAGCTAACTGCTCCTACCTGGTCCTGCCAGCTAACTGTTACTAGCTGCTGACTGCCGCTAACGTCTAGCTGCTACGAGCTGCTGATAATGATTAGCAGCTGTTAGCTGCTAATACTAGCTAACTGCTCATAGCTGCTACTGGCTTCTGACTGCTGCTAACGGCTAAATGCAACGAGCTGCTGACTGCTGCCAATGATTAGCTGCTAATACCAGCTGACTGCTCCTGTCAGCTAACTGCTACTAGCTGCCAACTGTTGCTAACAGCTAACTGGTACCAGCTGTTAACCGCTACTAATTATTTTTACGTCTCTAGCATGTGATCAAATCTAATTTTATCACAGCATCAAACCGTCATCCTTCTGTTCCGC
Organism: Lophius americanus; assembly: GCA_037951165.1. Taxonomy (NCBI): domain Eukaryota; kingdom Metazoa; phylum Chordata; class Actinopteri; order Lophiiformes; family Lophiidae; genus Lophius; species Lophius americanus. The sequence goes on along the minus strand of JBBDHG010000131.1, from coordinate 724,672 downwards.
CTCATATTCATACAGACGCGGCGCCACCAGAACCGTTTCATGCTTTCATGTCGTCCTACAGAGAAGATCAGGCGGGCTCACGGAGGGCCAGAACACACAAACGGGTCAGTTTGACCCGTCACGCACCAAAATCTATGTAGAAGTACTTAAAGATGGCGGGCCGGTTCGATGGCGTGTCTCTGACTGCTGACTGCCAGTAAACTATAAACGTGTTTCCATAAGAACAGCGAGCCAACGCCATGATTCCAGACGGCGAGACAGAGTCATCACACACACACACACACACACACACACACACACACACACACACACACACACACACACACACACACTCACGCCATCTATACACAAACACACAACCCACACATTAAAATACACACACATATCCACACACACACACACTCCTAGCTCCTCTCCCTGAGGAGCACCTCAAGCAGGCAGAGACTCATCAGTGGTGCATTGTGGGTAATGCAATGATCCGGATCACAACCAAAATCCATTAGAACATCTTTCTAAGAACTTTCAGAACCCAAGGAAATCCTGGACCTCTGCGAACAGCAGATTACTACTACTGCTAATAGCCGCTAACTTCTACTAGCTGCCAGAAGCTACTAACTGTTAAATGCTACTAACTGCTAACAGCTACTAGGCGCCGAAACCTACTAGCTGCCAACTGCACTTCTGCTACTAACTGCTACTATTTGCAAACTGCTACTAGCTGCTAACTGCTGCTAGCCGCCGACACCTACTAGCTGCCAACTGTACATCTGCTACTAACTGCTACTATTTGCAAACTGCTACTAGCTGCTACTACCCGCTAACTGCTACAATCTGCTACAACTATCTGCCTATAGTAACTATGTGTGACAAGCTGCTACTATTTGCTAACTGCTTTTAGCTGCTAACTGTAACTAGCTGCAAACATCTACCAGCTGCCCTTTAAATCTCCTGGTGGTGAGTCACTCACATAACATGTCATTAAAACGTCCCGCCCCCCGTCCCTTTGCTCATTGGTTAGCAGCAGCTACTCGCTCCATCACCGGCGCAGGAACAACAACAACCCCACAATTACACCTACCTAACTTTTTTTTTCCTTTCACGCAGACACAGTCCAGCAGTGAACAGAAGCACCACTACTTTACTTTGAATATGTCTGTTTATATCCGAGCAGCCAATCACAGATGAGCAGCAGATCAACATCAGCGGTCCTGGTGAAAAATGATCTCCGGTGCTGAAAGCCGCAGAAGACACGCAGCAAAGAACCGATTCAAACACATACTCGCCGCTTCCTTCCCTGGGAGCGCTGCCCCTCATGGAAACAGTCCTGATCCGTCAGACTCCGGTGACGCTGTGTCTGCTGGAAGAAGCCGGGACTCAGTGGATGTCTGGGAACCCGCCCTGGCTCCGCCCCCTCAGCGGTAGAGCCAGAGACTCCTGTCAACATCAGTCCTCAGAGCGGAGCTCCTGCTGAGAGACCCTCAAGACTTCCGTCGGTCCGAGGGTTTCAAAGATTCAGCGCCTCCCCCATCCCAGAGACACGGCCAGTTCAGGACCCGCTTTAAGGGGAGGACTTAGAGACAGGAAGTACGTGGAGATCAAAAGGAGGAGGAGGAGACTGATTGACATTTAGAGAAGAAGAACTCCTCTGTGCTCAAAACCCCCAACAAGCAGAGTGTGTGTGTGTCACTAGAGTGTAACAAGCAGAGTGTGAGTGTGTCACTAGTGTGTAACCAGCAGAGTGTGAGTGTGTCACTAGTGTGGAGCTAGAAGAGTGTGTGTGTGTCACTAGTGTGGAGCTAAAAGAGTGTGTGTGTGTCACTAGAGTGTAACAAGCAGAGTGTGAGTGTGTCACTAGTGTGTAACCAGCAGAGTGTGTGTGTGTCACTAGAGTGTAACAAGCAGAGTGTGAGTGTGTCACTAGTGTGTAACCAGCAGAGTGTGAGTGTGTCACTAGTGTGTCACTAGTGTGTCACTAGTGTGTCACTAGTGTGTAACAAGCGGAGTGTGAGTGTGTCACTAGTGTGTAACGAGCGGAGTGTGAGTGTGTCACTAGTGTGTAACCAGCAGAGTGTGAGTGTGTCACTAGTGTGTAACAAGCAGAGTGTGAGTGTGTCACTAGTGTGTAACAAGCAGAGTGTGAGTGTGTCACTAGTGTGTAACAAGCGGAGTGTGAGTGTGTCACTAGTGTGTAACCAGCAGAGTGTGAGTGTGTCACTAGTGTGTATGAATCTGTACAGATGGGCGGAGCTTTTACAGACACTTATTATTATCTGTGTTGAACCTACATTGGGAGAGGGGTGGAGCCTAAACATCGTCATTCTCGCCGCTGACATTTCTACACACGGAGCCATTTTGTGTCTTCAGTCCATCATCATCATCGTCTCATCATGACAAACAGATGGAGTTGGACATGACGCCATGACAACATGACAGATGAACTGATCTGGCACAGTGTGATTGACACTCACACTGTGGGCGGGGTCATTCTGGAGAGGCAGCGGTGGCGTCCTGCGGAGGACGGCCTAAAAATAAGGCTCGAGGATAGAGTAGCCAGCATTCCTCTGATTCAGCCTAAATGATGGATACCGTACCCCCTCCCACCTGAGTCACCCCCTCCCCACACCGTCTCCCACCACAGTCACCCACACCTTCCCCACTGGACTCACAAGTGCCAGGAAGTATGCAAACAGACACCCAGAGGTGATGGCAGCGTCAGTTTCCACCTTTAAAGTCTGATAAGGGATGCAATGAACACAGACCAGACTGACCAAAGACCACGGACTGGAGTAAACGTAGACCACGGACTGGACTCACCAAAGACCACGGACTGGAGTTACCATAAACCACGGACTGGAGTTACCATAAACCACGGACTGGAGTGACCATAAACCACGGACAGGAGTCACCATAAACCACGGACAGGAGTTACCATAAACCACGGACTGGAGTTACCATAAACCACGGACTGGAGTGACCATGAACCACTGACTGGAGTGATCATAGACCACGGACTGGAGTGACCATAAACCACGGACTGGAGTGACCATAAACCACGGACAGGAGTCACCATAAACCACGGACAGGAGTCACCATAAACCACGGACAGGAGTTACCATAAACCACGGACTGGAGTTACCATAAACCACGGACTGGAGTGACCATAAACCACGGACAGGAGTCACCATAAACCACGGACAGGAGTTACCATAAACCACGGACTGGAGTTACCATAAACCACGGACTGGAGTGACCATGAACCACTGACTGGAGTGATCATAGACCACGGACTGGAGTGACCATAAACCACGGACTGGAGTGACCATAGACCACAGGTTGGAGTGACCATAAACCACGGACTGGAGTGACCATAGACCACAGGTTGGAGTGACCATACACCCCACATCTCGCCCCGAAGAACACCTCACATTGGGGGGTCGAAACTTCACGTATGTTTACAGACATGCGACATGTGACCTGAACCACACCCTCTTAACTCCACACTGGTGAGTTTAACCGGCACCGTTTCCTTTCTGATGATGAAGAGAGAGGAGGAGGAATCGTCAGCTCTGGTCATGTGACCATCAGTTAAACATGCGATTTGAAAGACAGCTACGTGGGTCACCGTTTCTCAGACAAGGACGGACCAAGTGGTCCCTCAGGACCCGACCCGTTCCAGCGCTCCGTTTCCCACGAGTTCCCTCTGGTCTGGTTACTATTTGAGACAATGAGGTCCAAAACTAGCAGTGAGCCGCAGCGTCACAGGACAGAACGCCATAATTAGATTCTCTGGTCTTCAATCAGTCCAAACGGAGCGGCCGGGATCACAGGAGAAGGTGGTCCCACTGTGACCCGAGTCCCTGTAATAATGGTGCGGCGTGTTGACATGAACGAGTCTGTATGGGACAGTAATCTGGGACTGTAAGTCCAACAGAAAAGTTCTGGTTCTTTTCTCCTTTTTCTCCATGTGGGGAATAAAATGAAGACCATCACAGAATCCCAGTCCATCTGATCTAGAAGGTCCTCAATCCAGAGAAAACCCCAGACCTGATCCACTGGACCAAAAGTATCTGGGCCTAATCTACAGGATCCAAACCTGATCCAGAAGATCCATACGGTCCACAGCAAATCCTCATTTGATCTAAAGTCCGACGTACTGGAGCCGAAGCGGGTCAGAGATCTGAGGCCTGATGAAGAAGAGGAAGAAGAGCGCTCATCTTCCCCCCTTGGATTCGCTGACACAAACATGAGCACAGTAGCAGAATGTCCATGTGTTGATGATGTCATCACTAGTGTGTAACCAACAGTGTCCATGTGTTGATGATGTCATCACTAGTGTGTAACCAGCAGAGTGTATGTGTGTTGATGATGTCATCACTAGTGTGTAACCAGAAGAGTGTACGTGTGTTGATGATGTCATCACTAGTGTGTAACCAGCAGAGTGTACGTGTGTTGATGATGTCATCACTAGTGTGTAACCAGAAGAGTGTACGTGTGTTGATGATGTCATCACTAGTGTGTGACCAGCAGAGTTTACGTGTGTTGATGATGTCATCACTAGTGTGTAACCAGCAGAGTGTACGTGTGTTGATGATGTCATCACTAGTGTGTAACCAGCAGAGTGTACGTGTGTTGATGATGTCATCACTAGTGTGTAACAGCAGAGTGTACGTGTGTTGATGATGTCATCACTAGTGTGTAACCAGAAGAGTGTACGTGTGTTGATGATGTCATCACTAGTGTGTAACCAGCAGAGTGTACGTGTGTTGATGATGTCATCACTAGTGTGTAACCAGAAGAGTGTACGTGTGTTGATGATGTCATCACTAGTGTGTAACCAGCAGAGTGTACGTGTGTCGATGATGTCATCACTAGTGTGTAACCAGCAGAGTGTACGTGTGTTGATGATGTCATCACTAGTGTGTAACCAGCAGAGTGTACGTGTGTTGATGATGTCATCACTAGTGTGTAACCAGCAGAGTGTACGTGTGTTGATGATGTCATCACTAGTGTGTAACCAGCAGATGGCTGGTTTGGACAGTTTCATGTTTATTTAGGGATGACATCACAGGGAAACTGGGCAGCCTCGGTGAATGTTGGCGCTGACATCTGACATCTGGTTTATTCGTCATGACACAGCGATTTAGGATTCAGAGTTTAGGTTTAAGATTAATCTTGACTAGTGTTTGAGCGATTGACAGAGCCGGTGATCACCGGTCAGATCACGTGACCTCGGTGAGACGCACGTCTTCATTTGTAGTCGCTGACAGGCGGAACATGAGACGACCAGACTGGCTGCTGGGAAACGTGAGCGTGTGACTAAAATATCATGGAGACGGTAAATACATCAGCGATGACATCATCATCAGTCAACTTCAGGGGGCGGAACATGTGTGTGCGCCAATAAATCACCCACACGCACACACCATGAGGGAGTTTCTGAGGGTGAAGCGGGGTGATCCGTGGACAGGACCAGCACCGCCTGGGTCACCGGGGCAGTGGGTGTTTGAAGTGACACCCCAAACTAACTTTATACCATCATCATCATCATCATTAATTTTAGTTCTCTACTTGTTTGAATGGGAGTCCAGGAGGAGACATGACGCCGCCTCTAAACCGTCCACATCCCCCCTCAGACTCGGGTTACAGCAGACCCCGCCCCCACGCTGACATCCTGGACCATCCATCACTCCAGAATACCGACTGAATTCCAGTCCCCCTCCGCCGCCAGAGGAGAAAGAGAATCCGTCCTCTCCTGAGCGCCGGACTCAGATGCCAGACCGGTGAGGACTTCACACACCTGAAGGACGGAGCCCCGCCTCCTCTGAGGTTCACTGTCACTCACATCATTACCGTTTTAGCTTCCCTGTAGGAGAGCATCAGTGGGTTTAGGGTATCGGTTCTGAGGAGGAACCTCGGCTCTTCATCTCGCCAACTTCCTGTCAGACTCCACGGACGCCGCACACACAGGTGTCACCAAAATCCGAGTCTGTCTTATTCAGGACTTAAACCCCCCACTGATGACAGAGAAACTGAAACTACAGAGAAACTGAAACTTCCAAAAAAATATTAAACTACAGTGAAACTGAAACTAAAAAGTAACTGAAAATACGAAGTAACTTAAAATACGAAGAAACTGAAACTACAGAAAAACTGAAATCCCCACAAAATGACACTTAAGAGAAACAAAACTAAAAAGTAGCTGAAACTAAAGAGAAACTGAAACTATAGAGGAACTGATACTTCAGAAAAGATTTTACTGCAGAGAATCTGAAACAAATGGGAAACTGAAACAGAAAGGACAGAGGAGCACGAAAGTACACACACACATACAATTAGCATGTGAACATTTTCTGTTTGCATAAGACTAGCATGTTATTATTAGCATTTTTGCAAAGAACTACCGTGTCGGCATTAGCTGCTTGCACAAACCTAGCATGTTAGTATTAGCTGCTTGCACGAGTTACGAATGTTATCGTGAGCTGCTCGCACCCGACTAGCATGTTAGCATTAGCCGCTAGTACAAGACTAACATGTTATTATTAGCATTTTGCCCCAAACTACCATGTTAGTATTAGCTGCTTGCACGAGTTACGAACGTTATCGTGAGCTGCTCGCACCAGACTAGCATGTTAGCATTAGCCGCTAGTACAAGACTAACATGTTATTATTAGCATTTTGCCCCAAACTACCATGTTAGTATTAGCTGCTTGCACAAGTTAAGAATGTTATCGTGAGCTGCTCGCACCAGACTAGCATGTTAGCATTAGCCGCTAGTACAAGACTAACATGTTAGCATTACATGATTTTCACCAGACTAGTATGTTAGCACTAACAAGTTAAGCAGATCAGCATTTTATTATTAGCATTTTGCACAAAACTACAATGTTGGCATTAGCTGCTTGCAAGAACCTAGCATGTTTTTACTAGATGTTTGCACCAGACTAGCATGTTAGCATTAGATGCAAACTCTTCAGTAAATCAGACTAGCAGCAGGTTTCCTCCCAAATCATTTCTTCCATTGACGTCCTGGGGTTCTCCGTGGTAGAGCGCGTGCACGCGAAGACGCGCACAGCCCGGCGCGTGCAGAGGGCGGTCCGTGAACACGCCCTGAAGCTGACGGTGGAATGTCCGGAGGAAAACGGGAGAAGTTTGTAACACCGGGAAGAGAATGGACCTACCTCCTCCTGGTCCTGGTCCTGGTCCAGGCGTCAGTCCGTCTCCAGCCTCAGACCCTCAGACCGATCGCCGATCATCGGGACCGGACACTCAGACCAACAACCAGCGCGAGACTGATCACCGACAGAACCAACCGACAGACCGGGACTAGTAGGGGGGAGTCACCGAGATGAGGGGCGGGGGCTCCGGGAGACGGACAGGCGGCCCGGCTCACGTAAACAGTATCCGTGAAGAATGTTTTTAATGTTTATCGTCAATCTGTGTGTTTATTTAGACTCCATATATTTTACATCTTCACCGAAAACCTTCTGTTACGTCTAATAGAAACATATTTTCTACCTTCTGTTTTTCTCTGACGCTCCTTTCATCGCCGTTTGTGTATTTTTGTATATATTTCACGTCTTTCTGTGTATTTGACTTCCTCCTCTGGAGGGTCTTTGAGTGTTTGTCTGGAAATAAGCGGGTAGAATGTTAATAATAAATAAAAACTTTAGACAGAAACTATCATGGAATGTAGATCGTTACTTTTTGGATCAATTAAATTACATTTGTGTTAAAACAAAGGTGACCCTTCGGACAGGAGCAGGTTCCCGGTCCAGAACCAGATCCAGACCCAGACTCAGTCCTCTGTGATCAGGACCTTTAATCACAGACTGGATCTCCATCATGGGTCAGAGGTCGTCGCCACAGCAACAGCGACACGTCTGAGGATGTTGGAGCTGGTCTGAATCAGAAACCCGGACTGGTTAGAACATAAAACAGACTTAGACCCACAGACAGACCATAATAACCTTCTGACATCTCCATCAGGCTGCAGGTTTAACGCCACACTCCTCAGCCTCTGTCCTGTTTCCATGGAGACGCCGTCACCGGCGGCAGACTGCAGGATTCCACTGGAGCAGAGGGGGGCTGGTTTTCAAACCATCATGGACTCATCATCAGAGCCAGAAGGTTCTGGGTTTGTGGACTTCCTGCTGCAGTCATGGGATCCAGGTGAACGCTGAAGTCAAACACCGCCTTTATGTTTAACGCCCAGTAGGCGGCGCTGGGGAGTCGAACATTTAAAAACGCCGAGGAGATGTGGCGTCAAAAAAACCACTCTCTGGTCTCTGGTGGTCCTCCTCAGGACCCTCTCTGGTCTCTGGTGGTCTTCTCAGGACCCTCTCTGGTCTGTGGTGGTCCTCTTCAGGACCCTCTCTGGTCTGTGGTGGTCCTCTTCAGGACCCTCTCTGGTCTCTGGTGGTCCTCCTCAGGACCCTCTCTGGTCTCTGGTGGTCTTCTCAGGACCCTCTCTGGTCTGAGCTGTCCTCCTCAGGACCCTCTGGTGTGTGTTGTCCTCTTCAGGACCCTCTCTGGTCTGAGTTGGCCTCCTCAGGACCCTCTGGTGTGTGTTGACCCTCTCTGGTGGTCCGGCTGCTGTGTTTTGGTCACAGTGGGATCATGTGATGTTTGTTTCTGGCGTTCATTAAAGCGTGGGAACGTACGGGACCAATAATAGACGACAGAACCGTCCTGAAGAACTGTGGGTCTGTCCAGGACAATCTCTCCCCCCCCCCCCCCCCCCCCCCCCCCCTTCACGACTGACCGGATCGGTGACCAGTTCTGAACGGGTTCTGCTCAGCAGCTTTAAAGAGTCACATGACAGACGTGGCAGCAGGTGATGACATCATCAGGAGAAGGAGGGGTTTCATTTTATTTGGTGTTTAACATGAATAAAAAAGAAAAACGTTCGATTTTATTTGTTTACAGTTTAATATCATAAGTTAATATTGAATCAACTTTAATAAAACACACTGTCACCAGAGATAAATAATATTAGGCTTCCTGTTTCACACATTTCTCTTTACACCATGATTAAAATAAATCTAATTATTTATTCATTTCTGTGTAGTTTAGATTTTTCTCAGACTTTTTCTTTACTGTCTTGAAAGAGTCTGAAGGAAACAGTTGCTCTCTGGCGCCTCTCTGTGGCCAATCTGACGAAATACAACTGAACACAGCTTCACTAAAAAACAACATTTCCCAGAAGCCCACGGGATCTGACTAGCTTCAAAATAAGAGCATAAGTTGTGTCAAGTTTACAGAGCAGGTTAGTCTGGATGGCAGAAAAGGTTCTACAGCTGAACCAGAACAAAACCGAACTCTTCATCATTGGATCTGAAGCTCAGAGAAGGAAACTGGAAGTGAAGCTGAAATCACTGAAACTAAATCCCATCACCTGAAGAACATTTTATCACCTGAAGAACATTTTATCACCTGAAGAACATTTTATCATCTTCTACAGCCCTCAGGTCTTTTGGTCGGGTCTTCTAGAACCCTTGGTTCTTCTGGTAGTGGTCTTCCTCTGTACTCTGAAGGACCTGGATCTCCTCAGCAGATGACGTCTGCTTTGACACGTCCTCCTGAGAACCTCCACCTCCAGGTCTTTGGTTTCCCTGTTCTGACAGGGAACCTGTGGAGGAGGTGGCGATGAACCGATGAGGAGGTGAAGAAGGACACGTCTCTCTCCACGGTCTTCGTCAGCGCCACCAGCCTGAAGCTGCGGAGGTCTTGGGTTCCTCACAGGATGTTCTCCACAGCTGTGGTTCTGTTTCATCTGATCTTTCGGATCAGCTGCTTTAGTTCCCTGACATCCTGAAATGTCATTGGTGCTTTTATTTTGAAGCTCCTGAAAGGAAGTGCTACTTGATGTAACTCAGGAGTCTGGTTTGGTCTCAAAGTTCCCCCCAGTGAGAACAGACTCAAACCAGGTCTTCAGTCAGCTGGTCTCAGTGTGGTCAGAGAGGATTCTGGGTCCAGAGAGGATTCTGGGTCCAGAGAGGACTGTGAGGACTTTGAAGACCACAGATGAAGATGAAGCTGTCCCCGGCGCTTCTCACCGTGTCCCTGGCGGTGGCGGTGGCCTACTACGTCTACACGCCGCTTCCTGATGGAATCCAGGAACCGTGGAAGTTGATGCTGCTGGAATCCGGTTTCAGGACCATGATGCACCTGGTAAGAGAGGAGGGGCTTCACTCCAAGCCCTCACCTGTGGTCCTGATCCGATCAGGGCGGCGGTCTCAGATCTCCAGAAACCACATGGATTACATTTTTCCACTGATCTCAACCGAACAAAATAAATCATACATTTGTCGCAGTGAGTTGAACGTGACCTTTGACCTGCAACTCAGTGACGCAACTTCACAGACTTCAACCCCTGAGAGATAAAACGACATCAAACGTCCGACTTTAGTTCAGTAACGACTTTTTGGGTTAGAGTTGTTTATTTATATAGTAAATAAAACATGTCATAAATCTGAGGCACATCTGGTCCCTGAACTCCTCACACAGACCCTGAACGCCTCACACGGGCCCTGAATGCCTCACACGGGCCCTGAATGCCTCACACGGGCCCTGAATGCCTCACACGGGCCCTGAATGCCTTACACGGGCCCTGAATGCCTCACACGGGCCCTGAATGCCTTACACGGGCCCTGAACGCCTCACACGGGCCCTGAACGCCTCACACAGGCCCTGAACTCCTCACACGGGCCCTGAACGCCTCATCAGAGATTGATCGGTGTGTTTTAAGTTTGATATTCAAACAACAAGCCGCTGTAGAGCCGCCATCATGGCGCTCATTCTGGGGATGTGTGCGGAGACTCACCCTCGGTTCTAAACCGTAAAAACGTAGGTGAAGGGTGAGGAGGTCAGTGAAGGCACCACAGCAGGTTAATGTTCTACTCCTGGGTTGGAGCCGATGGACCTGAAGCTCCTTCGATGTTTATTTGTTCTACTGACTCAAAGAGAGTTCCCATTCATAAAAAATATTCACTTTGATCCATGAAAGACGTTCATTGGTGAATTATAACTTTAAGGGCTCTCGGGGGCGGAGCTTGTTTCCTCCATCATGTCTGCTCAGATTAAATGTGGATCTGGTGTCCGTCTTCAGGCCTCGTTGAAGTCCTGGCTGGGCGTTGAGCATTACATCCTGTCCCTCAGACAGACTACGGAGGGATTTGAAGGTCTGATGAAGAGGTTTGGTTCTGAGTCCGAGGGAGGGGTCACACCTGGAGTTAAGGTCAGTGACATCACCTTTGAAGGCGTCCCGGTCCGTGTGTATGAGCCTCCAGCTGGAGAGGGGGTTCACCTGAGGAGGGGTCTGATGTTTTACCATGGAGGGGGTTGGGCCCTCGGCAGTGGCAGTAAGTAAAACCAGTAAATATGGATTAAAGTCCTGAGATGTGCTGATGATAACACATTTATTATTACTCAGTAATTACACATTTATTATTACTGTTATTACACATTTATTATTACTCAGTAATTACACATTTATTATTACTCAGTTATTACACATTTATTATTACTCAGTTATTACACATTTATTATTACTCAGTAATTACACATTTATTATTACTCAGTTATTACACATTTATTATTACTGTTATTACACATTTATTATGACTGTTATTACACATTTATTATTACTGTTATTAGACATTTATTATTACTCAGTTATTACACATTTAAAATTACTCAGTAATTACACATTTATTATTACCCAGTAATTAAACATTTATTATTACTGTTATTACACATTTATTATTACTGTTATTACACATTTATTATGACTGTTATTACACATTTATTATTACTGTTATTAGACATTTATTATTACTCAGTAATTACACATTTATTATTACTCAGTAATTACACATTTATTATTACTCAGTTATTACACATTTAAAATTACTCAGTAATTACACATTTATTATTACCCAGTAATTAAACATTTATTATTACTGTTATTACACATTTATTATTACACAGTTATTATTACTGTTATTACACATTTATATTACTGTTATTACACATTTATTATTACTCAGTAATTACACATTTATTATTACTCAGTAATTACACATTTATTATTACTCAGTTATTACACATTTTTTATAGTTCATTAATTATACATTTATTGTATTTCAGTTATAACACATTTATTATTACACAGTTATTATTACTGTTATTACACATTTATTATTACTGTTATTACACATTTATTATTACTGTTATTACACATTTATTATGACTGTTATTACACATTTATTATTACTGTTATTAGACATTTATTATTACTCAGTTATTACACATTTAAAATTACTCCGTAATTACACATTTATTATTACTCAGTAATTACACATTTATTATGACTGTTATTACACATTTATTATTACTCAGTAATTACACATTTATTATTACTCAGTTATTACACATTTATTATGACTGTTATTACACATTTATTATTACACATTTATTATTACTGTTATTACACATTTATTATTACTCAGTAATTACACATTTATTATTACTCAGTTATTGCACATTTATTATTACTCAGTTATTACACATTTATTATTACTCAGTAATTACACATTTATTATTACTCAGTTATTACACATTTATTATTACTCAGTTATTACACATTTATTAATAGTCAGTTATTACACATGAACACACATGAACACACATGAAATGCCCCACCCATATATAGTGACATCATTCCTGACCAATCCGCATGTCTTGTCGTGATTGTGGGCGGGACTTGTAATGTAATTAGGCTCTGATGTCACACACATTTCCTGACTTTAACAGGAAGATCAAATAACGCAACATAAACAATAATTCCGACATATTTTTTTGCGTCTCCTCCTCAGAGAGCGGCTCGTACGATCTGATCTGCAGGAAGTTGTCCTACGAGCTGAACGCCGTCGTGGTCTCCGTGGAGTAAGTCTCCCTCCTCCGCTGACTCGGGTTACAAGTCAAACGTAGGAACCATCAGCCTCTGATATCCATCCATAAGAAAAGATGGCGGCCGAGGCTCAAGGAAGTCAGGAAATCACACACGCCTGACCCTACAGGGGGTTAAATGTGGGCGGAGTATTCACCGTCACCTGACCCACGCCTTCCTCCTGTCTGTCAGGTACCGTTTGTATCCAGAGGTCCACTTCCCGGTTCCGTATCTGGACTGCCTCGCCGCCGCCAAACACTTCCTGTCCCCAGGGGTCTTATTGATGTACGCAATTGACCCTGGTCGTGTGGGCGTGTCCGGTGACAGCGCTGGAGGGAACCTCGCTGCGGCGGTGGCCCAGGAGGTACAAGCAGAACTCTGTGTGAGGTCATGTGATGAAGATCCACGTCACCTCAAGGTTCTACTCTCTCCTAGATTTCCACCGACGCCACCGTGAGGGTGAAGTTCAGCGTCCAGGCTTTGGTCTACCCGGTCCTCCAGGCTCTGGACTTCAATACTCCGTCCTATCTGCAGAACCAGAAGGTACCGATCCTCCAGCGGCCTGATGTGGTCCGCTTCTGGCTACAGTACCTCGGCGCCGACCTCTCCTTAGAGCCTCACTTCCTGTCGAACAACCACAGCTCCTTACAGCACACCCGCCTCAGTCCTGTGCTCAGGGCGCGGCTGGACTGGACCGCCCTCCTGCCTCAGGAGTACCAGAAGAACTACCGGCCTGTGGTCGTGGAGAACGGCGAGGACGGAGGAGCCAAGGAGGTCCCGGGCCTGCTGGACGTCAGGGCTGCCCCCCTGTTGGCGGCGCCGGAGATTCTGGCTAAATGTCCGCAGGCGTACATCCTCACCTGTGAGCATGACGTGCTGAGGGACGACGGGATGATGTACGCGCGGCGCCTACAGGACGCCGGCGTCGCCGTGACCAACGACCACCACGAGGACGGCTTCCACGGATGCTTTAGCTTCATATCATGGCCGCTGGAGTTCGCCATAGGGAGGCGGACCCTCAGTGGTTACATCAACTGGCTCAAGGTCCACCTGTAGCTGCGGCTACGGAAACATCTCGCCATGACACGATAACGTCAGGAGGCGTGTCCTCCTGGACCTGTGGAGGAAAAGTCAGTTAGAAACGAATCCTAACAATCACACTGATGAACTGGAAGCATGACATCAACATGAAAATCTAGTCACCTGACCACCAAATCACCTGACCACCAGATCACCTGACCACCAGATCACCTGACCACCAGATCACCTGACCACCTCATCTGCTCTTCCCACAATGAGGACAGAGAAAGGGGGCGGGGCCAACTCTGTTGCCGTGCTGATGTCATGTTTAATCAACATTCACATGTTGCAGCAGAATATTACAAAAAATAAATAAACTTAATTCACATTTAATGGAACTCATGGTTTTTTGTTCCAGCAGAGATAAACGCCATCAGGTACATGTGCAGCTAACGATCAGGTACATGTGCAGCTAACGATCAGGTACATGTGCAGCTAACGATCAGGTACATGTGCAGCTAACGATCAGGTACATGTGCAGCTAACGATCAGGTACATGTGCAGCTAACGATCAGGTACATGTGCAGCTAACGAACAGGTACATGTGCAGCTAACGAACAGGTACATGTGCAGCTAACGATCAGGTACATGTGCAGCTAACGATCAGGTACATGTGCAGCTAACGAACAGGTACATGTGCAGCTAACGAACAGGTACATGTGCAGCTAACGAACAGGTACATGTGCAGCTAACGATCAGGTACATGTGCAGCTAACGATCAGGTACATGTGCAGCTAACGAACAGGTACATGTGCAGCTAACGATCAGGTACATGTGTAGCTAACGATCAGGTACATGTGCAGCTAACGATCAGGTACATGTGCAGCTAACGATCAGGTACATGTGCAGCTAACGATCAGGTACATGTGCAGCTAACGATCACGTACATGTGCAGCTAACGAACACGTACATGTGCAGCTAACGATCAGGTACATGTGCAGCTAACGATCACGTACATGTGCAGCTAACGAACACGTACATGTGCAGCTAACGATCAGGTACATGTGCAGGTCAGTGTATTTGCTGAGCTAAATGTAATTAGTCTTCTGGAGAATGTCAGATCCTCCCCTGAAACTGTTCCATTAATCTAAAGCAGAGAGGTCAAAGGTCAGGGACTGGTTGGACCAGACAGGAGGTGATAGAGCTGGGTTTGAGATGAATCCCTCAGGGTGTCTGGCTTCCTGTCACCCGGTCACATGACCTCCCGCTGCTGCAGCATCCCTCTCCTGAACCAAAAGTAGATAAAGCGCCTTATCGGTCTGCGCCACAAGATGGCGGCAAAGAGTCAAAGGTTCCAACAACAAAAATGTGAACTATAGGGGAGGTTGTCATGACATTGTGATGTCATGACAGCTGGTCTGTGAGGTCACTAAATATGTCACCATAAGTCAACATACACATTATTTTGGATTATGCTGACTCTGGCCCTTTGGGTTCTGGTGGTACCGCCCCCTTTACCTGAAACAGTCAGACGTGAAATATTAAAATTAAATATAAAAGGGCCCGCTGTGATCGGATCAGCTTCTTCTCATGCTCTCTTAACAGTTCCCACATTTCCAACTGCACGGGAAGGCATCATAGTTGTATTTTGGTTCCTGGCTGTAGCCCTCCCCCTCCCCCTCCCTCTCTCCTCCCATCTCCTCCGGATCCTGACCGGACTTGTTCTACTGCTGGTTTTCGGATCTCTCCGAGCGTCATGGGGTTCTCGGTATCACTCCAGGGTCTGGGCCTTCTGGTCCTGGGAGCGGTCCTCCTCCAGACCATCGCTGTCTCGGTCAGCTTCATGTACTTCACCAGAGTCGTCAACACGGTAAGATCCAAAAGGCTTTCTGGGGGGACGGGCTCAAAATCCCAGAGGTTCCTCTGTAGACCAGGACAGGACGGACTGAGGACTCAGTCCGGCTCCCTCAGGGTTAACGGTTCCAGGCGTCTGAGTCACGAGCAGGACGACCCGCTCAGAGACGATGTGTGACGGGAACAATGGAAGCAGTGACAGGAAGTGGGACCAGCAGAGGTTTACACGCCCAGCCGTCAGAGCTGATCTAACCTTAGACCACCCAGAGGTCCTGAGGACGGAGGTCCTGATGACGGAGGTCCTGATGACCTCCTGGAGCAGGTTCTGAGGTCTGAGGACGGACATCAGCGTCGCAACCTAAACCCTCCGCTGTGCCTTCCTCACGCCACTCCAGTATGTGCTGTCACAGCACACTGGTATCTTCACGCGAAAAGAGGCGTGGCCTGTGACACAGCTCCGCATCCAACAGTCACATGACCTCAATTACAAGGAGGCTAGGCGCTCCTGGTCCTGCTAGGTGCTACTAGCCGCTTACGACTAACACTAACTGCTAATGACTGCTGACTCTTACTGCCTAATAGCCAATGCCGTTGCTAGCATCTAACAACATCTAGCTGATGACAATTATTAGCATCCAATTGATACTAACTGCTATTAACAGCAACCAGTTAATTATTAATAGCTGCTAATTACTAAGTGTTGCTATGCTGTCCGCTACGACTTAGTAAGTGCTTTCGGCTGCTAACTGCCACTAGCTATGACTGGCCGCTTCTGCTCGCTTCTAACGTCTACAAGCCGCTAACTAGTATTAGCTGTTCAATGCTACCAGAAATGAATGGCTGCTGACTGCTACTAGCTATGACTACCTGCTAACTACTACATTCTGAAGGTTGTAGGTTATACGCGCGGTATAACTCACCTGGCTGTCTCAATGAAGGATTAGTGAATTTATTCACTAATCCTTCATTGAGAAATACTGAGAAATACTAAATACTTGTTCTACTGAGGACTGACTAGAACCGGGTCATCTGCGTAGAACATATTTTTGGATCAGGGGTCATAGTCCTGCGATTCTCCCTTCAGACACTTGGTCATGTTTTTGTGACGTTATGAAATTGTTGGTGACAATGAAGCTAACATTTGACTTCCTGTTTGCACAGATGCAGGGGAGTTTCTCCTGGAGCAGTGCTTCCTGTCTGATTAACAACAACCTCCATGCTGGTTTCGGAGACGAGCACAGCCACCCCTGCTGGCAGGTCATGAAACAGCTCCACCTCCACATAGAGAAGGTCCGCATTTACCTGACGCGAGTTTACCTCGTGCTAACATGTTAGCCATCACTACTTTTCAACAGGCTAACATTTTCGCATCAGTTGTTCCCAGCGGGATAGCATGTTGGCATCAGTTTTTTCAAGAGTCTAGAAAGTTAGCATCAGTGGTTTCCATCACCGTGTTAGCATCCGTTGATCTGAACAGGCTAACATTTTCACATCAGTTTTCTACAGGCTAGAATGCTATAGTCAGTTGTTTCAAACAGTTTAGCATGTTAGCATCAGATGTTTTCAACGGGCTAGCATGTTAGCACCAGTTGTTTACAGCAGCGTATGACCTTTGAAACAAACCGACGATTTGTTGATAGCCGATTGAGAAAACCTGATGCTAACACGTTAGCCATACAAAAGGGGATGACTAGCGGCCTGAATCGATCCGTCTGAAGATTAAAAACTTTAACAGGTCTTTGTGGGTCCATTTCAGGCGACAGATGACCGGTTCCAGGAGATGACCTCCCAGGTCAGAGGTGAGAAGAAAACCTCTACCGTTAGCGACTGTCGCTGCGCCCTCTAAACTTCCTGTCTGTGTTTCCAGGTGAGTTGACAGACCTCAGGGTCACTTCTCCCAAAGTCGCCGCTCATGTGACCGGTGTCAGTTCGTCCACCGTACCACCCCCAGCAGAAGGTGAGATCCAGAGACGTAGTTCGGTATCTTGGCATCGGAGGTCAGGAACTTCCCTCTGGGCTTCAGTCTGACCACAAACCTGTAGGTCAGTCCACCTGTAAACGAGTGTTTTCACACAGGTGTGTTCCGTCTGTGCAGGTGGAGTGTGGCAGAGCAGCAGAGGTTACCTGGGGGAGAGAATCCGGGCATGGGACGGTCACAGAGGAATGTCGTTCCTTCAGAACGTGGATCTGATTGACGGGGAGCTACATGTTACGACCGCGGGACACTACTACGTCTACGCCCAGACTTACTTCAAGCTGGCTTCCAGCGGGGAGGACGGCGCTCAGCTCGTCCAATACGTCTACAAGAAGGTAAAACGCCCTCTTTAACGCGATCACCAGAAAGACATCGCGTCTTATCTGCTAACAACTTGCTAGCTATGATAGCTAACAATAGGTAACATGAGCTATGATTGCTAAAAACTAGCCAAACATAGCTATGAGAACTGAATATTTTATAACTGATGTTCTGGTGATGTTTTTCATGACACGTCCACAGATGAGTTCTTACACGGCCCCCCTCCTGCTCATGAAATCCTCCCGGACCGCCTGCTGGCCTCAGGGTCCGGAGCCGGGTCTCTTCTCTCTCCATCAGGCCGGGACGGCGTTTCTGGAGCCGGCGGACCGAATCTTCGTCACCGTTAGCAATGGCAGCGCCGTGGAGATGGATGGCGGGGCGAGCTACTTCGGGGCCTTCCTGGTGGGCTAGATGGACTGGGTGATGAAGAGGAGCTTGGTGTGAGGCCTTGTCATTGTAGCGGGACCCCTTCAGGAGCTGCTGCTCTGATGTGTTGCGTTCAGGGACAGTTGTACAGAAGATGAAGGTCGTGGACTGAGAGGAGGGAGCTGATGGACTTTTTATCAATGGAATCTTTATTCCTTGGAGTTTGTACTGCTTCAAGTTCCTCTTTGTACGATGGCGTGAGGGAAGATGTGGCGTGACCCTCATCAGGACATCCTGGGGCCTGATATGAAAAGGATTCTCATGTTTAAGTTGCCCCCCCTCCCCCGGAGGAGTCCTTCATTCATAACCCCAATTTAAAAATAGGATAGTAACGTCTCAAGCTCAGAATAAATCGGAAGGCGGCAAAACATCAAAGCGGCGTCGATCATTTCTAATCACCCTGCTGGGGTGTCTCAGTGGGTCCCGGTCTGACAAACACCACCTACTCTGAGTCAGGGCGGTGCGTTCAAAGGTGCTGACGGCTGTGATGTCCCGGTTGATGGCATCTCACGGCTCCACAATAACAGACACCACTGAAAAAGTAAAAAACTATCATTTATTCATGTTTCCGTGATGGCAGTGAACGTCTCATCAATAATCACATCAAAACAAAAACAATCAGGTTTCAAGTAATGTCCAACATGATATATACACACACACACACACGCACACACACACAGACACACACACACTGCAGGATGGAGGTCTGATGGCGTCTGACTGGTTGCCTGAGTCCCGTCAGTGTGTTTGGTCACCCCAGCTGGTTAACATGTAGGGGTCAGAGACAGGACCCACGGTCACACACACACACACACACACACACACACACACACAGTCACACACACGGTCACACACACACACACAGTCACACACACAAACACACAGAGTCACTAATGACAACCTATGGCTTCAGTTTCAGGCCTCTGCTGATTGGCGCTACTATTGCTATGGTAACCAACATCAGTCAGTCTAAGTGCTTCAGGCCACACCCCCTCCAGTTGCTACAGTAACAGGAACCAACTAATTGCTGATATCATCACGCTTCAGTCAAAGTCATCGGTGCAGAAAACGGTGAACACATGTCGGGTCAAAGGTCAGCCAGCGCCGTCCAGTGACGCTTCTTGAACACAGGGCCAAATAGAGGACTGCGGGATGATGGGTAATGTTACCATGATTACGGATGACTACTGAGTCGAGGAGCAGCAAGGAACAGCGCCATCAGCCGTCTGTGATGCTGTTGTAGTCAGAACAGCGACTGAGCAGTGCTTTAATCTATTTTAGCATGCTAATTAGCATAGTGCTAATGGAGTTCAAA
This sequence comes from Lophius americanus, assembly GCA_037951165.1. Classification (NCBI taxonomy): domain Eukaryota; kingdom Metazoa; phylum Chordata; class Actinopteri; order Lophiiformes; family Lophiidae; genus Lophius; species Lophius americanus. Next base: position 704,812 of record JBBDHG010000131.1, on the reverse strand, counting down.
GCTGAAATTAGCGAGCCTTAGCTCGGATAGCTGAATTTAGATCATGATCCGTGTTTAGGATGCAGACATTCAATCATTGGCTGAAACGCTGTTTGCAGACGTGCTAAGGTTACCTGTCGCGTTGGTTGCAGACGTGCTAAGGTTACCTGTCGCGTTGGTTGCAGACGTGCTAAGGTTACCTGAAACGCTGGTTGACGACATGCTAATGTTAGCTGAAATGCTGGCTGCTGACGTTAGCAAGTTTTTAGTTATGTCTTTTCTCAGGTTAGCGGTGTCCGCCTGTCAGACTTGATCTCAGTGATGTCACAGCGCGTGATGTCAGTATTTTGCGAAACCAGTCGGTGTGACGGTTTCGCTATCAGGGACTGAAATCTGACAGCGGCCGATTGAACGTGAATCTGAACTTGGTGGTTCTGACATAAAGGGGCTGGTACTGCCCCTAATCATGGCTCACCAGACATGATTTCCAACACGTGTTCTAGAGGAGCAGCGGTGGAGCGGCGCCGGCGTCCCGGCATCATTTCCACTACAGAAGAAGAGCAGGTTGGGGACAGAACCGACCCACAGCTGCCTCAGACGTCCGACAAACGTCAGCCAATCACAGTCTGTCGCCGCCCGCCCCTCAGCCAATCAGCAGCTCCAGGCTGTCCTCGTAGCTGGGCGTTAGAGACGGGCTGGGGGACAGGAAGGCTGTGGTGATGGGGCTCCCTGTTGCCGTGGAGACATTGAGGATCGTGGCGGTCGGCGGACTGCGGAGCGCTGTGATGCTGGTGAGGTTGATGCCGAGCGTGAGGCGGGTCTGCTCCAAGGCTTTCTCCGGAACGGCGAAGGCCTCCAACTTCTTCTCGCCGTTGGCCATGAAGGAGTTCTGACAGCCGCGACAGATACAGTCCAGACACGCCTGTAGGAGAGGACGCACAGTTAGCATCAACGAGTTAGCGCGATAAACTTCAATCGCTTAGCGTCCGTCAGCTTTTTGTGTGTCTTTAAAAAGGATGAACATTCATTTTAACTGTAACGGCGGTTCAGGTCGTTGGTCTGTAGAGATTTTTACAGGGACTTCTTATGGGACCACAGAGATCACGACCACCTCCCCCCCATTGGTGGACATACAACAGGGACAGAGTTATGTCATCAGGTCGGTGACCTTTACCTTTTACACCTGCTGATTGAATAATAGAGCATTACTTGATCATGTGATCATCCTATCTCCTCCTTACGCCGCCATGTCAGGCTCACCTTACGGTTGGAGTAGCAGGGGCAGCGCTGCCCCCTGCATGTCAGCACAGACGGATTCTGAGTAGCCCTGCCGCACTTGCAGCCCCTCTTCTCCGCGGGCTTCTTGTACGGTGGTCTGATGGGCGCCGCCGGAAGAAGGCACCCTGGCATCAGCCGCTGGTCTCTTCCCCCGTCCTTGGTCCTGGGTCCTCCGGTGCTGCGTGGTTTGGCGTGGGGCTTCTTCGTACCCGGATCAACGTTCTTCCTGACAGTCTTGCTGTGGGGCGGCGGGCGACTGGGTTTCGGCGGCACCCTGTTAGGAAGGGATGAGTTTGTGTGAGCCGGTGCCGCGATGGGGTGTGGCGCTGTGAGCGGCATCTGGAGGGGGGAGGAGCCCTGCAGGATGGAGGAAATAGGGAGTGGTTTGATCTTCTCCCTGTCGCTCTCCGAGTGAGACCGCTTCCGTTTGAGGCGGACGGGCGGGGGCTTGGAGGCCGGAGGTGGGCCGAGGGCGGGTATGTGCGTGTAGTTGTGGGCGGTGTCCAGCCGTATGAACGTCTGCTGTATATGAGGAGAGTCTCTGCTGGGCTGAAGGGGATCCAACGTCTGCAGCACCTCCTCCACACTGAGGAGCAACACCTCACCCTCTTCTAGCTCCCTGCTGCTCACTTCACCGTCCCTGAGAGAGCACACGATGCCTGGCGCCAAGGGTCCAATCAGGCTCAGTTCTGGTCCTCCACAACCAGAGCTGGAGATCAGGCCTGTCAGAAGTGGCTCCTCCACCAGCTCACACACCTCCAGCTCAGGGGAAGAGGGGACCTCCAGGACGTCACCGTTACATCCCTGCACCCCGTTGGAGCAGGGAGGGTCCGAGGAGGAGCTCAGAGGTACAACTGAGAGCGCCACCAGAGCAGGCGGAGCCTCTATTGGGGGCAGGGACTTTGGGGCAGGAGAAGGAGCCTGCTGTGGTGGGTCCTCCGCCTCCAGCTCCTCGCCGTGGGCCATTAGCACCTCCTCCAGCAGTGACAGGACCTCTGGAGATCCTCCGACGCAGCTGCTGATGGACGGCAGTAGCGGCGAATGGGTGACGTAGAGGAGGAGCTTCCTGTAGGACTCCACCAGCAGCGACAGTGTCTTGTTCTCTCGGAGGCAAGACTCGTCCCTACAGCGGCCGCACGCTGGCCGTGCCCGCGACCTTTCACCTCTACAGGCTGAACATACATGATGCTGGCAGTCCGGATGTGCGGGAGTTACCGGGTCCTGCAGCAGTTTACCTTAAACCAGAACAGAAAGGAGACCTTAGTACTTCTGGACCTTCAGATGGTTCTAGTCCTAATGACTCGCCAGTTTTCTACTCCAGAGACGACTTAAAGGTACAGTCTGCAAAATTTGGCGTTATCACGCTAAGCAAATGGTATATTCAATTTTCAGAACAACGTTATTTCGGTGTACCGTCAGCTGAAAACAATATCTCCATAGCGGAGGGTCCCCACTTTTATGGAAGCCACCATGTTGCCCTCGCATCTTTGCTCCTTTGTCACCTGAATGGTTTCTGGACATCGTCTCTAGAAAGGAGGTGTTTTGACAAACGGAGGACCATAGTTTATTATTTTACAAAAGAAAACGAATCAAAGCGACAAACCTCGCCGTCAAGGCGAACGTGACGACTCGTGAAAAGTTTAGAAGTAATTGGAGGGGTCCAGCAGTTCGCCTGTGGAATTCAACTCAGCAGGCGACCGACCCTGGAACATAGACCGAGGGGTCTCCCCTCCTGGGGTGCGCTTACTCCAGAACCGGGTCGTGAGGACTGATCCACAGCTCCCAGACAACCATTCAACGATCAGATGGTTTTCTGGGAGCTTGTTGCTAGCAAACAAACTTATATTTTTGCCCCGGAGCTTTCAAACAAAACTTTATTGACAATTGTCAATACCGACAGAGGAGTGCGGGAGCAGACGAGTCATTCAGCCAATCATGAGCGTCCGTGAGCGTGTCAGTCACACTGTGTGAGATGAAAGCAACTGGCCGCGACTCTAAAGTCGTACAGTGGAAGGTCCGCTTAAGGTGACGCTTGTCATGAGTTCACTCATTCACACAGGACACTATGACATCATCCCCCACAAACAGTCAATTCAGCATTTTCCTAACAACACAGCATCACTATCATGGACCGCCAGAACCTGCACAGCAACATTATGCCCATTCATACATACGTTTATATGTTTAGTTTTGTTTGTTATTGTTTTGTTCAGCTGGTGTCGGACAATGTCAGGGTCAGATATGAAAACAGAAGGTCTGCTGGGTCCAATCTGTGCTCAGTCAATAGAGTTGCGGGAGTTAACCCTTTAGCGCCTGCACACATATATCTGTGTTACACACAGACAACATGTGGCACTTCTTAATTTCTTATGTCCATAACAGAGGGCAATAAGCTGTGAGCTGAACGCTAAGATTGAAGAGAGGAATTATGATCTAATTTTCAAGCCAAAAAAAATCTGTGATTCTAATTTTCGTCAGAAACGCCTAGTGATTGTGTTTATGCATATAGACATATGTCTATCTATGTATAAATACGTATACTCATTCTGCTTAACCTCCTCTACATATAATTAACACACAATTGTATCATCCTTTTAGTGATCTTCCTTCCCTAAGACTTAATTTCAGGTTTCTAGTTTGTACCTTGTGTGTTTTTTTACTTGTCGTTCTTGTTGCTGCTGTAACTCAACTATTTCCCCCTTAGGAATTAATACAGTCTTGTTTTACTTAATCTTATATTTTACCAGTGATGAATTAGATTTGTTTTTATGGTTATATTAAAATCAACGTTCTACTTGTCTTATCCTTTTTTTTCACATAAATAGACCGTCCTTATTTGTCACTATGTCCCTCATTGGCTGCTGTACAACACTCAGACTCCGTTGCTATGGAGACCAGCAGCGGTGAACCAAAACCTGCAACGGGGATCAGACACTCACCACAGACAAGACAGGATAGCGCCTGTCGGAAGAAGGGCAGCAGGGTGTACATGTCCGTGAAGGTGTGGGGTCTCCGCGGGTCGCACTGCAGGACCGCCCGGCTGGCTGACACGTAAAGGGCAGTAGCACTAACGGGGTTCATGGCGGCGTCTTCTGCAGCCACAGGAAGTCCTGACCCGGGAGGGAAGTGCAAACTGCCCACGGAGTTAGAGATAGACCCCACCAGGGTTGTATGGAGGGGGAACAGCTGTGGACCGGGGTGGATGGAGAAGGTGGAGGTGATCGGGGCCGGTGGAGCAGCAATCCGCCTCTCCGGTGTCACAGTTCGGTCATTCTGCAGCACTTAACACAGAACTAGGCAGCTCGTGATGTGGCTACTTGAAGTTAGCATTCCCCGCAGCGTCTCTTCGGTCTGCAACAATTCAGAATGTTTTTTTTTTTAAATCAATGTAGGCTCATCAAAGCATTTACGTTGACGTTTCTGACGTCACATGGCGACGAACCGTCATCGTGCTAGCATCACGTAGCTAGCATTAGCTTCCATCAGTCAGACATTTCTAGCAGGAGGAGAGAAGAAGTTGTCAGAGACAGTTTACTATAGAGTCGGTTCGATGAACGAAGACTTGTGCCCACAGTCACGCGTCAGTTCGCTAAAGGTTAGCTCCCACATCCTGCGCGCGCTCTTCATGTAAACAAAGCTAACCAGCTACCGTTAGCAAGCTAGCAACCGTTCCCCCGCATCACTATCCGCATTTACGTCACACACGAACGGGAAACCCGGGCTGTGAGCTGATGTTCGGTAATTCTGCTCCCTTTTCGTGAAATCCTCGGCAAACAGCGGCTGAGCGGATGGAACTATCCGCTAAACAAATGCATCATCGGTTTTCCAACGTTCGTCTTGCAGACCCGCTCAACAATCTCGAGGACCACGCGAGATTTCCGCTAGTTACTGTGGTTACCGCATTGTACGGAGGAGGCGACTGAGTACTGGAGTACTCAGATTGCTATTGTATCGTAACGTGGACCCGCCCTACTAGGCCTCTGATTGGTGTAGCCTGACCTCACTTCCGTAAACATTACCAATCACCACCCCTCATTGCTAAAGACAATATTAATAACCAATCCAATGCAGATGAGGGCGGGCCTGGAGTTTAAAGTACAGTGGCCTATTCTACCCTCAAATCATTTAAATAATGGTTTAAACTATCATATGAACATAAATACTACAAAGAACAGGACGTCTGGAGTATAGAGTAAACGAAATAAAAATATTAAGTATTTAATAAACATCAATATTATTTTTAGTAAAAAGTAATATTACTAGAGTGTGAAAATTCGCCACTACAATTAAAAGCCCTCCACATTATCAGCAACCCTTCAACTTTCGGCTCGACTTCAAACTTCACGTCAACTTGTCTTTAGCCCCGCCCACATATCCCTTGCTACACAGTCCCTCTTTACGATTGGTTTTAAAAGCTTATCCCCTGTCGCTATTGGGCCAAACATCTGTCGTTCATTCACGCCCTCTGCTGCACGAGAAGACGCAGATCAAACATGTCGGCATACGGTGTGGCCCGTTGCGGCGGGCTGTTTCGAGGATTAAAAGCTTCCTTCAGGGCTTATGTGCCGGTAAAGAATGGCGCCGTTGCTTCTGCTGTACCGCAGACGTCATGGTTACCGGACACCCGCTGGTACTGCGTGAGCCGGCTTTCCGTTAAGGAACGGATCGACAGAAAACGGAGCGCGGCGCTGGTCGGCGGAGGTCAGCAGAGAATAGATGCCCAACACAAGCGGGTAAGGCTAGCTAAATGATGCTAAGCTAAACGATGCAAAGTAAACTCCTTGTTTAGTTCTGGTTGTTATTAGCTTTAAGCTTCTCCACTAACAGCTGGACGGTCGGGCTACGTCTAATGCCTGGCTCAAGGGCAAAGTTTGCGTCACTGGCTGCTTGTTCAACATCTATTTCCTGTTACCTGAGCTTTGAAACCGGCGGTTACTATTTCAGGTACATGCCAAACTACAGGTACTGTTTCAGGTACACGCAAAGCTGCAGGTGCTGTTTGACATACATGCCAAACTACAGGTACTGTTTCAGGTACATGTTGTACCAGAGGCCCTGTTTCAAGTACATATAGTGGTAAAAAAATACGGTTTCAGGTAAATGTAGGGGTGAAGGTTCCGTTTCAGGTGCATTCAGTTGTGCGTATTCTGTTTTTGGTCCTACATGTGTCTTGTGTTTCAGGGGAAGCTGACAGCGCGGGAAAGGGTGGAGCTCCTGCTGGATCAAGACTCCTTTGTGGAGTCGGACATGTTTGTTGAGCACCGCTGCTCGGACTTCGGGATGGAGCAGGACCGCAACAAGGTCAGGGTTCACGCAGTAACTACCATTATAACATCATCAGAAGATCCCTCCGGCTTCTTCTTCTGCGGTGTGAAACGTCCTGTCCCGTGTCTGTAGTTCCCTGGTGACAGCGTGGTGACGGGCCGTGGACGGATCAATGGCAGACTGGTCTACGTCTTCAGTCAGGTGTGATGATGTCATCAGACCTCGCCGTGGTGGTCCATGGCGCTTTCTCACTGTCTCTGTGTTTCCGTCAGGACTTCACCGTGTTTGGCGGCAGCCTGTCTGGTGCTCATGCTCAGAAGATCTGTAAGGTGAGCGGGCGCCGTGTCCCTGTGTTATTATGGGCTGTCTGCGGGCGTGGCTAACCTGTGTGGTTTAAAATGCTTTTACTCAGATTATGGACCAGGCCATGACGGTTGGCGCCCCTGTCATCGGTCTGAACGACTCTGGAGGAGCTCGGATCCAGGAGGGCGTGGAGTCTCTGGCCGGATATGCAGATATATTCCTGGTAGGTCAAAGAAACATGATGATGTCACCCACTCTGACCATGATGTCACCGCCCCATTCTAAAATGTGGAACCAGCCAAAATGACCCCGGTGTGTTCAAAGAAAATGTTACGTTTTGAACATAACCTCAAACCAAGTCTTCATGCTGCTCCAGAGGAACGTGATGGCTTCAGGAGTCGTACCCCAGATCTCCCTCATCATGGGACCCTGTGCAGGAGGAGCGGTCTACTCCCCCGCGCTCACAGATTTCACCTTCATGGTCAAGGTACGTGTGGTACCTTGTCTACGGCGACTCACAAGTAGACCGCATTCTGACCTCAGCCTGACTCCGCCCACAGGACACCTCCTACCTGTTCATCACTGGACCGGATGTGGTCAAGTCTGTCACCAATGAGGACGTGACTCAGGAGGAGCTGGGAGGAGCCAAGACTCACACCTCCGTGTCAGGTGAGTTTGTCCATCCTGCCGTCAGTTATTCACAGTCCCACATACATCCTGCTGTCAGTTGGTCAGTGTCCCACATTCTTCCTACTGTCAGTTGGACAGTGTCCCACATACATCCTGCTGTCAGTTGGTCAGTGTCCCACATACATCCTGCTGTCAGTTGGACAGTGTCCCACATACATCCTGCTGTCAGTTGGTCAGGGTCCCTCACACATCCTGCTGTCAGTTGGTCAGTGTCCCACACACATCCTGCTGTCAGTTGGTCAGTGTCCCACACACATCCTGCTGTCAGTTGGTCAGTGTCCCACATACATCCTGCTGTCAGTTGGACAGTGTCCCACATTCTTCCTACTGTCAGTTGGTCAGTGTCCCACATACTTCCTTCTGTCAGTTGGACAGTGTCCCACATTCTTCCTACTGTCAGTTGGACAGTGTCCCACACACATCCTGCTGTCAGTTGGTCAGTGTCCCACACACATCCTGCCGTCAGTTATTCATCCTACTGTCAGTTGGTCAGTGTCCCACATACTTCCTGCTGTCAGTTGGTCAGTGTCCCACATACATCCTGCTGTCAGTTGGTCAGTGTCCCACACACATCCTGCTGTCAGTTGGTCAGTGTCCCACACACATCCTGCTGTCAGTTGGTCAGTGTCCCACAGACATCCTGCTGTCAGTTGGTCAGTGTCCCACATACATCCTGCTGTCAGTTGGTCAGGGTCCCTCACACATCCTGCTGTCAGTTGGTCAGTGTCCCACATACATCCTGCTGTCAGTTGGTCAGTGTCCCACATACTTCCTTCTGTCAGTTGGTCAGTGTCCCACATTCTTCCTACTGTCAGTTGGTCAGTGTCCCACACACATCCTGCTGTCAGTTGGTCAGTGTCCCACAGACATCCTGCTGTCAGTTGGTCAGTGTCCCACAGACATCCTGCTGTCAGTTGGTCAGTGTCCCTCACACATCCTGCTGTCAGTTGGTCAGTGTCCCACATACTTCCTGCTGTCAGTTGGTCAGTGTCCCACATACTTCCTGCTGTCAGTTGGTCAGTGTCCCTCACACATCCTGCTGTCAGTTGGTCAGTGTCCCACATACTTCCTGCTGTCAGTTGGTCAGTGTCCCTCACACATCCTGCTGTCCCTACAGTGATCTGTCTCTAATGGCGTCTCGTGTTTCAGGAGTGGCTCATCACGCCTTCGAGAATGACGTTGACGCTTTGCTCAACGTCAGAGAGTTCTTCACCTTCCTGCCGCTAAGCAACAAGGACCCCGCCCCCGTCAGAGAGAGTCACGACCCCAGGTGAGCAGACCCCCTCCTGGACACGTCAACCTGTCACTTCCTGTTAATCTCTGTTTACCTGTCCTTCTGTTCAGTGACCGCCTGGTTCCTTCGATGGACGCCATCGTCCCCTTTGAGTCGACCAAAGCGTACGACATGTTGGACATCGTCCTGGCGGTACGTCATCGTGACAGATCACGCGACTCATTTCCTGCCCGCAGGTTGTCGCGGTGTCCTGACCGTGTCTCCTTTCTGTCCAGATCGTGGATGAAAGGGATTTCTTTGAGATCATGCCGAATTACGCCAAAAACATTGTGGTGGGATTCGCCCGGATGAACGGGCGCACTGTAGGCATCGTGGGTAATCAGCCCAAAGTGGCGTCAGGTGAGTGAGATTGCGTCGGGTTAGTGTGATGGCGGTGACTTAATTGGATCGGGTCTTTGATTAGATCTTCTGTTTATCCGGCGCCAGGCTGTTTGGACATCAACTCGTCTGTGAAGGGCGCTCGCTTTGTGCGCTTCTGTGACGCCTTCAACATTCCCATCATCACCTTTGTGGACGTCCCGGGATTCCTGCCAGGTATCACTCACCTGCTGTGTAAACATGGCGGCCAGCTGTAGGTCAGGCGTCCGTCAAACACTGTGATGTCATCGACAGGTACCGCTCAGGAGTATGGTGGCATCATCCGACACGGAGCCAAACTGCTGTACGCCTTCGCTGAGGCCACCGTGCCCAAGATCACCGTCATCACTAGGAAGGTAAGGGGGCGGGGCTTAATATCTGGTGGCAGGTGAGGGTTTTGGCAGCATTGAATGATGGCGGTCGGGCCGTACGCGGTTTACAAACGTCCGGCTGTTGGTTCCAGGCGTACGGAGGAGCTTATGACGTGATGAGCTCCAAACACCTGAGAGGAGACGTGAACTACGCCTGGCCGTCCGCCGAGGTCGCCGTCATGGGCGCCAAGGTACAAACACTCATCATTCAGCTCTACGTGGTGGCGGTGGGTCAGCCGCTAACGCCGTTTGTCTCCATCAGGGTGCCGTACAGATCATCTTCAGAGGGAAGGAGAACCAGGCACAGGCTGAGGCCGAATACGTGGAGAAGTTCGCCAACCCGTTCCCCGCCGCTGTCAGAGGTAGACGTTTTCAGCCGCACTCGCTGTGTTCGCGTTTAAATCCTTATTTTAACTTATAGCAGCGGTAACGTACATCATAGCAGCCAAGAACCATCAGAGAGCAGAAACGGCGCCATTACCTGTTTGTTTTCATTGTCGTGACGATATGACAAGCAGGTTACTATTTCACCAACTATTGGTTCCATCCTAACCACACAATGATGTCATGAAGCGTACTTCAGCTAACGTTAGCAGTCATAGCTAACGCGGTCATTAGTGACTGCTTGCACGTGAAAGCCCGGCGTCGTCCCACGCGTCACTGACGGCAGTGTCTTGTTTCCGACTGGCTGAATGTTTTGTAGGTTTCGTTGACGACATCATTGAGCCGTCGACGACTCGTATGAGGATCTGCAGAGACCTGGACGTGTTGGCGAGTAAGAATCAAGTCAACCCTTGGAAGAAACATGCCAACATCCCTCTGTGAGGTGCCGCCATATGTCCATAGCAACGCCAGGCCGTGCCTCCATGAAACTTCCCGCTGTGACGCAAAGAGGGCGGAGTCAATGTTACTACTATGTAAATTAATTGGACTTGTCAGTCTTTACTTCCTGTTTACTGGATGGTTTAATCATGTGACATCTGAGCTCATCATGAGGTCACTGCAGTCACATGGCAGCCATTTCCCTCTGACATAATGCTATGCTAGGCTTATTTCCCGGTACGTCTCAAGCACTTTAGTACTGACAATCGTTGGAAATGTTGCTTCAAATAGCCATCGCTAGTAGCATCCTGGCTAACGGTAGCATCCGGCTACACTCCATTTGAAACACGTCACAGACGTACGTTAGCTGTGCTGTGGTGGAATTCTAACTAAAGCCAATGTCGGCTGTCGTGTGGCTCGGCTCAGGAAGATGGCTGCTGTGATTATGATGTGTTGTTGGCGTGATGTCGTTGCTGAAACCGCCAACATGGCATATTTGTAAAAGTTTGACAATAAAATCACTTTCACTTTGATCCTTGTTTTCGTCACTGGCACTGAACCAAAGACTAGTCGTGAACCGATTACAGATTTTATTTTATTAAAAAGATTTTATGTTGACAAAAAAAACAAACAGGCAGAAAAGACATCTGATATTTACAAACATGGTCATGTGACTCACTTAACAGTAACATGATTGACAGGTGTGGGGGTAGGGCTTAAGAGAAAACTGTACAAACGTGAGACGAACAGAAACACTGTTTAAAACGTCGCTACAGAAACTACACACTTCTATGGTCATGAGTGGGCGGGGCTTCTGTCCAAGCTCAGCCATGACATCACATGGTGACCCTCAGGTTTGTCTCCCGCTGCTGATGTCATCTTGTGTCAGAGGCGACCAGTTACACACTGACGGGGAGTAGTGACGTAAGGAAGTTCTTCGCCATGCTGATGCTCCACCTCCAATGTCCACAATTTGATTGGCAGGTGACATGAACTGAGAAGCCCCTCCCTCCTGTGTTCATCCTGACGGTGATCTATGGATCAGAACATCGGCATGCTGAAACCCTGGAACAGAACAGAATCACTGTCAGACGGTGATGTCATCAAACACATGACCATATTACAACAACCAGCAGTTTCATGACATCATTACGTGTCTCTGGTATGTCTTTGTAGCAAGCTGCTAACTGAGCTGTTGCTACGGAGGTGTTGCCCCGCCCCTTCTCATCAAACCCGTATGAGATGGACACCCACTGGTCTCAGCTGAACCCAGACTCTACGGGTGATGGATGCAGTTATCGGCGGCGACTCACCGACTCATCCTCGATCATGGCTGCTGAGTCAAAGAAGTCCGGTCTGAGTTCTGCTCGCTCTCGTCGGTTCCTGGATGGCGGCTGGGGAGGAAAAAACATCATGAAGACGCTCTACTGGACCCAGGTTCTAATGGTCCATGATGATGTCGTTACTCACCAGGTCGATCACCATTGTGTCCTCAAACTCCTCGTTCATGTCCTCTAGCTGACCTCGTGATGACATCATCACGTCCTCAAAGATGGGCTCGGCGTCGTCCTCCATTAAACCGCGTCTGTAGAGGACAACCCACCTCTTAATGAACCTCATGCTAGCCTGGTGAAGATAACTAAAGCTAACGTCCTAGCATGGTCAAAGTGACTGGTGCTAGCTGGATGGAGGGATAAGTAGCGGTCATGAAGCGGATGACATCATCAATACTTACACAGTCTGCCGGACGCCCTGGTTACTACGAGACTTGATGTAGTTGATTCCGGTCCGGTCCTTCCGGGTCACGTCATCCATCTTCTGTTGACCAAGCCACGACATCTGGATCTGAGGACTGTGACCAGAACCACAGTAAGTTCTAACTCTGTATCAATGTGTATTACGATCCACATCGGTTTGGACTGTATGTGTGTAAGACTGACTTGTGTACAAAGTCGTTCTCTGATCCAGGTTCTGAGTCCGGGTCCCCCATGTGTTCTGCAGGTCGGTTTTCCCGGAGGACCGTGGAGGTGAGCTGTGGCGTCTGCAGTGGGCCCGGTGTCTGAAGAGTGTCATTACGCATCATCCAGGACCCCTCCACGCTGGTCTCCTCTGTAGGGAACAGAACCAAGAACATACTGGACTCATGATCAGAACCATGAACAGGGTAAGGATTAGACCTGTGAAGAGATTCCGGATCAAACCCATGAATCGGTTCAGTATCAGTTTGTCCTCACCTTCGATGCGTTTCTTGTGCACAGGCGTTCGTCCCTTCTTACTGCGGACCGAACCGGTCTTGCTGCTTGACCCGGATGTGACGGACATGTGGTCCTCGTCTCCACCAGTCAGCAGACTGTTCCGGTAGGAGATGAGGGGCAGCCACACGTCCTCACGGCGCTCTGACATGGACTCGGACATGAACTTTTCCAGGTACGAGTGTCTGAGGAGAGAGGCGGGCCTTAAGGAAGTTTGCCTGATTGACAGCTGACAGTGACTAAAGATGGAGGTTGGAACTTACACTGTCTTCTTGTCCTGTCGGATCAGTTTGGACGAAAACTCGCTCAATACCTCCAGGAAGGCCAGGTTGATCGGGGGGAACTCTGACCCACGAGGATTCTGGTATTTGAAGGCAAACTCGATCCCGTCCCTGAAACCGAACCAGAACCGGCGACATGTCAGAAATCATTCAATGTAACTGGTTATCATTCTGGTCGACAGCCGTCAGATGATCTGATCCGCTCACAGGTGTCACTCTGGTGCCACCCACTGGACCCAGCAGTCAGTCTCAGACTCACTTGTGCAGGGTGGCAACCGCCTCTCTGGTCTTGATCTGGTCCAGGCCGAAGGTCAGGGCGAACCGGCGTGCTAACTCCTTGATGCCGCTGACGTGAGACGAGGTCCGGTCCAGGTTGGGACCCTGGTCCTGAAGTAGCTCGTTGAACAACTGTAGCAAAACCAGTTAGTCAGCAAACTCAGAACATAGAGACGGGTCTAGGTGTAACAGACAATTAGTCAACAAACTCAGAACATGGAGGCGGGTCTAGGTGTCAGAAGCGGTTCCTCACCTGCTGCAGACTGAGGATGAGGGTCTTGGCACACAGGATCTTGTCCGTCTGTCTGGTTTTACTCAGAGTCTCTTTGATGATGTCGCCGTAGTCGTTATAATACTGAGACGCAAACAGAACATCAGTTATTTCAACGCCACGCCCACACTATGACATCATGACATCAGAATACCCAGAATAACTATCAGCCTGCTGAGTCATGTGACCACCTTCATGTAGTGCTTGAAGATGTCGGCGGCGGCGGGCATGTCTACGATGTCGTAGATGATGAGTTTGCAGAAGGCGGCGAGCAGATTTCTTCTTTTGTGCAGAGCTTCGATCTTGTTGGCCTCGTCTTCCTCGTCTCCTTCTACAAGCAAACATCAGTGTTAGAACTTACAGCTGCTGGTTCCCCACGCCGCCCCCTAAAACAGCGCCCCCTCCTCACCCATGCTCTGGCTCTCGTCGTCCTGATCGATGAAGACGTGGTCCAGAACGAAGTTGAGCAGCTCGTTCTGCAGAGTGCTGTCTGGGTTGAACACCAGCGGCTGAAGCCCCTCCCTCCCACCAGAGGTGAGCTGGTGACTGAAGATCATCAGCAGGTCACAGAGGAGCATGAAGGCCTGGACAACACAAGAGCGGTCATCAGATCACCAGAACCAAACAACCTTTTCTGTCCTCAGAACCAAACAACCTTTTCTGTCCTCACGCACACACAGACGGGTCTCACCTGTTCTTTGACTGGCGTGTTGACGTTGGAGAGGCACTGCTGGCAAACCGCCAAGAATGACTTCACCACCCTCCTGAGCGCCAACAAGTCGTCCTGCAACCAATACACAAGTACATCATCAGACCAGTTCCTAACCGCCGTAAGCCCAGTATCTCACGGGAGCCCTGACTGGTGCCGACAGGTACCTTACTGGGGGCTCCCTCCGTGATCTTGACCAGCTGCCAGAGGACGGAGTAGTGGGAACACTGGAGGGCCTGGACGGCGATCTGCTCCGGCATGGATCCCTGTTCGATGCCGGCCTTCAGCAGCCGGTAGCAGCTCCCAAACAGATCCCAGCGCGTGAGGTCATGAGCACTGAGGTAGAAACAGGAAGGGGGTGAGCTTCGTACAGGAAGTGATGTCACCAGAGGTCCCTGCCGGTATAAATGAGGATTTTGGATGGAAGCATTACTTGTGGAAGGCAGTGAGTCTCTTGAGGGTAGAGAGAACGTTGTAGATGTCGTCGTCGTCCGCCTCCTCAGCCTGCGGGACGACAACCGGCCGTTAGTTCCCCTCACCTACGTCACCTGACACCTGAGCAGAAGCTCCTCTTACCTCCTGCAGCAGCTCCTCCACAGAGTGCGCGAAGCGGTCGGTCATCTCGTCGATGAGCTGCGAGCGGGCGATGTCGACGCGGTTCATGATGGTGTACTCCTCGGAGCACAGGATGCTGTAGGTCTTGCTGCAGGCCTCCAGGACGTCCACCTCGATGTGCTTCTCCACCACCAGACGGATCTGCTTCAACAGCCCGTCCAGGTGCTTCTCCATGCGGCCGGCGCTGTAGACATCCAGATCAAAGAACTGGGGGATCTGCAGAAGGTTGGCCACCTTCTCCGAGTCCGCCTGGTACTGAGGAGGGAACAGTTCCAGCCATCAATCAACATGCCGCCCGCGGTCTGACATCATCCGTTATTGAGCAGCGCCACTGGAAGCTGGTGGTACCTTGGACAGCAGCATGGGGAGAGCCATGATGAAATGTTCCGTCAGTTTGTTCTTGTCGTCTATCTGGGTCTTTCTCTCCTTCGCCGTCAGCACCTGAACCGGAACCAACATGGAGGTCAGTCAGTCATAGAAGAGATCTTCTGGAACATCCTGAGCTCTGCGTCATCAGCAAATATGACATCAGACATCCAGCAGCGTTTGAATATTCTTCCTTCTACCGCCGTTTTCTATATAAAACAAATATTCTGGAATCCATCCTTAACACACGCCACCAAGAGCCAAGGACACGCCTCTAGCGGTCTGACCTGATCGTGGGCAGAACACCCGCACCTTTATGCTGTTATCCCTCCCACTCCTCTATTTGTAGAAAACGTCTCTCTGTGGAGTCCCACAACCCTTGGAACCCGTCCCAGACCGATGGAGTTCCAACACCTCGTGGATTTTCTGTTGATGTTGGCGTAGCGTTCTGCCGGGGAGACCTATGAGCCAACTTCCTGCTTCTGAAAACGGTCTGTTTGAGTGATGATGTGACTGAACAGGAGTGTTAATGATCAGGTCTCGGTGGGTCCAGTCCAGCTGGAATCTGTTCTGGTAGTGATCGGCTCTGGCTGGGCCTAGTCCAAGTGGGTTTAGTGATTTAGGGGGCAGAGCCTCTTTCACTTAGACACTACAGTTAGTGTCAGAACCTTTTACGGGCTATATAAATAAAATGACCGTTTAAATCTTGTATTTCATCACTTTCTTTTGGTTTTGTGGGAAGTTTGTTGACGAGACACAGTTTACGAAACAGCCGATGGTTGTCCTGTTTCCATGGCTACAGTGATAAATGGTTAGGGCTAATGAATGAATGAATGTCCCAGAATGCAATAGCAATAATATGAGCACCAATCAACTCCCATAGAACAGAAACATCAAAGCATTATTCGCTTAGCAACGGTTGCTATTCTGCAACTGCTGCTTTGGGTTTGGGGGGGGCGGGGCTTAGTGACCATGGGCCTTTTGAAGTTGTGACACTGTTTTGAGTTGCTTTGATCCTCCAGCCTATATAATGATGGCCACTAGCCAGGAGTGCGAGTAACGTGACTGCCAGCCGGAGCGTACTTCCTGACCGCGAGCGGGTTTCGCCACAGACCTCAAACAATGGGCAACATTTTAACCAGACCACTGAAACACATTACCAAACAACTGAAAGTTAAAAAAAGCAAAGGTCAGGATAAACCCGATGGCTGTAAAAGGGTGTCAGTGGTCGGAGCTGGAAGTCGTGGATGGAGCGACAAGCCCTCGCCTCTGGACAGCAGTGCAGATGAGGAAGATGAGTACAGCGATGAGGAGGTCTTGGGGTCCCTACAGGGGGATGGTGTCCAATTCAGACATTTCAAACATTTCACATTACACATTTTGCCGGATTTTAATCCTGCCGGTGAATGCACCATACGAGAGCTGTCGGATACAGACTCCTCGGATACGGACGAGCCCGAGGTAGAGCTTGTCTTTGACGGGCCTTACAGGCCCACGTTCTCGCCGGTTCTGAGCGTCATTGGGGAAGCTGCCGAGGAATACGAATCCAGGATCAGATCATCGCGTTTGGTTAGTCGGACCAGAACCTCACCTCTGGCCAGTAGGGAGGACAAATCAGAGTGCGAGATTTCTCCAGCACAAAATGACAAAAAACGTTTTGTGTGGTCCGTCTGTCAGATAATCAACTATCACTTATTCAAGATGATGAAGATGACGCCAAAAGATGAAGGTCAGTTGCTGTTTGCAGGAACGTGGCCCAAAGTTCAGGACGCAGATCTGTACGTGAACCCTAAAACCTTCAAGAAGCATAAGACGATTGTCAAGGACCTGTGTCGGCAGTGGGGCGGTGCCAATAAGGTTCTGCTCGCTCTGACCTGGAATATGAAGCATCCTGAAACGAAGCGGAGTATTCCCACAGCGGTGGCACATTACCTGACCTCGCCGCCAAAAGAAAAGAGCGCCATCTGCAGGCTCCTGTCCTGCGTGGGAAAAGTCCTCTCTAAGCCCTTCAGACGACGCACAGACCACCTCAAGTGGTAAGTTAGTCTGTCATACACCCTGGTCTTCGATGTCACCCAGGTCCTTGATGTCCTTTGGTAAATTACAGTAGGGATTTATCTGGGCACTAGACTCCGCCCACTTTCCTCTCAAACCAATCGATTGGAGACTCTGAACCGTTGCTAAAGCTATGCTGAGAGAAAATAAATCACACAAGGACATCAAAGACATCAGAACCACATGTAACAATGACATCAGAGCCACATGCCCCCCCCCCACCTACAGACAGACTGGTCACATGACCTCCTGAGGTAGTAATAAGGATTTATGTGTGTTCAGTTGGCAGAATGCTGAAAACATGACGTCACAAAGAGGAGCCAAATCCCAGACGTGGACAGAAGCCTCGGACGCCACAGACATTCCGGAAGGTGTGATCCTGGTCAGGTCTGCCACGCCTGAGAACACACTGGAGCTGCACGATGGCGGAGACAGGTTAGAGGACTTCCTGTTGCTCCGATGATACGCATATTTATGTCATAAACAGTTGATCAGGGTCCGAGGTCGTCCACACGTAACCATGGCAACACAGCTTAGGACCGATGGCACACCGGGTCTCGTCAGAACATGAAACACACTGACCCCCACAGACAGACCATAATAACCTCTATCAGAGGTTCTAGTGGGCCTACAGATGTAAACGTAATCAAACTAGGAGCTTCACAGGTGTAAATGTTTAGTGACATTTCTCTAGGGGGTACCGTGGAGCCCGTCTGCACTAAAGAATCACAGAATGTCACAGAAACATCAAAGCCCCGCGTCACAAAACAAAAAAGCCACCAAGGCCATTTCTCACACAGAAACATAAAAGGCGCAATAGAAGGATACGGACATCCGAATACCTTGAATTATTATTTGGCTCCTTGTTCAGTTTTAATGGGCTGTTCGTGTCATATGAGGGGGTGGGGCATGTGACAGGAATGAGGGGGGTGGGGGGGTCCTGGCGTAGTAATAATAATATGTTTGTGTTCAGTTTGCAGAGAGAGAAAAGCATGATGTCAAAAAGGGTGGACTCGGACTGGAAAGACCTCCCATCAGGCGTGATCCTGGTCAGGTCTGCGACACCTGAGAACACACTGGACCTGGATGGAGATGATGCAGACAGGTGAGAGGACTTCCTGTGCCGAGGGTGATGACAACACCCTGTGGACCCAAAGGCCACCTCTGCTTCTGGAGGATGAAGGAGGGACTGAGAGAACCATCTCACCCTCAACGGTGTCGGAACATCCGGAGGAATCAAAGACCGCCTGAGTGGAGGGTGTGTCTAACCCAGGAGGATCACATGACCTGGAACTGGACCAGGACGTGGACTATGGAAAGGCTGAGATGAATCTATCCCTGTATACATGTAGTGTAACAGAGCACAAGGAGGATCACATGACCTGGAACTGGACCGGGATGTGGACTATCAAAAGGCTGAGATGATGCTCTGAGAAGAATCTATCCCTGTATTTGTAACAGAGCTGAAGGTCTTCCTGTCTGCTAAGAGAAGAGGAGGAGGGGCTTCATACGTCTCCTGAACTGTGTCCTCAGAACGTGGTGGAGTGGACGACCCGACAGAGATTTGAACGCCCGTCTGCAAGAACATTTCTAAAGACGAGACATTAATCAAGACGTATAAACTTGAGAATCGACCATCAGCTCCTCAAACAGTCCAGAACCAACCGGTCAACAACACTCAATCACCATGACCACTATGGCCTAACAAAAGCCTAGGACCTACCTATAACCCGTCTATAACCTTTAACCCCTCTATAACCTATAGTAATACTTAACTATATTTGTGTAGCACCTTCCAGGATAGAAATAAGTCACTGAAATCAAGTAATGAAAGAAGGGAACATCGATGGAATGAAGAGAAATCAACGACGACTGTAAAAAATCAAATATTCTGATGGTGAGACCGTTCAGATTAATTAAAGGCTTTTCTTGAAAAGATGTTTGAAGAAGTGATTTATTTGACGCAAGAAGCACCGTGCCGTTGGCGCTCCGACTTAACCCCGGATACAAAGAGTTACAGATTTCCAGACGTGATGAAAGGAAGGCGTGGAGCTCCTACCGGGAGAGGAAGGACTTTATTTATGAAACGGTCCTCAGGCGATGAGAACGCGATTTAACGAGTTCTTATCTGGGTTTCAAAAGAAAGGTTGCAAACATAAATAAATAATAACTCAAATAACTTTGATTTTGGAGATCAGAGATCCGAGGTATTTATATGAAGTAGAGAGTGAAGAGAATTAGGGGGCTCGTCGGTCTAGGAGTACGATTCTCTCTGCTGGTGGCAGAGGTCCCGGACTCAAATCCGGGATGAGCCCTCGTCATTCTCAGTCGTAACGTTTTATTAGGGGCTCAGCGGGCGGAGCCACCATCTGCGGTCCTGAACCCCAATCCTGTTAAAGGCAGAGAACAGAATCTGCTACGTTATTCTGCTTGTATGATTGTTTGTGACGAATAAAGGCTTCTTCCTACTCTGGACATGTTTCCAGTTACTTTGAGAAGGCTGAGTGACATCCAGC
This sequence comes from Lophius americanus, assembly GCA_037951165.1. Taxonomy (NCBI): domain Eukaryota; kingdom Metazoa; phylum Chordata; class Actinopteri; order Lophiiformes; family Lophiidae; genus Lophius; species Lophius americanus. The sequence continues at coordinate 685,112 of JBBDHG010000131.1, read as the reverse complement.
ACTTCATCTCAGACAGACAGGAAGAAATGTGATTGGGGCCAAGGATGGCGCCCTGAGGGAGACCGCGGTTCAAAGGGGCCACTGAGGGTGAAGCATTTGTCACGGCTATTGAGGAAGTCTTATTTGAAATCAGTGCGATTTAAATCACTTTAAAAAACTAGTCCTTCTAATGCCCGCCCACTTTTCAAGCCAATCCAATAGGATTGCAGGATTTACTGTAAGAACAGCAGAGCTCGCATCCAAAAGAATCAGAACTGAGCAGGTGCCAGCATCAGCTGCTAGAGGTCAATAGTCCTCATAAACCTTGAGGAGAAGGTTGGGTTGCACAACTTGTGTGATCGCTCGTGATCTTTGGGGTTTTTGTGCAGGAGGAGGTTGGATTTTATAATTGATGGTTTTAGAAAGAGTTCCGGGGGTTTATGGTTTGAGGGGATGATATTGGACAAATATTTAGACGTATATCAAAAGTGTTTGGACATTAAATTTTTTACAAACTCTGAAATGAAACTGTCCTGTTTCCATTTCTCAGTGGACCATTTAGAAGCTGTGAGGTCACAGGTTGGGTTGTGTTGGGGGTTAAAGGTTGTGGTGGCGTGCTGTAGAGCTGTGTGTGGTTCTGGTACCCGTTTTCCGGTGCCCCTGCCTACGGGCGGGTGGGCCTCGGCTGCTTGTCTGATGGTGCAGACCATCAGCTCGATGAGCGCGCTCTCCTGTCTGTCTGACAGCACTGGAGATGAGAACGCAGGACAGAGGGACGCGTCAGTGAAGGTCGGAGGTCATTACATCATTGACTACATGATGACATCATGTCCTGTGGTGTGAGCGTCTCACCCTCCTCTCCCTGGACCGGCTCCTCCAGCAGGAGTTCCGCCATGCACTCCCAGTCCTTCAGCAGTTCCTGAGAGCTCTCCCACAGGGAGTCCACCAGGTAGGCCGCGTGCTCGTGAAGCTGCAGACAGGAACCCATGATCAATGAATCATCATCTTCAGCAGAGACACGCCCACCCACAGGTCGCCATGGTTACCTCACTCTCCAGGAAGAACAGCACCAGCATACGGATCAGGTTCCCGTTGGGGCTGCTCCTCCCTCGGCGCTTCGCCAACGCTTCCTCAGCCTGCGGGTCGTGGCGGCTGAACAACCTGACAGACAATGGGGAGGGCGAAGAGAGACAAAGAGGAAGGACGTGACTATGACATCACGATGATGTCAGTGGAATGATGTGACGTCGTGAGGCGCACGGACTTCCTGTGCAGGAACTCGCCGGCGGCAACTGCGACGGGTCTGTGAGCGGAGTAGACCAGGTGGTAGACGTTCTCACAGTCCTCATTGGAGAGCGCGTCCTCACTGCCCCTGACACAGAACCAGAGGAGGGTTAGAACCAGGACCACCAAAAGAACCGCCATAGGTCCAGTAGAGAGCGCTACTCACTGCAGGATGAGTGTGACCAGCCTGATGGCCTCCACCGCCACGTCATACTCCTTATCCAGGGTCATGGATACGATCCGGTCCTGTCAACGCACACATTAGTGCACCAGAACCACTCTGACTAATTTAAACCAGTAAGACCAGTATACACCAGTGTGAACAGTTAAAACCATTCAGACCCTGCGGCGGCGTTGCTCACCTTGAAACGGTTGGTGAAGAGTTCTAGCTTGGGGAACAGTTCTCGGTTGGTGTAGAGGTTCTGGAGAGCCTTCAGACACTTCAGACGGACTTCTCCTTGCTGGAAGAGATAGAGGAAGTGGACAAAGGTCACATGATCGGCTCCACTGATCTAATCGTGTTCGTTACCGTTCACGATTGTCGAGTCACAACGTGAACGAGTTTTAATGAATAAAAACATTTAGAAATAAATGAAAAAAATAAGCCGTTTGGAGTTTTGATATTTTCAATGCCTTTGTTCCTTTGTTGTTTTATTCTGGAGGGGAACAGGAAATGACACGACACGTGTCATAAAGAGTAAACCTAAAGACTAGAGACGACGTTGCAGAGCAGAGTTCTGTTCACCCACGAGAAGAGAACAACGACTGAGGAGAAACAACCTGAGCTCAGAGGTCGGTTTCTCTCTCTGAAAGCTTTTTTGTAGTTTATTATCCTATTTGTAGTCTTTCCTTCCTTCCTCCCTTCTTTCCTCCTTGTTTACTTCTTCATGTTTGCTGCTGTAACTCTAACGTCAACACGAGTCTGATCTGATCTGCCATTTATGAATGGCAGGTCAGTGGATTGAGAATTGTGGTACTATGAACGGTAGGATCTCTGAACGAGTGAATCTATGAACGGGTGAATGCGGGAAAAGGTGAAGACCTAAACAGGTGGATCTATGAATAGGTGTATGTGTGAACATTTGGATCTATGAATGGATGCATGGTTGGAGCTAGGAATTTGTGCTGACCCGGTCGTGTAGCGTCCAGCCCACATATTTCAGGTAGCTGTCGTTGAGGAAGGCGTCGCTGTACATCTTCATCCACACTCCGATCTCCTCGATGCAGATGGCTCTGATCTCAGCGATGGCGTCCCTTCAGGGGAGACGATGTCATCAAACGCTATTCAACTCTGACTGATTAATGCCATGGATGTTCATGAGCAGAGCGGGGATGTCGTACCTGTAGCGATGGACGAAGATGCCTTTGAAGATGGAGTTCATCATGTTCTCGATCTCATCTTGGTTCTCCTGGAGCTGTAGGAATGACAGAGACTTACAGACGGGTTGTTCTAGATCGCAGCACGACAAAAACTGTTCTAAAAAGTCCTGCTTCTATGAATCATGAAGGACTGAGGAGGTGACATCAGAGCCTCCATTGAACCACCGACCTCCTTCCTCTTCTGCAGCAGCAGCTCCAGCTTCTCGTTGGCTCGTTTTCCCACGATCTTGTTTCGCTCAGCCTCGTACTGCCGTTGTGTGTTGTCCTGGTGGATGCTGAGGTTTAGCGCCACGTTCACCAGCGCCGTCATCAGCTTCATCGCTACGGAGACACACACACATCGGTTAGCATGAACACCAACTAGCATTAGCCTCAATTAGCATTGGCATCATCTACCGTTGACGCCAGCTAGCCTAAGTGTTACCTGTTTAACTTGAGGTTATAAAAAAAACTCAGAGTTCCCCTCAACTCAGGTTTAACAAACTCAGAGTTTCACTAAACCTGCGTTTGTTGTCCCCCGTGTGGCGGCAGAGGCGTCCGGGTTCTTACCTGCTAGCGTGGAGGTGTGTCTGAAGGCTCGTACTTGAGAGTCGGACAGACCGGTGAGGAGCGAGATGACCGTGTCCATCATGTACTCGTCGTAGATGATGCTGTACTGACACTGGCGGATCAGGACGCTGATGAACTCGCAGAAGTTGTAGCGGAACTTCTTCCACATGGGCCCGGGCATTGTGAGGGGGTAGTCGCCGCTGTCCTGTGGACAGACAAAAACATTCATGTTCACGAGGCTTGACATCATCAAACCCTTCGCCATCCTCCTGGGCAATGACTCACACAGGTCGTGGTGAGACCTTCAGTCACATGACCACATTCGCACCTACCTCATCAAACTCCTCCGTCATCTTACGGATGATCTCAGCATTCTGCATGTTTCTGAACATCTCAATCCTCACCGTACCTGGTGACACAATGATGACATCATCAGTCCGACTGATTGACACAACAACACGCTGGAGTCACTGGTTCCAGGAGTTGCACCAGTTTACCTTTACACCCCGAACACTGGATGAAGAAGTTGATGAGGTCCAGCAGAGCCAGGTCCCTGTCCTGTTTGTAGGACTCGATCCACTCATCCACCACAGACTGAGGACAGAGAAGGAGAATCGCATGCCGTCACCACGAGGAAGACGACGTCTAACCGTCACACTGGTGGAGGGTCATTGGGAGGAACCTGCTGTCAATCATCTATTTTACAGGTTTTCATTTTTAATTTAGACCAGTGTCACATGATCAAAACATTTTCCTTTCATCTGACACCCGAGTCATGTGATAAAAGCTGGCTGAAAGATTCAGAATGCAGCTCTGCAGGAAGTGTCTATTCCGATGAGTTCACTCTAAGGAACAGGTCCGAAGGGATATATCATGTTCTGGTAGAATATTTATGTTGAGCCTCACCAGCGAGCTGGGCTTCTGACCCATTTTATGTTTGTGAGTCTCTGAGTTTCAGCGTTCCAGAAGGGAACTTCAGAGAAAATGGTTAATAGATGGTTCCTCCGGTCTGTACTGCTTTACCCAGGTCAGACCACCGGTCAGACCGTAAGGACCACTGCAGACCTCCACCTTTGAGTGGGAAACCAAACTACTGCAGAAGCGTCACATGACCAGAATATCTGAGCTGTGTGGGGGCCGGGAGAGGAACAGGAAATGATGCAACAATGTCTGACTAATTGAGAGGAACAGGAAATGATGCATGTAAAACCTCTTTATGACTCTAGGCGGACCGATCCTCAGTGAGTTTGTTGGAGATGTTGGTTGTTAGATATAGAAGCTGCCGATAACTCAGACATTAATGTGGAAATCTGCAGAAATGGATCCTAAACCTCGGGTTCTGCTGCGCCTTGTTTCTTTGATGTTTTATACTGGTGAGGAACAGGAAATGATCATTCAGAAAGTCCGTTGAAAGGTAGGTTGAGAGGCAGGATTTGGCCCTTGGCGGAGGTTTGTGCATTCTCTTAAGTGCTTTTTCTAGTTATTTTTTTATTAAACAAGATTTTCAGGCTCCTCCTCTGCTCATGGCGTACCTGCATGGCACTCTTGCCCAGTTTGACCACCTCAAACAGAGTCACCGGGTCTCCTCCATCCCCGTTATGCTGAGCAACGCCATTAGCTTTCCCACGACCTCTCACCACGCCCATCACTTTGTCTGTTGGGGACTTCCGAGGCTTTTTATTGGACGCCTGGACGAGAGAGACACATTAGACAGGAAGTAGAGCACCAGTACAGCCGTTATAAAAACACACACACACACACGTACTGGAGCTTGTTTTCCAGGCCTTCCTCTCTTCTTCTTGCCTTTGACCTCTGGATCATCTATCTCACTCAGGCTCATGCTCAGACCCACTGCGTCCGTGGCACCAGACTCGTTAGACGAGTCCCTGGAGAACCAAAGAAAAAAGAAAAACAACAGCGTCAAGAGTTCATCCGACCTCAGAGGACACCGATGGAGAGTCCCAGCAGGTTCCAAGAGATTCCACTCACTGCAGGACGGGGAGCTCTGAGGTGATCATCCTGCTCGGTTGGCGGCAGGTAAGGGCTTTAACGGTGTTGTCTGTGGGTCTTCAGGATGGTCTCAGATCCAAAGAGGGAGCTGGAGCGCCTCAGCCGGACCGACTTTCAGGAAGGAGCAGAGAGGGAAAGGATCCAGGACAGGCGACACTCAGCGGGAATCTTATCTGTCCTCAGCTGCTGGAAAGACAAGACAGGGAGGCATCAGGAGAAAACACATCAACCAGCGGGCACCATGGAAACCGTCAGACAGGTGGTCTGGCTGGTGGGAGAACATGGTTAACATTAAACAGTGAGTTGTTTCAGCCTTTTTCTTTTTTAACTCATAGTTTAAAAAACAATTCAGAGTTTTGACATCACAGGAAATATTCAGGAAGTACAAACGGGGATGTTAACTGTAGGGTTTTCATTGGATTACATTTTCTAAATGGATACAGTCATTTGACCTTAATGTCACAACAAAGGGTCACATGACAGGGACACATGGAGACCAGAGGTCACCAGTTTGAAATGAGTTCCTCTGGTAACGTTGAACATCATCAGATTGCGGATGCAGAAACAATCCCAGAATGCCTTGCTGCCGCAGCTGTCAGGAGACTGGCTCTGATTGAGGTCAGAGGAGGAGCAGTACTGCCCTTCACCACAGGGGGTGGTATGATCCACAAAGTCTGTCTCCACAAAGACTGTCTGAGCTTCAACTGGTCTCAACAACAACATCTGACAATGGCTCAAGCCCCAGTTCAGTCCTGGTATAGTTTTGGTTCAGTCCGGCTAAGGTGGGAGCTGTTTTCCAGAGGAGCTGATGCAGGGAGGGGGTTCTAATGTGGACAGGCCTTACTGAATGATGGACTTTACACCAGTAGGGGGCAGACTAAGAGAGTCTGTGTGAGGAGCAGGGAGGGCAGCAAACTCATCACAGGCTGTGATCTGAGCTGAAATATACACTCAGGTGGTTCTGAGCTCAAACTTAATTCTGGATTTCTTTTCCTGCACATTCAACCAGCAGGAGGGCTCAGAAGTCAGCTGACACGGTTCAGAGCTCCTCCTGGTTGAGGAGATGTTCTCCCGTGCTCCTCTATCACTCCTCTCTGTTCTATATGAATGCCATCATGGTGAGTTTGAGGCGAGGTCCATTGTTGTTCCTCCTCTAAGCCCGTTGTAGAGGATAAAGGAGGTGACAGGGTGAAATCTATTTGTAGCAGTTCTGCTCCAGTTATGACCTCATGACAACGACCTCTGTTCATCGATGCAGCCGCAGGAAACATAAACCATCACTACTTCCTGCTGGTCTGAGGTTTGACTGCTGCTGGTTGGTGATGCCATCAGGTGTTTGTTATTCTGCTGTGAGTGAAGAATCTGATCAGACTTCACTCAGGACAAACACGGACTTATATTAATGAGTGTAAAATCGAGCAGTGATTTTACTATAATCTATAAAATAACCTTCATCATTTACTTCATGCTGTCACTTCTTTCAAGCTGTCAATCAAAAAACACCACCACAGACTAACAGCTGGTCTAGAAGTAGCAGGCAGCAGCTAGGGCAACAAGTAATAGCCAGCAGTTAGCATCAATTAAAACTATTAATGGCCTGTAGCTAGTAGCAGCTAGCATCAATTTGAACTAGTAGGACGCTGAGTATCAAAGGCAAGGCCTCTTCAGCGTGAAGAACGTGACTGATTGCCGCCATGGCGCTGTAGAGACCAATGTCATCCCTGTAAACTGACCACAGCCTAACCTAAGCTATCACCACAGTACACTACAGAACCACACGAGTAAACAGCCCGCCCTCTGTGACCTCCGGTGTAGAGGGGCACCGATTGCAATTTTCGTGGTACAATCACAGATTTTTATAAAGTTTGACTTTGATTTTTAAAATAATCACATGTAGTGTATTTTAAGTGCTTTTATTTAGAAAGATTACAATGGACGTAAGGCTGGTCGGAATTGTGTATGTGTTCTGTGCCCTTTCTCCTCCCCATTTTTATGGACCATTTGGGGAACTTAAGGGCTCGTGGCTGGCTGGCGCTGTCGCTAGCTTTAGCCGCTTTGCTGACGTTAGCGTCTTGAAACTTGCTACATTTCTCGGGTTGAATAAATATGACGCGTGTGATGAAGGTCGTTGTGTTGAATGTTTTCGCGGCTGTATCTCAAGTTTATTCTGTCCTTACTGCTGTTACAAATTGCAAGCTTTGTGTTTCCTGGTTTACTTGCGACTGCCTCTACTCAAGGGCCCTCACTGGATCGACACCAGGACCTAACCATCCCCATAGACCCAGTCCCTACAAGTCCAGTTCACTGGTTCGACATGCTCTGCTGACAACGTGAGCCGGTTCATTATGTCTGATTTATATTAAGTGTGTCCGGTTCATATCTAGTTTATAATCGGTTTATGTCTGATTTATATCCAGTTCATGTCTGGTTCATGTCCGGTTCGTGTCTGGTTTATGTCCAGTTCACATCCAGTTAATGTCCGGTTCACGTCGGGTTAATTTGTTGCCTTAAATGTAGTTCATTTCTATTCAAATCCAGTTTATAATATCTGGTTCATGCGTGCTTACATCTGGTTTAAAGCCAGTCTCTTTCTAGTTCATGTTCACTTTATGTCTGGCTTATGTCAAATGTACGTCTGATTCATGTCCGGTTGATATCTGGTTCTTGGATACCTAAATGTTCTTTTAATAGTCTTTAAATGTTCTCTGGATATTCCCTGAATGTTCTCTGAATGGCCTCTGAGTGTTCAGAGAACACTGGGGGAGAGCCAGATGATGAAAGCTGCTACACTGGAGACACACTCAGCAGCAGCTTTACTAGAAGGTGGAACCATCAACGCGAGGATTGTTATCGATTTGTTTTTATATGCGATAATGAATTCAATTAGTACAGAGACCGTCAGCAAGTGTAAGTCTGTTCGCTGACTCTGCTTCTCACACACTGAGTCAAACTGTGTGTGTGTGTGTGTGTGTGTGTGTGTGTGTGTGTGTGTGTGTGTGTGTGTGTGTGTGTGTGTGTGAGAGTGTGTGTGTGTGAGAGAGACTCACAATCAACGACTGAGAAAAGCTTAACATTCATGTCATGTTCTCTAAGAGGCAGACTGTTGTTGCTATGGTAACTAATGTAAGTCGTAAGAACCCGCCAGTGACGAGTTGCTTGATTGGCTGAGAGGAGGAATGTGGGACTGGGAAATACTGGATTGGGAACAAAACCAGTCAGAGTAAAACCAAATAGTCCAAACGTGTTGATGACCTCGCAGACATAGACTCTACTTGGGCGGCTGGCCAAGGTAAATTGATTAGCCAGCCATGCATCCCTTGGAGATTCACACAGACCCGTGGAACAATGGTTACAGCCAGAGGCTGCAGATTAATTTTTTGTCCCTTTCTCCTGCTCTCCCTGAACGTTAGCGTTCCCTTCTGCAGATAAACAATTCTTTGAATGGGAGACTTCCGGGTTTCCAGGTGCGGTCTGAATGACACTGTAAATGTAATCACCCCGAGGAACAGCAAGTTGAGAACGGTTCTCCGGTCTGAATGTTTATTGCCAAGTATGTACTAAAATCATTACTTCACCCTGCATATATTTGTCGGCTGCTCTGAGAATTGTTTTCGATGATAAAGAGGGTCGACCTATGGAGACCCTGACCCTTGTGCACAAAACAATCCATACGAGTCTCTTGCTGAACAAAGCCCCACTAGAACATAAAATGGACTGCACAGGTCTTACAAAGTTTTACTTTCACTTCGAAGTGTGGCACAGTTGGTTTATGAAACACACCACAGACAATCAACCGTTTGTTAATTTCGTCAGGTCCGAACACACACATGACATCCGCTGTGCTCCTTCAAAATAAGAGCACTTAAGATACGCTGCACGGCAACAGGAAACACAAGTACGTGCTCATGCCTTTAGATTCTAACAGCTTTTGTTCGTAGATATGGGATCATCATCAGCAGGAACCGTTTGCTGCCTTTGCAATGCTGAATTTATCTTAGGCACGCAAGATTATTTTCTTTTCTCAAGGGACTTCAGGGACTCCGTAGAGAACAGATGAATCCACTGCTTCATTTATTTTGCCGACCTCGTGTCTGGACCCAGAGATTCAAACACTAACTGGCGTGCATAAATACAGTATTTTCCACATTCACGCACCACCTTTCAGACCCATAGAGTAAAAAACGGTGTTTTGTTACTTAACTTATATGAACATGGACATTTATTTTAATATTTAAATAGTTATTTATTAAGTCAGACCAGTCAACTATCTCTCGGTGACCAATCACATAACAGTACAATTCCCCATAGTAACGGGATGTCCCAATGTTCAGCGGTACCGGGGGAGGAGTCTTTGTTTAGGGATGGCTTTGGTAGGATTACGTTTATAGATGGTATTGAGGTAGGAATTGTTTTTAGTAAAATTAGAGTTAAATTGGTCACACAGAAACGCAGCTGTGGGAACACGGGTGACACAGGTTAGCACATATCAGTGCAATGGCGGTCTGCAGCGGGCACAAAATGGAACCGTGCAGGGGAGGAGGGGTAAGGTGTGATGGCGGGGGCGCAGAGGAGGAGGCCAGAGACTTATTCTCAATTTCATCTGGATTTTCAGCCTCACTTGCAACAGATGGGGAGAACAGGGGAGGATGGGTGAGGTGCTCCGTAACAGCCCATGGCTGAAGATGCCACCGGAGAGACTGCTGAGCTGAGAGAGGAGTAAGGATAACTAAAGAGAGAACCTGCTGGAGCCAATCAGAGGGTCTGCAGACGCCTCACAAATGCCAACAGAGGCAGCTTGATGGATCTGGAGCGGCGCCGCCTACACAACCAGTCACATGGTATTTCTGGAAAAGGGGAGGAACTCCTTCAGCCAAAAAAGATGAAAACATTTCAACTTCAATCTGCATCTGAAAACAAGGAGCACAGTACAAGAAAGGTGCCAACGCCAGGGAACGCCAGAGGAACGCCAGAGGAACACTAAAGGAACGTCTGGGAACATCAAAGAATCGACAGGGAATGTCAAACAAATGTACAAGAATGCAAAATGAGTGCCAGGATGCACCAGGGAGCCCAAATCATCAAATGAGGCTCGGGCTTGTATGACCCTGGTTGTCCTTCCTTATATCACTTTTGTCGGGTTTTAACTCCTGCAGAAAGGATCTATCATTATTTCATGCTTCTGTGGTTGGAAAGATAATTGGATGGGATTCAGACGAAGGGGTGATAATTGTGATCAAATGATGGTGTGATCAGATGATGGTGTGATAATTGTGTTGAGATGATACTGTGATAATTGTGGTCAGATAGTGGTGTTATAATTGTGGTGAGATGATGGTGTGATAATTGTGGTGCGATAATTGTGATCAAATGATGGTGTGATGATTGTGGTCGGATGATGGTGTGATAATTGTGGTGCGATAATTGTGATCAAATGATGGTGTGATGATTGTGGTCGGATGATGGTGTGATGATTGTGGTCGGATGATGGTGTGATAATTGTGATCAAATGATGTTGCTATAATTGTGATCAGACGATGGGGTGATAATTGTGATCAAATGATGGTGCTATAATTGTGATGAGACGATGGGGTGATAATTGTTTTCCGATGATCTGAGAATGATCATAATTGGGCAGTTTTTTTTCTAACAGCCAGGATAAATACAGTCTAACTACTGAGCAGCTTCAGGAGACAAACATAAATACGCTTCTAACGGGATGGAGGTTCTCCAGTATGCCCTCTCGCTGCTGTGGCTGCACCTGTAACAAACTACAACTCCCATAATCCCCCCACTTCACACGTACCCACAAGGCCAGCCTCTTAAAGGGCCAGTGCTGGCTGGTAACAGCAAGCTGTAACAAAACTCGCCGGCTCCGCTGCGGCTCATGTTATGGATTTCTATGCTACAGAATCGGATTTCCGAAATGAGATTGCATATATGTCGGAATCTAGAACATAACCTTTTTACGATTCATCGCCCAGCCCCACCATCAGGTGTAATGTTTCTCTTGGTGACCCTCTCTGCTCACCACGACATGTTAGTATTAGCACAAGGCTAACCACAGGTATATTTGGATACTGCTGAGCAGCTAATTAGCTGTGCAGCTGCTAGCTGACAGCAGCAGTTACCAGCTGAACATGGCCGTGGTCGTTTATGAACCTGTGAGCTGTGATCGATGGTCCAAACTGATTGATCTCCTCCCTCCAAAGCTGCTGTCAGGAGGAAGTGTGGATATCTGCTGGATTCCCCGATGAGCATACTGTAAATTCTCTGATTACACTCACAGATATTTTCCCAGATGAGGCCACGGCTGTCTTTGCAGCGTAGCAGGAACGTAAAACTGCTCACTAGAATCAAGGTCAGCATGAGATGAAGTGTGACAGCTGTTATATAAGCTGCTGAGTGGTGGTCTCATCAGTAGAAGACAGTAGAAGAGAGCAGCAGCTGTTGGAGAAGATGACATTGCTTGCCATGTTAACAGGGATATTAATTGTAGTATCGATTTCCCCCCCAATTCATTTATGGTTTATTGTTGAATTTGTCATTTAGTCCTTTGGTGAATCTACCAATTACAAATGACTACAAATGCACCAGTTGCAATTTTCTTGGTCGATCGCCGATTTTCATAAAGTCTGACGAGGCGGAACCGATATTTGATTTTGACCGATTTTGCCGTCCTTTTTAAATTGAGGCCTCAATTTCTTTGGACCGAATAAACAATTAAACTGCAAAACATTTTCACCTCTGCACTCATTCGTTTTTAAATCTATTTTTCTTATATTCTTTCACATTTGTTCCACATTAGTGTAAAACCTTTGACCGTCACGTGACAAGACAGGAAGTAAAGACTCCGTTAACCACGGTACACCGGTACAGTCAACTCTACAATGCCCTGAAGAAGGCCACTGTGCGGAAACGCGTAGGCAAACTATCTCTCCCTCTCTCTCCATCCTTTATTTCCTACTGTTGCTTTCAAAACAAGAGTGTCTTGGACCCAGCCAATTCCAGGTATCGGCGTTGTACATGTATTCTAACCTGTGGAAATTAATGTACACCCTGTGCGTTTCCGAAATCAATTTTATGACATTTTGAGGTGAAAATGTTAGCTCCCCGTTAGCTTTAGCCTCTAGAAACATTAGCTTATTTAAAATGACTATGTTCCTTGGGGTGACTGAACGCCGCATGTGTGAAACCGACACGTAACCGATTACTGATTACATCAAACTACGCCTCCCGGCGCACCACTATAAATACCCACAGGTTGTCACTAACCACAAAGGGTGAATTCTAGAGTAACAGCAGCATATAAATAAGACAGTTAAATAAATACACAGCAGCAACAAGGACGGCAAGTAAAAAAATCCGCTATTGAACAAAGGGTATGATTAAATTTCACAAAAAAAATGATTTTGGCATTTATTTATACTCAACTTCCAACTATTTAAACTTCTTTTCAAGTGAATAGGGAATCAAAATCTATATAAAAACAACCAAACATTGGTGTATCCTTAACCAAACCACTAATTAAGCTAAATGAATCAAATTATGATCAGATCCACTCTCAGATTACGGAACAATCAGATTAGAACCGACATTGAAAGATGGTCCCAGTCCTACCAGTAGACCTTAAGTCCAGTACCGCTGGACTTAAGGTCTGGCCCCCCCATCTCAAAAAAATACTATTGAGCTGCACAACTCAGACCAATAACAAAAAACTGTGTGATAAAAACTAGAGTGCCAAGTGGAGAAACATAGAGAGGACTGCAGGAGACATTCCAGTCCGGTCGCCTGGTTGGAATTATTCCTCTAATTAAGATATTATAAGAATTAGTCCCCAGACATTGAATAGATGTTTGGATCTTACTAAACTGAAAAAAATAGAACGAGAGGTGAAACGAAATGTTGGGCTGGTTTTGCTTATGATGAGAGATAAAGCCTGAATGACCGAACTGTTAGAAACAGAGGGAGAAAAGGAATGACAGCCATATTTACAATAATTAAAGATGGAGACACGGCGAGTTTTATAGACCGGAGAGAGAGATACGTAGGAGTAACTGAGGATGTCTTCAGATATCTGCAGTTGAGCGATTATTTCATAAAGGAAATACAAAACCCAAAACTCTCAAATGGGGCGCTTTATGAAACGAAATACAGAATAATGGGTCAAAATTCAAGTCGATCCCGGTACCAAACCGTAGAATACGGGGCTGTGACACCGACTCGACGTACATTAAAGACTAAGTGGGAGAAGATGCGTGGGCCGACGGGGGAAGACGCTCTGCAACATACAAAAACACCTTCTTACAGACAAAAGACAAGTAAATTAAGAAAACAGCTTCATCAACTTGACAACACGTGCAAAGCATGAGGAGAATGAGCTGCAAAAGCCTCAACATGCTAAGTGTGCGAGCTGCAAAAGCCACGAGACAAAGGGAAGTGTGTACAGAGGAAGGGATGTCACCGTATTAGTACAGATGAACCAATGGCAATTTTCTTGACCTATCACCCATTTTTTATAAAGTCTGACAGGCCGACACCGATAATGACCAATTCCTTTTTTTTTTCTTTCTTTAAAGTCTAAAATGACAGTGAGTAATGTATTCTAAATGCCCTTATTTTGAAGGATGACAGTGAACGTAATGAGGCTGGCCCACTTTGTGTTATGTGTAAGTATTCTGACCCGTTGAAATTAACAAAATGTAATGTAATGACTCGTGGTTTGCTCTGAGCTTCCGCTAGCCTTAGCTGCTCCGCTAACGTTAGCTTCATAACTTGCTATGTTGCTCGGGTGATTAAATTTGGAGCTTGTGATTACGTTCATTTACCGAATGCTTTCGGGTTATTCCACCTCAGCTTTTTTTGTCCGTACGTTTTAAAATCCATAAATAACAGCATGAAGACATACATACAGCTGGCTCTGACCCGCCCTGCTAATATTAGCATCTCAACTTGCTGCCCCTCGTGGGTGATAGAATTTGAAGTGTGTGATTAAGTTTGTCGTGTCAAACTTTCACGGGGTTTGTTCCCGAGAGCTTATTTTGTCCTTACAAGTGTTACAAATTACGAGCTTTCTGTTTTCTGGTTTACTGGTGGGATGTTTGGACCCTTGGTAGCTCAAGTTTGCTGCCTGTGTGTAACTGGCCTCCAGTGAGGCTGCTTGGCCAAATGCCGATTTCATCAAACCATCGATCGACCGGGATATAGAAAAACTGTTGGAGCCAAAAGCAGCAACTTTCTGACGGCAGGCTTTGCCTTTTGGATTAGATAATCATCGTCTACAAGCACCAACCAGGCGGTCGTTAAGTATCCGGAATGGTCGTGCCTAGACGACTTCATACGGTTCTTTGGTGGATAGAACTCTGGACGTTCAGTTCTTGCTGCCATTTCCAAGCACGAACGTTCTAGGCACAGTTTGATCACACAGGTACCAACACATTTACGTGTCTCCAAAAATACCGTAGTTTAGAGAAATCTTAGGGTTATAATAGGTTAATCCAAAAACCATTATTCATGACATTCCTATAAGAAGGACCCTTTGAGCTCATTTTCCAAAACCACTGACAGATAGCCGATTCGAATGTATGTCACAAATTGCGGCCCAAAACGAGCCCGTCTGGTAGATTGCATCACTATTAAGCGTCCTGTGGAAACGCTTCCATTGTGTTGTGGTTGCGTTCTGTTGTGGTAGTTGCAACATGTTTTCAAACGGCTACGCGTGTGTTGTCTGCTTGATGTTTCTTGTATTTGCATGTGTTTTTGTTTAAGCTGCAGTACATTTGGAGGAGAGAACATAACCTGCCGCTCCATTACACCTAAAACATAGAGAAGGCGAATTAGCTCACAATAACCGTACAGAGAATACGTGGAAAAGAGAAGCAAACCACTCACACACTTTTTCTGGGCATGTCACAAACTATATTCACTCTTGGAGAGGCAGCCGTGTAATAATTACAAACATCCTTGGAAATGGAAAAACCTGAGGTACGCAAACTTATGTACCTTGGTGCTTCGGACGTATGTGTCACGTGAGGAGAAACATTTTTTGCGAAGATACGACTGATCAGAATCTGGTAGACGGTAGAGGTCCCCTACTGTAGAACAATTGTCAGGAATTATGGGAGAGATTAATATTATGGAGAAAAAATGACCAATCGTCTCAGAGTGGGAGAAGTGATATTTCAACGACTGGAAGAAATTGATGATTTATGCACCAGGAGATCCACGAGTGAACAACATATGAATCTGTGGAGAACGTTTACAGGAGTTTTTGTTCAATTCATTGTATTTGTTTGTTATTTCTATGTAGCTTAAATCTAAATAAATGGAACTTGAGTAAATTTGTATTACTTTACCCAAGGAAAAAAATAAAATCATGTTTCAGAATTACGATCACATTTACATCCGAATAGATATCGTCGTCTTTTTATGATCAATCAGCCCAAGGTCGGAGTTACTGTTGTACCCAAGACAGAAATTCCAAAAACCATCGTCCCGCCTGGTTGAGTTTTTAGAGTTCCCACTGGGATCTGGCCTTGAACTCAATCGGACACAAAGAAGCTGTGAACGACGGCCATCACAGTAAATGTTGGAGGACATCAGATAACGACACTGATTAGGGCCTACGTGGGTCTAAAGTCTCAGTGTGTCCCATTCATAGGCGCCAGTTGGGCGGCCCGCCCCGGTAAAAAAAAAATCCAAATTGCTTTTTTATTTTCTTCAAACAATTGGCGTAAATGCGTAATTGCGTTTTCATAATGCTCACTGGCCTTTCGTAGCCAGAGGAGATGCACACAGACCTGCGGACCAGTGCCTACAGCCAGAGGCTGCAGTTTTGCAATTTTGTCCTTCTATTCTGCTCTCCCTGAACGTTAAGCGTTCACTTTGGCAGATAAACAGTTCTGGAGGAACAATCCCAACAACGTTTGGCACAGAAAACTTAATCACTCACTTTAAATTTAACCCCCCAGCAGGAACAGCGATTCCAGAAGGGTTCTCTGCTCTGAATGTTTAATGCCTCACAACAATGTGGGAATTAATTAGCACTTGGCCTTTCAGCTTAATGTTAACATATAAGGGGAATTGCCATATAATGCTAAAAGAATTAGCATTGACAGCTCAACCGTAATCAAACAATAAACACGCATGTACAAATAAACCGTTTCAATTTACATACATTTGACAGTTAAACTTAAGAAGGTGTTTGTTAATGAGACAACACATGCTCTGAATATTTTTTAATGAGAGGGAACTACAATGCCACTGAAGTCCCTTGAGAAAAAAGAATGTTGATAAATTACAATTAATTCTTCCGCTTTTATTGATGAACAAAGCCAGCAAAGAAGATGTCATGGACTGAACGGGGATACAAAGATTTATTTCTCTTTGAAATGTAATATCATTGGTTTATGAAACACACTGCGAGGAGAACCGATCAGATGCTAATTTCATCGAGTCAGAACACATACAAAATGCAGAGCAACCTTACTTCCGTTGTGCTTTTTTCTCCTTCTTCAAAAAATAACCTGCCCAGCGACAGGAAACATAAGTATGTGCTCATACCATTAACAACAAAAATAGGTTACAAACAGCTTTCGCCTGTAGATATGGGATCGTCATTAGCAGGAATCACTTGCTGCACAACCTGAAGGAAAACAGGCAGCAGCTACACCAGTGGTCTTCAAACAACGGGCCCGCCTTTGCAATGCTGAACTTATCTTGTGCGCATGAGATAATTATCATGGAAGTACTATTTGAAGAAGAAAAAAATAACGGGTTAGGGTTAAAATACCTTATCTTGTCCCACCGGCTGTGAGACACAGTTGTGTTTGCACGAATAGTGATGTTTCATTCAGGTTTTCCATCGTGAGCAGACTTGCTCCACTTATTATTTTGGGAAACCGGCGTTTTGTAGCTGGTTCACCATTAAACTGAACAGGATGAGCATTTTGAAGCTCTTTGAAACATGTTTAATAATATATAGACCTCTCTGTCGGTCCAGAAGAATGACTCTGTCACTGCTGCCGCCACTGTGTGTTTCAATTTCTGTGACGCAATTAAAGCGCAACTGTCAGAAACAGAATAAAATTTATTCATGTACCAGCATCCCGACTATGAAACAGAGTGATGCTATGAAATAGAGCGAGCGCAAGCGTATGATATTTATTTTGAGTGTTTATTCATTCACAAAAGGCCATTTATTTTGATATGAAATTTTTTTTGTTAAATAATTATTACGCTGTGCCACCCACCACTGCAAGTAAATTCTCAACTTGTGGGAAACACCGTCTCACCTATGGAGGAACACATTGACCCGTTTGTACAAGGACCAACCCTGGGTGTGGACCGGTCCAGCCTCAACATGATGTTCTTCTAAATTGTAATTCATATAGGTTGAAACTCTGACTGCTACAGAATACAAAATGTAAGAAGAAGAAGCTTTACGCTGTCCGCTGGATTAAGGTATAAACCCTGCCTGAGTTAGTTAACAGTTAGCTAGATTAGTTTATAGCTAATATTCAAATAAATTCAGCTAGCTTATCGAAAAAAAAATAAATCTTTGATTAAGTTAACGGAATAATTTTAAGATGACCTCACCGATCCACAAGTCAATACGATGAGCTCGCCTGAGTCTGAGGCTAACATTAACTCAACTGACTGCTCAGGATAACAGGATTTATGGCATGTCTGCAGACAGGTCAATCTGTCTGCTGGAGGGTCCAGTTTAAATCAGCAAAGACTAAGAACTTTATTTCCCAGGATAAAACAGAGGCTTGAAATTTGAAAAATATAGATAAACAGTTAAAATAATACGATATAAATGTACATTTGCATATGTGTGCAAAAGCAATTTACAGTAGGAGTGCAAGATAAACATAAGGAAAAAGTCAAATCTCCATTCATAACAGTCTAGTGCTTCCAAAGTGCATAAGTATACTTTCACAGATTTTTCATGTAGAGTGTATAAATCCAGCCTTCACGTATTCCAGTGTTTCAGACACAAAGAAGCTTCACAAGTTGCAAAATAATCATATAAATGTAAATAATATGATATATAATATGAAGGGGAAATATCGCCCAGTTGTTAGAATTGTGGCATGAAAGGGTTGTTAGCGCCAACTTACTGAAAACCCTACAACAACAGTGATATAACAGCAGACCTGCTTGAGTGGGAAGAACACCAAATGTGTAAACCCATCTGCCTAGGTGAGGAGTCACGTGACTGACTGTAAACAAGACAGTGACATCACGCATAGTCGTGAACTATCCCATGAACAGCAGCGGCGGATGGAGGTCAGTGTGGGGGAGCTCGCCCCTCCCCCCACATGTGACTCACGCTTCCTGCACAGGAGGGGGCGGGTATGCGAAAGAAGCGCCAAAATAACAGAGTGAAACACGCACGAGCCCATTCTGTAAACACTGTGATGAGTCACGTGATACCGGGCGACGTCGTTTATGGTCGGTGTGAAAACGGGCACTAGACAAAGTAGAATCTCATCAGAGCTAATTGAGCTCGGTGAGAGCCATCAACAACACAGCCCTCGGGACTCACCGGAGGACCGCCAGAAGCTACCGGTAGCCCCCTGCTGCTAACGGGGAACGTCTGTGGCTACAGGTGGCCTCCAGATGATAGTATGGCCTATTAACTCTGAGATACTCCGAGGAATTTTTGTTTTTTATGATGCTACAAGCGCTTTTAATTTTCCGGTTACCGAGACATCATGCGGCCCATGTGAAGTGCTCTTACTTTGAAGGGGCAAGAGCGGCGTTAACTAATTAGTTGAAATGAAACTTTGTCGCCTGTTTTAATACCGTTTTCGGATGAGGGGAGTTCAAGCATCCGATAGTTTAAGAAAGACGTCTGTAGTTTGAAAACTACACAATAATGAAAATGAGACTCAATATGTTCACGGGAGGGGGATTGCTCGCCTTTTATTTCCATCAAGACAAACACACGTACACAGATGTGGCCAACACACATTCCGCTGTAGCTCCTTCAAAATAAGAGCTCCTCACATACTCAGGACAACTGCTTGATGTCAGGAAACATAAAATCACTCAGAGCGAAATCCATAATATAGTTTACACTGATAATAATGCCCTACAACTATCGGTAACCTTCTATGGCTACCGGGAGCCCATAGAGTCATCCTGTTGCCTCTGAGCTAGCAGCTAACGGTATGCCTAGCTCTAATGGAGGAGTCCGTTAGGCGCTCGCGCCCATCCCCCATTCCGCCCACCATCTTTAATCCGAGCTCCGTCTCCTTCCTCCGAACAAAACAAGACAGAAAGCCCGCACACTCACCCCTAACGACCATCCCCGGACCGGTCAGCGCCTTCCCGAGCCTTCAATCGGTTTCCGGTCCGATATTGTTGGTTTTTAATCATGAAAACGGGCCTTGTGAGCGGAACCGCGCCTCGAGAACAGAGCTGCAATCCTAAACCGCCATCTGGTGGTCCTTCCTCGCTGTGGGGCCGCGGAGCCGCGCAGACTCTCCCCGACACACCGCCGCCACCTGGTGGACACCGAGGGCAGCGGCGGACACGCGCGTTAGTGGGCGGGGTGGTCCGTGCGCGTCCCCGCGTCAGATATTGTAATAATTAGTATTTGTTAGGATAATTATCAATATAATCAAATAAATAATCCAATAAAACAAATAGAAACACTTAAAGAGTGCTAAATCTGAACACTGACTCACTTTTTTATAGTCAAAATATAAGAGTTAGATGTGTTTACAGATTATCCTCCAATCCAGATCATTAAATATCATTTATTATATTCAAAATGTATTTTAACAAAATATAAAATATTACAATAAAACAGTCGATAACTAGACGAACGGAAAATTAAGTAAATGCAGAATATCAGAATAAAAAATAGCAATATCAGAGTAAAATAGTAGAGAAATGAAGAATAGTAGAATTACACCATAAATACATTTGAATTTTGGAATAAAATCTTTTTTTAATTTAGAATATAGCAATTAATTTATAAATAAATGTAGAATGTCAGAATAAAACAGTAGATAATTAAAATAAATAAATAAATAGATGAATGTAGAATATTAGAATTAAAATAGTGGATAAATGTTGTACAATAGAATAAATGTTAGGAAAATGTAAACTGCTGGTATTAAATAGTGGATAAATATTATAATGAAACAGTAGATATTGTTGGTTTTTAATCATGAAAAACTAACTGGATAAATGTCATACTGACTCACATAAAATGTATATCTAGTACTAGGAGGTTGGAGCGTCCTATTGGTCGCCGTGGGTCACATCATCTGCTGAGAGGAAGAGGAGGGTAAATGGATTCCAGGCACGTTTCAACAACATTTATTTCAAACACCATCAAAATACCCCGCAGTGATTTCACAGGGTCAACAGAGTTTGACCGTTACGGTTGGGATCCCCCTCCAATACGAGAGAGCAGCCGACGGCGCTGCCTAGCAACAGTAAACATTTGACTCCTTGAGACAAATGGTAACTAGCGTGCTACTGTCAAAAGATCTAAGCCCTCCGGTTCTCTCTGCGGGCCACGTGGACCGTGTTCACGCATCTTCCCAACATCTAAGCTAACAAGCTCTTTTTTAAAGCCGGTCAATCGCTGCGGTAGATTTTTGCATCACCATCAGTCAGCTTGCTCACGGCCGCTCCTCCAGGCATCAGCTAAAGCGGTGGGTTCATGGATCCCCTCTGAAACGTGGGTGGACATTTGTGGGCCCCCAAGCTTCAGCTCCCGCCTAGCAGGGAAGGTCAGTCACTCGAGCCTCCGACCTTAAAGTGTCTGCGGCAGGAACTCCTGTGAAGACCGGAGGCACTGCGGCTCAAGAACATCTCTGGTGGGCTGGACTGAACCGTGAACCCACCAAACCTTTGTGAAGGAGAAACATCGGAGGATCTAGGTCCTAGATTCTAGGAGGAGATAGAAGAACGGATGGAGGAAACACGTTACTGAACGGTGGTTGGGATGAAGAGACGAGGTACCTGGACCGGATCGGTGCATGCAGAAGTTCAAATATCACCGGGTCGGGTCTTTGGAAAGAAAATCTGTGCATCATAAAATCTCCTGCAATATTTTCCAGGAGCCTCAGTGTGTTTCAAGAAGTTTCAAGGTATATCGGGGTGTCTCAGGATGTTTCGGTGTGTTTTTTGATGTTTCAGTGTATTCCAGAGTGTCTTCGGATGTTTCTGGGTGTTTCATGATGTTTCCGGGTTTATGTCAAGATGTTTTAGGATGTCCTAGGTTGTTCCAAGATTGTTCTAGGTGTCTCAGGATGTTGCCAGGTGTTTCAGGATGTTTAAGTGTTTTGGAGTGTTTTGGAATAGTTCAGGGGGTTTTAGGATGTTTCAGGGGGTTTTGGGATGTTTCGGTGCTTTTCAGGGTGTTTTAGGATGTCCGAGGGTGTTTCAGTTTTTCAGGGTGTTTTTAGGATGTTTCAGGGAGTTTTTAGGATGTTTCAGGGTGTTTGTAGGATGTTTCAGGGAGTTTTTAGGATGTTTCAGGGAGTTTTTAGGATGTTTCAGGGTGTTTGTAGGATGTTTCAGGGAGTTTTTAGGATGTTTCAGGGAGTTTTTAGGATGTTTCAGGGTGTTTTTAGGATGTTTCAGGGTGTTTTTAGGATGTTTCAGGGTGTTTTTAAGATGTTTTAGGGTGTTTTTAGGATGTTTCAGGGTGTTTGAAGGAGGTTTCAGGGTGTTTGTAAGATGTTTCAGGGTGTTTTTAGGATGTTTCGGGATGTTTCAGGGTGTTTGAAGGATGTTTTTAAGATGTTTCAGGGTGTTTTTAAGATGTTTCAGTGTGTTTGAAGGATGTTTTTAAGATGTTTCAGGGTGTTTTTAAGATGTTTCAGGGTGTTTGTAGGATGTTTCAGTGTGTTTTTAGGATGTTTCAGAGTGTTTGTAGGATGTTTCAGGGTGTTTGAAGGATGTTTCAGGGTGTTTTTATGATGTTTCAGGGTGTTTGAAGGATGTTTCAGGGCGTTTTTAGGATGTTACAAGGTGTCTCGGGATCTTTCAGAATATTTGGTCTCTCGTCTCTGCTGCTGACCAGCCGAGTTGACAAGGGTCCATGATTTGGTTCGGTCGTCTTCATCATTCCGTGATTCCGTGATGATTCCATCGTGAGGCAAAGCTCTCAAGTTACCGGTCCATCTACGATCCAGTCCTGGACCTGTGGTCGTGAGTTTGTGGGTAAAAGAATGAGGTCCAGGATACGATCGGCTGAAATGAGCTTCCTTTGTTTGGGGGCCGGACGCCTTAGAGATAAGGAGCTGCTGCTCCTTCACATCCAGTGGAACCAGTCGACCCAATATATATAATGTATATAAATACATATGTGTGTGTATTTAAATGTGTTTGTCTGTATATGTATGTATGCAGATATAATAATAATAATAATACATTTAATTTATGTATTTATGAGTCCTGTTTGTATTCATTCATTTATTATTTCTTGATCCAGCATGTTTGAAACATTCTGTCAGCTCTCACACACACACACACTCAAACACACACACACACTCAAACACACTCACACAAATACAAACTCACACACACACACATACTCAAACACACACACACACTCAAACACACACACACACACACTCAAACAAATACAAACTCACACACACACAAATACAAACTCACACACACACACACTCAAACACACACACACACTCACACAATTACAAACTCACACACTACACACATACACACACACACACACTCAACCACACACACACACACACACAAATACAAACTCACACACACACATTCTCTCACACACACACACACACTCAAACACACTCACACAAATACAAACTCACACACACACACACACTCAAACACACTCACACAAATACAAACTCACACACACACACACACTCAAACACACACACACTCACACAAATACAAACTCACACACACACACACACTCAAACACACACACACTCACACAAATACAAACTCACACACACTCACACAAATACAAACTCACACACACATACATACACATTCTCAAACACACACTCAAACAAATACAAACTCACACACACACATACTCAAACACACTCACACAAATTCATTCACACACACACAGACACACATACTCCGTTCTCTGACACACACATTCTAACGCACACGAAAACTCACACGCTCTCAAAAACAAACATTCTTACACACATATTCACACTCTAACACACACTCTGACACTCTGACAAATACACAAACACACATACTCACACACATACTCACGTTCTCACACACATGCATACACACATTCTAACGCACAAACACTCACACGCTCTCAAACACAAACATTCTTACACACATATTCAAACACCCTAACACACACACACACACACACAGATGTTTGAGCATGCTCAGTCAGTCCGGCGTCTGTGGTCGACCGTCACACCTCCCCCCGCCGCAGACTGAGTGCGACCGCAGCAGAGGAGCGTCGTTCAGAATGAAGAGGCTCGCTGTGTCCTTGAGGAGTCACCGCAAAGGAGAAGAACAGGAGAACGGAGGAGAAGAGGAGACCTGAGGAGAAGGAGACGAGCAGAGGAGAAGGAGACGAGCAGAGGAGACCAGAGAAGGAGAACAGAGGAGGAGATCAGACGAGGGGAACAGAGGAGGAGAACAGAGGAAGAGCAGAAGAGCAGGGGAAACCAGGGGAAGAAACCAGAGGAAAAAGATCGGAGGAAGAGGAGGAGGAGATCAGAGGAAGAGGAGAACAAAAAGAGGGGACCGGAGGAGGAGGATATGGATCACTGGAGGAAGGACTGACTGGTTTCACTGCAGGTGTGTGTGTGTGGTGGGGTGGGGGTTCTGTTCTCCGTCTGCAGGGTCGGGTCTCTTATCTCTGTCTGCAGGTTCTGATCCCTTTCTGTAGGTTCTGATCTCTGTTTGCAAGTTCTGGTCTGTGTCTTCAGGTTCTAGTGTTTGTGATCGGGTAATGTATTTGTAGGCACGTTCTGGTCCCTGAGAGCAGGTTCTGGTCTTCGTTTTAACGTTCTGGTCCCTGAGAGCAGGTTCTGGTCTTCGTTTTAACATTCTGGTCCCTCAGAGCAGGTTCGGGTCAATGTACCTTGATTGCCTCCGTTACCCGACTATCAAACCCTTGGTTGACTTCATCCAACCTGAAGGTCATGACCTGGTGACCTTCATCAGGTGGATCATGTCAGCTATCCTTGCTAATGTTAGCCCATGTTAGCGATCCTGACTAACGTATGCTCATATGTCCTGTGTGGTTGCAGGTGTGCTTCCGGGTCGGTTCTTTGTGAAGATGGAGTCCACACACCTGCTGGGTTCCAAGAAGCGAGTAAAGATCCACCCCCACACCGTCACCGCCAAGTTTGCCACCCGCCCCCCCTACTCACCGCCGGCCGGCGTGCACACGCACTTCCCGCAGCCTGGGGACGAGGGCTACGACGACGCTCCTTCCTTTGAGGACTTTGGCTCCTACTTGGACGAAACATCGGACAGGAAGCAACTGACAGAAAGCAGGAAGTGGTCTCTCACCCTGTTCACCTCTAAGGACCAGGATGGACCGGTGGTGGGGGCAGGGGGGAGTGAGGGCGCATCCAAAGCCAGCAAGAGCTCTGGAAAAGGCGTGGAGGAACAGCTGGCCAGTTTTGGCGAGGCATCAGTGTCTGCATCCCGGCTCACCTGGGTGGGGTTAGTGGGTTCGGCGCTGGCGCACGGTGGTTTGATCGTTCTGACCCGGCTGGCCTTTAAGCACTTCAGTCTCACCCCCCTGTTCCTGGTTTTGGTGCGATCCGTCGTCCAGCTGCTCTCTCTGGCGGTCCCTCTGCACAGGGGGACTAGCCCCTTTGGACCGGCAGGTCATCGTCTTCGTCTGCTCTGCTACGGCGCTGCTTACTCCCTCTCCCTCTGCTGTGCGTTCTCCTCTTCCTCCTTTGTCTCTCCTGGACCCAACATGGCGAGCTGGCGCCTGGCGACCACGGCACTGTCAGCAACTCTGGCTTTTCTGCTGCTGGAAGAGAGGCTAGGATTGGCTGATGGGATCACCATGGCGACGGGACTGTGTGGTTTGGGGCTCACGCTGCTCCCCATCGCAGACCAGAGTAACTCGGAAGTACCGGCAGACCCGGTTCAGTTCTGGCGGGGTGCGTTTGGCTGGTCTCTCTCAGCTCTGGCGGGGTTGTGGATGGCTCTGGCTCTGGTTGGCTATCGTTCCCTGAAGGAGAGGGTTGATGTGGCCACAGCTTTGTTCAACGTCAGCTGGATGGGCTGTCTGCTCACCCCAGCATCCATGGTTCTGCTCAACGACAGCTGGTACTGGCCCATGAGTGCCCCTGCCTGGGCTGTGGTCCTGGGCCTGGTAGCGTGTTCCGTCTTCGCCTTTCTGGGGATGACACATGCCCTTACCCGCCTCCACCCGGCTCTGGTGTCCATCTCTCAGAGTTTGGAGGTACCTGTGGCCATGGTGCTGGAGATGGTTCTGGCGCCGTCGGTTCCCACGGCGGCGGCGGTCGTTGGGAACGTGATGGTCACACTCAGCGTCGGTTGGCTGGTGGCCATGAAGTTATTCCCGTCTCACGGAGGAAAACACCGCCAAAGGGAGGAGTATGAGGAGATTGTGGACTCCCCCATCAAATAGACTCCGCCCCTCACCTGCTGGACGTTTACCTATTTGGTGTCAGTGATGTGTCGTCTGTTTTGGTCATGTCATATTAAACACTGTGCTGAAGCCCGATGTCTGTCATCTCCTTCTGTGTCCAATCTCCAGCGCCACAATGCCAACATGGCCAACAGTGGGGGTCATGCTAATAACAGTTAGCAGCTAATAGCCAGTTAGCTTCTGGTAACAGTCAGCATCCATTGTCACACGACGCTGGTAGAACGCCAAGGTTTACAGACCATACCGTTTTAACTTGAGGACTGCCAGCCTGCTGTCTGACATCAGTTCTCCTCAGGTCTCAGAGACGCAAGCAGCGCCGAAGATCCAGGCAGAGACACAGGTGTTTTCTGAGACGCAGATCGCATCTGAGACACAGGTGTTTTCTGAGACGCAGATCGCATCTGAGACACAGGTGTTTTCTGAGACGCAGATCGCATCTGTAAATGTATTCAAACACACAAATACACACAAACTGACACATACACACTCACAGTCTCATATTCACTCATACAAAATCACACACATACACACACACACACACACACACACACACAGTGAACAAAAGCACTTTGGCAGGTTCTAACCACGGCAGAGCAGAAAGACCCGACAAGACCTGCAGTTCTGGAGACGGTTCTGGAGAACACGTTCATCTGCTGCCTGTTATATCCCACCCACTGGCAGGAACAGGTAACCATGGTAACCAGCTATCCAATGTTATTGTGAATTCCCCTGTCAGTGGTCATAATGTTGTGGCTGATTGGGGTGTTTAGGGAAAAGAAGAAACATTGGATCAGAAACGAAAAACAGAAACCAGAACTGGATCCATCTGTTGAATCAATCATCTCAAAACAGGAAATGCATCTCAGCTCCGCCCACAATCACGCCCACAGGACCTGGACCTCATGTCTGATCCTCCTGAAGACCACGATCCATCCGTGCCGGATCGGAGGTCATGTGACCCAAACCACTTCCTGTTCTGGTTTAAAGTCTGAGTTGGACAGAATCAGTGGAATATTAGAATAAAATAGTACTTCAATAATAATAATAATAATAATAATGACAATAAGAAGAAGAAGAAGAAGAAGAAGAACGATGGTGAGACAGAATGATGACGTCATCGACGACAGGACTGCAGACTTTCATCAATCAATATTTATTTTGACTTGAATCCTACAGAGATAAATAATGCGTCATGAGGAGATGTAGCGGTGTGGCGTCCCACACGGCTCCGCTCTAGTAGCCTTTAGCTTTTCTTTTCATTATATTTGATCTTCACACACGTTTATTAATCAATAAAATAATTTGTTCTAATGGTTTTGTTCTATGCAGAAGAAACCGTCTTAACGTCTTAACTCTGAAAAATGACATTTGGAAGAAGCGCTGGTGTCGTTTTTAGTCGCTACAGTGAAAATACTAACGTGCCAGAATGAAGTCACATGACGCACCTCGCTGTCTGACTCAAGTCTGTCCCTGGTCTTCGCTTGACTGACCCAGCTGTTCGATGATGCCACTCAGCTTCAGTTGGACCTCCAGAAGATCTGCTGCTAGGACATCTAAGGCTTTTTTAATTGAGACCTTGTCCGGCGATGACGTCACTTCCTGCTCCATCAGGTCCGATGTGACAGCCTGC
Organism: Lophius americanus; assembly: GCA_037951165.1. NCBI lineage: Eukaryota > Metazoa > Chordata > Actinopteri > Lophiiformes > Lophiidae > Lophius > Lophius americanus. The sequence continues at coordinate 657,633 of JBBDHG010000131.1, read as the reverse complement.
GTCTCCCGTCCGGATCCCGAACCTCCAGGTCTCTGCGTCGGTGCCGGGAGCTGCTGCAACGTGGAGTTTAAGATCCTCTCCCGCTCTGCTTCCCAGTCCTTCAGCTCCATCACGCGGTGTTCGATCCCGAACCGAACCTCGTCCATCTGGGCCTTGAACTCCGCCATCAGGCTGGACACGCAGTGCTGGCACGAACCCACGACCCGCTTCTCCAGCGGCATCGGGAAGGAGAGCGCCCCCTTGCAGCAGTGCCCCAGGGACTCCAGCAGGATTTTCTCTCTCATTCGGGAGTTCTCCAGCGTGACCAGCACTTTGTCCAATCCAGAAAATTCCTCTGGCGGCTGGCACGGCGCCGTCTCACCTGGAGACAAAAAACAAATTCACCCATCAGACATAGTCACACGGTCAGACCTGCGGTCACATGGTCAGACTCGCCGTCACACGGTCAGACGTGCAGTCAGATGGTCACGTAAACTAAACAGCTAGCTAACGATGAAATTCCACCAATGCTCACTGGAGAATAGACTCCTCCCACAGCTACAACCTTTACTTGTCAATCATGCATTCACCCTCAGTGCATCGGCTTCTTGGCTACACGGCTAACACGACTCCGTCAGAGCTAGCATGATATCAGTCAGAGCTACAAGGACTCTTTCTTAGTATAATATCTCTAGGAGCTAGCATGAGCTCTATCAGAGCTAGAGTGGTGGCTATCAGAGGTAGCATGATAGCTGTCAGACCTATAATTGTATCTGATTAGTCAGAGCTAGCATGATATCAGCCACAGCTAGCATGATAGCAGTTGGAGCTAACATAATCACGATCAGAGCTACCACGAGTTACCTGTCAGTGGGCGGGTTATATTACCTGGTTACCTGTCATAAGGTGGGATATATCAGGCAGCAGGTTTGAGGATCAGAGAGACTGCAGGTCTAGTTGTGTGTTCATGATCAGCAGTGATTAGAACATACCATAATAATACTTCTGACAGAAAAGGTGTCAGAACCCACAGTGACATCACAGAGCTACTTTACAGGGGGAAAAAGGCAACCTACACAATAATAGGCAGCTGGTTATAATGTTATGGCTGATTGTTGAATATATGATAAATATAATATGATAAATATAAACACCTCAGACAAAGATTTTTATCGTATTTTCACGTGATCTTTCGCTCTTTTTTCGCTCGACAAAACGGGACTGTCTTTAAGACCGTTGAATATGACGTCATCAGCCTGAAGCTCCACATGACCTCTAACCCATGAGGTCACCAACACGACTGCAACACTCAAACCATCTATTCTAATTTCATTTGACTAAATCAAGCCACGGACCTTGATATCTATCTGACTCCGCCCCTTTATCCGATTTAACCCCCGGGTAGTTCCTCGCCAGGTGTCCCTCAGGTCGTCTGTGGCGTTGACGATGACATCACACTGAGACTGGACACACGGGTGAACACTTCAAACTCACCCTCCTGCTGGTTGTCGGGGATCTCGTTGTCGAGGCCGCCGTCGAAGTTCTCTTCGCAGCCGCCATCATTCAGGCCCGGTAGGCCGGTGAGGAGCAGAACCCACAGCAACCTGTGCATGATGAACACCTGAGCGATGAAGGTGTCAATAAGTCTGACCTCGCCTCTGGCCGCCACTCACTTTATATGAGGGGAGGGGAGGAGGCCGAGCCAGAAGTGTGATGGGAGTTTGAGGAGGAGGAGGAGGGCGGGTGGAGAATGTGTGAAAACGTGTTAAGTTCGTCTGCTGTGATGTCACGGCGATGAGTCCTCACCAAACTACGCACCCGCGAATGTTTAGCAACGCCATTTTGGCGGTTAGTATGTGAAAATGAGGGTCGGGATGTTCAGACACTTCTGTACAAATTGTTGTGTTCCTGCTGGAGTCGTGTTTCCTTATCTAACCCCCACCCACTCCACCCACTCCACCTGAATGCTTACTGCAGCTCAACCACTGCGTTCCTCCAGGAGGATTGTGGGTAAACAAAGAGGACAGAAGCCGGACGTTTCGGATCAGCTCCATGAAATTGGACGTAGAAAATTACAGCTGACCAACATAGATCGGGTTATATTAATCAGGTTTATTAGATCAGTGCTCATAAATCAGGTTTATTAGATATATAAATCAGGTTCATTAGATCTTGTTATATAAATCAGGTTTATTAGATAAGGTTATATAAATCAGGTTTATTAGACCAGGTTATATAAATCAGGTTTATTAGAACAGGTTATATAAATCAGGTTTATTAGATCAGGTTATATAAATCAGGTTTATTAGATCAGGTTATATAAATCAGGTTTATTAGATCAGTGCTCATAAATCAGGTTTATTAGATATATAAATCAGGTTCATTAGATCTTGTTATATAAATCAGGTTTATTAGATAAGGTTATATAAATCAGGTTTATTAGACCAGGCTAGATAAATCAGGTTTATTAGATCAGGGTTCATAAATCAGGTTTATTAAATCAGGTTATATAAATCAGGTTTATTAGATCAGGGTTCATAAATCAGGTTTATAAAACCAGGCTAGATAAATCAGGTTTATTAGATATATAAATCAGGTTCATTAGATCTTGTTAGATATATCAGGTTTATTAGATAAGGTTAGATAAATCAGGTTTATTAGAACAGGATTCATAAATCAGGTTTATTAGATAAGGTTATATAAATCCGGTTTTTTAGATCAGGATAGATAAATCAAATTTATTAGATCCGGTTAAATATATCAGGTTTATTAGATAAGGTTAGATAAATCAGGTTTATTAGATCAGGATTCATAAATCAGGTTTATTAGATCCCTCTTTTTCTCAACATTAAAATGAGTAAATCGTTCTCAGTAGATCGGGTTTATTAGATCCTGGACTTAAGGGGTTAGGGTTACATATTAATATTTTCATTATATACATGTTCATTCATTCAGATCCACTTATCAGGTTCAGGGTTTTGGGGGGCCGGAGCCCATCCCAGCTGTCATCGGGGGTGAGGCGGTTTACGAGTCGCCAGTTCATCACAGGGTCGAGTTTTCATGGCGATCACCTCCAGGACTTTGTAGAACCTTGAGCTGCGATGACCTTCTGGAATTTTCTCTGGTATACCTACCCGAGCGTCAGTTGTTAGCTACTGAAGCTATAATAGCCGGTCCACAATGTTCCTTCTTCTGGAAGCAAGATGCTATCTTTAGCTGTTAGCTATATAAGCTATGATAGCCGATCCAGAAGGTTCCAAGACTTCTTCTGGAAGCAAGATGCTAGCTTTAGCTGTTAGCTATATTAGCTATGATAGCCGATCCAGAATGTTCCAAGACTTCTTCTGGAAGCAAGATGCTATCTTTAGCTGTTAGCTATATTAGCTATGATAGCCGATCCAGAATGTTCCAAGACTTCTTCTGGAAGCAAGATGCTAGCTTTAATAATAATAATAATACATTTAATTTATAATGCACTTTACATTTGGATCAAATCTCAAAGTGCTAACTTAGCGTAGCTAAATTAGCTACTGTAGCTATGACGACCGCTCTAGAATGTTCCAGGATTTGTTCCGGAACCATGATGCTAGCTATTGTGGCTACAATTTCTGCTCTTGAATGTTTTAGAACTTCCTTCGGAACCAAGATGCTAGCTTTGGGTTGGGTCTTGCTTTGCTAGGTAACTTGCTACTAAACAGAATCACTGACGTTCATGAGGTTCTGTACGTTAGCGGTGGGTCTCGCCTGATTGATAAACTAGCTAACGACTGAGGCGAGTATGATTCAGGGAGAATAGCAACATCATCACCATCACTGCGACCAATCACAGATGACCAACTACAACATGAACAACAACATAGACAACATATAGAATCAGTCACTGGGTCCAGGACATCATGGTTCTGTGGTCTCAGCCGCCGGGTCGTTGGTTCCTGTGGTCTCAGCCGCCGGGTCGTTGGTTCCTGTGGTCTCAGCCGCCGGGTCGTTGGTACCTGTGGTCTCAGTAATGGTCTTAGACCCGTCTGAGGGTCTGCTTGTCCGACCAGCTGCTGTGGCCGATGAGATCACATTCGGGTCTGGTGAACTGGGTCTTGTTGTCTCGCCTGCAGCGTTGTTGTTGTTGTTGTTGTTGTTGTTGTTGTTGTAGTAGTTGGTCTCATCGTATGACCTCAGGGCCAGAGATGGATCCATTGCTGGTTCTGGCTCCTGGTTTAGTAGGCGGATGTCTGGATTGACTGATTGTGAGCCGTTGGGCTGCTTGTCAGGACGGGTTCTTGTGGCTGGCTGATGGAGATGGGCGGTACCGGGAGACTGCCAGTTATTGGAGCAGAGGACACCAGGAATTCTGAAAATAAATATTAGCAGGAAACTTAAAAAAACATTGTTTCCCTTTAACAAAGGTCTAAACCGGGCCAAGACGGAACGAGTCGGCAGTTCTTCCATTGTATTGTATGAGGAGAAAGGTTTGGACCAGACCTGGCGAGTCGTCTCTGGAGGTCCTGAGCGTGTTGGTGGCTCTGGTCGTAGTAACACGTCTGGACCTCCACGAAGTCCCTGAGGATCCTAGTGTGGTTCATCTGAAGAAACATGGTTCACGGTATTACGGTTCAGGGCTTCAGTCTGACCAGGTGAACAGAACATGGTCCAATCAGCTGACAGAACCAGATGATGATGTCATCGGTGGTGAACCTACGTGAGTGACGGCGATTCCTTCAGCAGAACGTCTGGTTGTCTCCGACTGATGATCAAACAGACGGCGACACATGGCCAACTCTAGCTCCGCCTACACACACGCGCACACACACGCACACATATACCCACACACACATATACACACACACACACAGAAAAGGTGGTGACTACATTATACATAAACAACCGGAGAAAACAAACAAACAAATAATAAAATACCAGATTTAAATGTTAATTTTATTCAATAAAACACGAAGGTTATCTGCGTCTGTATAAGAGGCTCCGCCCCCTTAGAGACTAAATCCAGTTGGACTACCTAATGAGACCTGATCACTACCAGCCCCGTTCACTGACATCACTTCTATGGAAGTTGGCCCCTCGCTCTCACAAGTAGAACACTTTGACAAAATCAACAGAAATTCCAGAAGGTGATTGGGGTTCCAACGCGGTTCCTAAGGTTCTGGGACCCCACAAGGTTACATTCTGAGAATAAAGTCCCCCACTCATATCCACCTGTCTGAGATCAACCACGGATCGGAGACAAACAGGAACTCACCTGAGAGATTTCCTGAGCCCACATCTGATTGGACGACAGAAACAGATACATTAAAGAAAGCAGTAGATAAATTAGCACCTAGTTTAGCATCATCTGCTAATGCTGATGTCATTATTGTCACTGACCTTCAGCCATTTGACTCGCAGGAAGCCGAACATGAAGGAGACGTGAGACAGGAGGTCGTCGTCCAGCGGGCTGGAGTTCAGGTTCTGGTCAGAAGAGGAGGGTCCACAAACAGAGAGTCAATAAAAACAATAAACAACATCGAGAGAGATTAACAACAGGTGTCCCTCCATACCATGATGTCCTCCCAGAAACTAACATGATTACAGCAGGACTGTGTGTGTGTGTGTGTGTGTGTGTGTGTGTGTGTGTGTGTGTGTGTGTGTGATCAGTGTTGCTATGGTAACTCACTCTGGCCTCCCGTTCAGCCTGATGAGTGTTCTTCAGTCTGCTGATGGCCGCGTCCAAATCCAGACGTCTATTCAGCAGCATCCTGTTTTCTTCCTGTGAACAGTGTTAGACTGTGTGTGTTATAGCTGTGTGTGTGTCAGCGGTTTGACTGTATGATAGTTGTGTGACTGTTTGTGTGTTACCTGTATGGTTCTGTACTCCACCTCAGTGAATCTCTTCAGAGGTGACAGGAAGTGGATGTTGGTGCTTTGGACAAATTTCTTCTTAGCCTCACCAAGAAGCTTTTGAGTCTGTCCACAACTGAGCAGAGATGCACCTGCAGACGACACACACACCTGAGCAGAGACGCACCTGCAGACGACACACACACCTGAGCAGAGACGCACCTGCAGACGACACACACACCTGAGCAGAGACGCACCTGCAGACGACACACACACCTGAGCAGAGACGCACCTGCAGACGACACACACACCTGAGCAGAGACGCACCTGCAGACGACACACACACCTGAGCAGAGACACACACCTGAGCAGACACACATACACACCTGAGCAGAGACACACACACCTGAGCAGAGACCCACACACACACATTTGAGCAGGGACACACACCTGAGCAGAGACACACACACCTGAGCAGAGACCCACACACACACATTTGAGCAGGGACACACACCTGAGCAGAGACACACTCAAACACTTGAGCAGAGACACAAACACCTGAGAAGAGACACACACACACACACCTGAGCAGAGACACACACACACACCTGAGCAGAGACACACACACACACCTGAGAAGAGACACACACACACACACCTGAGCAGGGACACACAAACACCTGAGCAGAGACACACACACTCACACCTGAGGAGACACACACACCTGAGCAGAGACACACACACCTGAGCAGAGACACACCTGCAGGTCCTCCTGTTGACGTCCTACGTTCATAAAGACCGGATGTGTACCAGGTCCAGGTTTACTCACCGTACGGGGAGTCGGAGCCCAGATCCAGTCCAGCTTGGATCATCTGGTCTCCCAGGGACTCGAGCTCACAAGGACGTGGAGGGACGGCCCAGTCCAGATGTCCATACAGTCGGTCCTCGAACCGCACACCTGTCCAGAGACCACCAGGAGTCAACTTAACACAAAACCTACTAGAACGTCCGTAGAACATAGATGATCTGGATCAGATCTGGATCCATACCAACAACCATCACATCAGTCCCAGAGCTGTGGGAGACCCTGGACCCATTACCTGTTCTAGACCCTGGATGCATCACCTGTGTGAAGGCGGAGTCATGTGATGTGTAAGTCCTGACCCGACCAAGATCTGACCTCAGACTTTCGGACCCTCGGTCCTCCACCAATGAGGTTTTATTGCTGAGGATAAAGTAGCTGATAAATATTGATTTCTATTAAATTGAGGAAGTATTTATTTATTTTATTGATGTTTTTTTATATTTGAATTTAAAGAAACATTAATATAAAAATGTCCGTGACAAAAACACTGACTCTAAACATTTCAAATGAAACTAGATAACAGTTATTGTTTGTTTGTAGCCGATATTAACTCTGACGGAAGTACACAAACGTGACGTCACGAACATCATCACACGTTGTCCTCCGGAGGTCCCCGGACCACACTTTTAAGGTCACGCCCTCACAGAGAATCTAGCACCGATCAGACTCACCGGGGTTAGGCTGCAAGAGAACCTCCGTCTGTGACGTCATCCTGTCGGTCCATGTTTTTGTGGTATCCGCACGCGCCAGCAGGTCCTCCAGGACCGGGTCCAGCTCAGTCCGGTCTGCCTGGCCCAGAGTCTCACCGGTGAACTGGAGAATTAAATTAATTGGAGTTCCAATTAAATCACAGTCAGCGATACCCCGACCGGAACCACGTCAGATCCTGTTTACCTGAACGGCCCGGTTGATGAGCTGACCGGTGTCCAACGCCAGCCGAGTCACATCCATCTCAACAACAGACGTCTACCGGAAACACCGGGCAGACAGAGAGAGTCCGTCCCGCCCTCAGAGCGCTCAGCTCGGATACCCACAATTCACAGCCTCCGCTGACGGAGCGCCAGCAGACCTGTGACGTCAGCGGCACGTCACGTGGTCATCGGTGCTCTTAAAATGTTGCTAGCCAGGTTAACAGTTCAACAGGAAATGGAATACTATGGAGCCGGTGCAGTTTCAAAATAAAAGCATAATCACTGCCATTAGTGGCGTCAGACCAACGTCATCGTCTGGTCCACAGGTGGATCCAGATGGGCTCCAGTAGATCCAGGATATCAGCGGGTGGTGGTCTGGTTCTTCCTTCCCTATTTAAAACTGATCCTCTAGCAGTCTACGATCTGGATCTGGATCTGGATCTGGAACAGGATCAGCACTGATACACAGAATCTATAGTGGACTAGGATCTGGTTCTTGATCAGTACTGATTCAAAACATCCTGTAACGGACCAGATCTAGAGGAGAACAGATACACAGATCCTCAAACGGATTAGGATCTGGATCTGGATCAGCATGGAAACAGTTCTCCTAGCGAACTAGCATCTGGATCTGGATCAGGAGCCAAAGGTTCACAAAAATCAGGAAAGTGATGACGAGAAATATAAATATGTTCTGAGAGTCTGAAGTCATGACGATTCTGTGGAATCCACCTTCAGACGGTTCAGACCCTCAACCAGTCTGAAGGGGGGCGTGTACCGGCGCTGAGATCCGATTGGTTGCCCTGAGAGAAACACAGGATTAAAACAACAAGCCTCTAAGGAGGGTTAAGAGATTAGAACACAGACTGTCACACTCAGAACCACAGAGCACATCAGACCAAAACAGAACCGTCAGAACCAACAAAATCATCAGACAATAACAGAACCATCAAAACCCACCAGACCATAACAGAACCATCAGAACCCATCTTTTACTAGAAAAAATATTCAGGAAAAAAACAGCCGATGGTGGAACGATATGAAACAAACTTTATTTAACCGTTAATATTTACACATGTACATTAGACCACGCCCACTTAGACAGGTGGGAGTGGTCTAGAGGTAGGGGCCCCATCCCAGGTACATCTGACACAGCAGGGTGTCATCGGTGGCCTCATGGATGAGGTAGTGGACGTGGCCCTCGATGGACAGCGGGAGACCCAGGACTTTGTTCCGGCTCTTGATGACGCCCTGAAGACGCTGCTCGATGTCACAGACGTGCGTCTTCGCCTGAAACACAAGACCGTTATGATCTACAGGTGAGACGCTTCAGGTGGAAGGACGTGAACTGGAGCGGGGGACATGAACCCACCTTCTCGTTAACGATCTCGCCCGTCTCATTGGCCTGGGCTTTGGACAGACCTTTGGCCTGTTTGCTCCACTCCACCAGCGGGTCGTGAAGGAAGGTCTTCAGAACACTGAGGAGAACAACGAGCGTTACTACGGTCACAGTGACATCACCTACAGACCGGTGTTCTACCTGAGGTCAGAACATCTCAGTGGGACTGGACCCTCCTTAACAGCTAGAGCTCAGACCACGCAGATGACCCTACGGATGGGCGGGGCTAAACAACCACAGATCCGGATCAGTACCTTGACCTACACCTTGATGACTTTAACCAAAACTATGACTGAGGTAGGAATCACGCCGTTGAGAAAATTCTCTCCAGAACCGACCGGAGATTCAGGAGGTCGTGGTTTTGGTTTGGGCTCAGGAGGTCCACAGAGGCTCTGAGGGGCTTTATTGGTGTCGTACCTCATGAGCGGTTCTCTCTGGTCCCTCATCAGACGCAGTGTGACCTCACACGCCTGTCTGAACAGACCCTCGGTGCCCATGGGCCCCATGGCGTGGACCATGTTGTGGGTCAGACGGAAGGGAACCACCTCCGGGACGTCAAAGGTCTCCCCCTGGTGGAGAGAGGGAGAAAACAGGAGAGTTAATCTGATGATCTCAGGACCTGATGAATGGGTGAAGGGGGGGTCTGAGACCTGTCCTGATCAGTGGGTGGAGGGGGTCTGAGACCTGTCCTGATCAGTGGGTGGAGGAGGGGCTGAGACCTGTCCTGTTCAGTGGGTGGAGGAGGGGCTGAGACCTGCCCTGATCAGTGGGTGGAGGAGGGGCTGAGACCTGTCCTGATCGGTGGGCGGGGGAGGGTCTACGACTTGTCCTGATGCAGGAGGTCTCACCTTGTTGAAGAGACAGTTGAAGTCGACGTGGACACACTCTCCGGTGAACGAGTCAAACAGGATGTTTTCTCCGTGGCGATCCCCCAGACCCAGAACGAAGCCCACCATGGACATCACAGCGGTGGAGCGACAGTACGCCGAGCGACTGCCATACCTGGAACCAGCAGAATGTGACATTATGTACTGCAGGTGTAGGACAGGTGAAGGTGGGGCAGGGGTTGTCAAGGTGTGTGGCGGTATTAGGACAGGTATGGGACAAGTATAGGACAGGTATAGGACAGGTATATGACAGGTATGGGACAGGTATATGACAGGTATGGGACAGGTTTAGGACAGGTATGGGACAGGTATGGGACAGGTATGGGACAGGTATAGGACAGGTGTGCGGTGGGTCGTACCATGATGTGGGGTCAGGGAAGGTCCGGAGGAACCACTCGTGGAACACAGGGAGGTGTCGGGCACACAGCACCTCCTTATGGATCCGTAGCTTCTCCTCAAACGGCGCCGTCTTGGGTAGAATCAGCTTCCTGAGCTCCTTACCCGACAGGTAGATACCTGCAACACCACCACACGTCATTCATCGTTGGCCTGAAAGAGCCGAGGGCTGTTGCCGTGGCAACACACTGGTTGCCGTTGCCGTGGTTACAGACGGAGGGCTGTTGCCGTGGCGACGTACCTCTCTCCTTGTACAGTTTGGTGAGGATGTGTCTGAGTCCGGCCGTGTTGTTGACCCACTCGATGATCCCACACTCCTCGTTGAGGGGAATCACGGCGTACGTTCGGATGTGAAGCTCCCTCCTGCGAGACTCGGCGTCTTTACGGAGACACTGCACATCAACACAAGTCAATATTTTTTACTCCTAACTTCTTATTTTACAGTCCTTATAAAAAAAACGGAGAAATGAATTGGATTAGTGGGCGTGTCCAGATGTCTGACTGACGACAGGTGATGATGTCATCCAGGTGGGACGCACCTTGTTGATCAGGCAGTTGAACTCCATCAGTCTGCAGTCCTTCCTCAGGTCGTCTTTGGGTTTGCACATCATGGTGTAGCTCCGCCCATCAGAACCCTTCAGACTGATCTTCTTGGGCTTCTGTAGCGATGCCAGGATCTCCACCTGCATACATATATCACACACAGGTACGTCACACGTCAACATCCAGAGGGTTCGTCTGGTCTGACTAGGAACCGGACTGGACCGGGATGAACCCCCGTCTGTCTCACAGTGTCCTCGAAGCCGTCCAGGTAGGCCCAGTGTCCGGGGAAGGCGTCGTGCTGGGTGTTCGCTCCACCAGTAGAGGGCAGCGTGGGGATGAGGACGGACTGCAGCGGGATCAGGATCTGGCTGAAGGTGGGCTCCTCCACCAGACGCTTCAGCTGCTTGAAGTGAACGCTCATGCTGAGGGTGGTGCTGTTCCCGTCCACCTGGAACAGAGACCCCACACTATCAGATCTCCTGTGGTGAGGAAGGACTGGATTCATGCTGTTTCTCCAGACTCTGGATTTACCAAACCAGCAGCAGCAGAAACCAACGAGTTCCCAGTCCGACACGTCAGAAACGAAAAACGCAGTTCCTCATCCTCACCTTGTGGTGAGGATGAGGAACTGCGGGAATGACTGAGTTTACAATCGTGTTCAGCGCAGCAGGTAGCTAGCATAGCATTAGCTAGCATAGCATTAGCTTTAGATCCTTATGATTGCTAAAAGTCAGGATATTATGGATTCGTCATCGACGCCAGTTCCGCGGCGGATCTTTCATATTAACGCCATAAGTCAAAAACAATTTCGTTGATCATTTTCAAATTTTATACCCACATAGACCTTAGTGTCAGGAAGAACTGGGTTGATTCTGGGAAAGGAAATGTTTATATTTACGCCACTAGGGGGAGTAACATCACAAAAAATATATATTATATTTTACTCTAATAATTTATGTTTTACTCATTAGTGAGGAGCTTTTTTATGTAAAAACACTGTTTTATCGGACATAACTCCTTAGAAATGTACCTGATATGGAGTTCTTACGTGTATCGGTCATATTTTACTGTAATTGTTCGTATTACAGTAAACCTTTAATGCAAATTTGTGTGTCTGATTATGTCCAAATTGAGTTTGTAGTAAATAAATTGAGATTATTAACGAGTGACATTTAATTTTAGGAGTTCAAAGAGGATTGATTGTCCAACGCAGGGGATTGGGGGATTTTTTGTGGACACGGCCTTGCCGTCGGGGGCGACGGCGTTGGTCAAGTAGATTTTTTTGTAGAAGGAAGAAGAAGAGCGGTGTCTCCCTCCACGGAGTCCGTCAACAGGACGGTTCTGGCGGTGGCGAGCGTACCGGCTTGTTGCAGAGCTCCAGCAGTTTGTCCGTCAGCCTGTTGGCGTCTCCGATGAATTTCTCCAGGGACTGTTTGAGACCGATGGCCGTCTTCAGGATCTGATTACAGCGGTTCATACGCGTGGGGTAGGAGGACTGAGGAGACACACGGTCGTTAAATCAGGACCTGGACCCACCGATGGATTGACGACACAGGCGGCGGAGACACGCCTACCTTTGAAACGGCCGTCATCAGCCACATGGCCTGCTGCGGGTACGCCAGGAAGACTTTGGCGACGATGGTCATGAGGACGCTGAAGACCTCGTCGCTGGAGTGACACACTCTGGAGATGAGCTGCGAGAAGGCGGTCAGGAACTGGTACGGTGCCAGGTTGGCACAGTGCTCGCTCACCACCGCGTTGATCCGCCCCAGCTCCTGTCGCATCTGTCGATCGGCCCGGCCGGCTGTGATTGGTTGAGGAAGGTCACATGTTTTCAAGACCTCACACTGAGCAGGAGACGTGACGGAGGAGTTCCTGGTCTGACCACCCACCTTTCTCGCACTCGAACACTCTGGCGCCGAAGTCCAGCCAGAGGGACAGCATGCGGGGCATGGCCTGGTAGATGTACTGGTTCCCAAACTGTAAGGCACTAGGGGTGGGGGGGTAATTCTGCTGTAGCGTCGCGGCGGACTCGGGTCTGCTCGTCACATAAAGGTCTCGGCGGCAGTGACTTACTTTCCAAAGTAGAGAACGATGTATCTGATGAGGTTTCCCTGTTTCTCCATCTTGTTGTCCGTCACCATCGGCATCACTTTGTCATAGTACTTGGCCAAGTAGAAGTTTCCATCCTCCCACTCCGGCAGCAGGTTGGTCACGTCCTGAACCAGAACAAGGCTTTAAACTGGACTGCAACCATAAACCACCAGAACCTTCTGGACTAGGAACCAAAACTTTGAACTTTGAATGAATGTCAGAGAAGAAGAGGAAAGCGCCAACGATCTCCAAACACCAGAGACTCAGAAACAAGGTCAGATCTCTCGGCGTGAAGGAGACAGCGATGATCAGAGCTGTCAATCAAGAGTCTGATCTTCAACCTCTCAAACCTTCTGACGATCCCTGGACCTTCCTGCAACGGTACCTTGTAGGCCTTCATGATGGCGTTGGACTCGAAGTTGGCTGTCTCCTCCATGAGGCGTCCAACCAGCAGCATGGCGTTCCCTTTGGTCTGCAGGCTGCGGGGGTCCGTAAGAGGCGCATCGTCAGGGAAGCATTGAGCCACGCCCTTCTGCAGGACAATCAGGGCCTGGTGAACCTCGCCCTGGTGAAACACGAGGCCATAGTTATTCCTCATGATGACCGGGAACAAAAGAACAGCAGACAGAAGAACTACTGATTGTCCTCCTGGCTGCTGATTGGTCCAGCGCTCAGGTGGGTCACCTTGGACCAGAGCCCCTTGGCCTTCTCTGTGACCAGCTCCGCACGGTGGGTGTGTTCAGCATTGAGTAGAGCATTGAACGCCGTCTGGTGGTGCCCCGCCTTCCTCGCCACTCGAGCGCTCTGCAGCCAACACTCGCCGACCAGCTCTGTGCTCGCCAGCCTGCAGGAGAGACGCCTGATCAATGGTTCTGATCCAAAACATCCACCGAGTCCAGTAAACGGTAAACACAGTAGAAACGACTCAGTAAAGACAGTAAAGTCAATTCAGCAGAAAGTTTCTACACGAGGTAGAAACAGGAAATGGGCGGGGTCAAATGTGATGATGCGACTGTGATGTAAGCGTGATTGGCGGCCGACATCCTTACTGAGGTCCCAGGCTGAAGAGCGCGCGGCGCAGTGCCAGGATTGGCTCCTTGGCCCTGAAGGAATTCTGGGTCATCTCCAGCCGATTTGACCAATGAGGAGGGAGCTGGCTGAGGTTGGGGGCGGAGCCTTCCCTTTGTTTCTGGAGTGCAGTGAAAGCGTGCTCCAACTCACTGAGCATGTGCAGCCTAGACACACGGAGGGGAGGGGTTGGTACAGACTCCCTGACTGACCGACAGACAGACTCGCTGACCGACTGACTGACCGACTGACCTGACGATGTACTCATATCCTCTCTGGTAGGTCCCACACTCGTAGCTCGCGGCGGACAGAGGGACGACCTGCTCCTTCCGTACCACCTTCAGTTTCTCGTAGAACGCCTCGGCCTCCCGTTTATTAGCCGACAGCAGCAGCTGGCCCAGTCTGACGCTCCAGCTGCTAGACTGACGTTCTGCGCACACACCAGAACCAGAACCTGTAAGCTCCGACACAGAGCTCAATGTTTCAGCGGGGAGGGGGGGGGGGTTGTTACCTGAGCTCAGGTAATCCTCCAGCAGGTCCCACTGTCCTAGCTTCCACGCTGCATCCACCCGGTAAGTGTTAAGCTCCGCCTTCCAAAGCGGCCTGAAAGTGAACACAAGGCATCACGAGTTGACGGAAGAGCAGCTTTAGGACACCGGTCACCATGGCAACATAAAAACTATTAACACACTTCTACCGTATCCACGGGTCACCTGACGATCCATGACCCGAAAAGTTTTCAACGTTTATGAATACAAACAACATGCCAGGAAACCACCTCAGCACAATCCAGGCTTATTTATCACTAATCCAGGCTTATTTATCACTAATCCAGGTTTATTTATCACTAATCCAGGTTTATTTATCACTAATCCAAGTTTATTTATCACTAATCCAAGTTTATTTATCCCTAATCCTGATTAATTCGTCTCAATGCAGGTTTATTAAGACCCGTCCGGCAGAACTGGAGTCCAGGGAACTTTTCCATTAAGATCATATCCTGGACGAACCACAGAACTCTGCCGTCGTACCAAACGTACCGGTGACATGTGGCGTGACAGTGTGAGGATGGTACCGGCAGAAACATGGCAGTTAGGGATGAAATTCTGCAGGGGAACGTCCCGTCTAAGGTCATCATGTGTTCAGTCATCTGGGTGTAAAAGCCCAGTCGTAGGTCAAAGGTCAAACCTGGTGGCTCCAGATTGATGTGGATCTATAAATAACACACTGACCCATGAAGGTTGGTGTATGTCACTATGATGTCACCACTGGACCAGGCTGATACCTGATAGCGGTCCAGTTTGGACCAGAGCACACGTCTAATCAGAATCTTTTAAAAAGAGCCAGGTGGTCAGGTGACCACACCTCACAGGTGTGTGGGCGGGGCCCATATTTTCCTATAAGAAGTCTGCTGAGCGTCTTGAGGGACTGGAGGCGGAGTCAGACTAATGTTGCTGTTTGAAGGTCACATGATGATGTTTAGGTTAACCGTGTAGTTGAGGTAAGTCGGTGCGTCACCTGTTGGCCAGGACTCCATTGACCTGCGTGATGACGGTTGACAGCTGTCCCAGCCCGAGCATCGAGGTCATCACGCCGTGATAGTGACCGATCTAAACAGAGAGACGTGGATCAATAATCAATGCTGCACCGAGCTGGTCTATCAGACAGGAGGCGGGCATTAGTGACCAGATAAGTGTGTGTGTGTGAGAGAAGCCGGTCTGGTGGTTATAAAGTAATGGCAGACTATGTGTGTCAGTGGTTATAATGTTATGGCTCGGCGATCGGTGTATACGTGCACCTGGTCTGATTCCAGCTGGATGGCCCGGTCGTAGCAGGCGGTGGCGTCCCGCAGCAGACCGATGCTCTCGTGTTCCAGTATCTGTTCCCGTAGCGATGGCTCCTCCCTCCTCAGGGCGTTGACGCCCCTCACACCGTCGGGCTCATGCATGGCGGCGTACAGCGTCTACGGCGGCCAATCAGAAAGGCGGCAGCAGATCAAATGATTACGTCGTTACAAAGAAGCTTTTAAAATGTGTTTTATCGATTTTTCTTCAACCAGACTGACTTTGACAAATATAATAATATATATAATAAATATATATATTTTTAAATCAACTTTTCCCGGCTGACCTGCAGGAAGGTCAGATGGTCCTGGATGTTCTCCTTGCTTTCTGAGATGTGGGCTTCGAAGTGCATGAGGGCCCGGGTGTAGGCTTTGGACCTGAGCGAGGCCTTGGCCAGGACGTCCTGTGGGATCTCCTTCAGGAAGACGACCACGCGCTGGTACTCGCCGCTCTCTGCCACGAAACACACATTTTACTCAAGACCGTCCTTCACGCTCACGTCAGCGCTGAGAAATAGACAACAGCTGTAGACAGGAGGCTCGGTTTGGTCATCTGATTCGACCTCCACCTCCTCCACCTTCTCTAGATCTCCCCCAGATCTTTGTGTCGCTCACCGTTGTTTTTGGGTTTGGAGCACAGGATGTGGCGACTCCACTGTGTCAGGTGAGACAACATACTGAACACTGTCTGTATGCTGAGCTGTGATAGGCTGGAG
This sequence comes from Lophius americanus, assembly GCA_037951165.1. Classification (NCBI taxonomy): domain Eukaryota; kingdom Metazoa; phylum Chordata; class Actinopteri; order Lophiiformes; family Lophiidae; genus Lophius; species Lophius americanus. The sequence goes on along the minus strand of JBBDHG010000131.1, from coordinate 641,106 downwards.
GCCGTGTCCTGGCCACGCCCACCTGCAAGTCCATCCCCCTCTGTCAGCACGGCGAGCATCTCCTCCGTCACCTGGAGGGAGGCGTGTCTCATTAGAAAATCAACAGCAACTAGTGATCGAGGGGCACAGGTTAAAAGAGAAGAGTTGAAACACAGGTGAAGAGACACAGTTGAGACACATATGAGCCACAGGTGAGGAGACACGGTTGAGTCACTGGTGAATCATCCACTTGATTCACAGGTGAAGAGATGCAGGTGATTCACAGATGAAGAGACTCAGGTGATTCACAGGTGAAGAGACACAGGTGAGGCATGTGTGAAGAGACACAGGTGAGGCATGTGTGAAGAGACATGGGTCAGTTACAGGTCGAGATAAACAGGTGAGTCACGGGCGAAGAGACACAGGTGAGTAAGAGGTGAAGGGCCACAAGTGAAGAAACAGATGAGCAACAGATGAAGAGACACAGGAGAGTACCAGGTGGAGAGACACGGTTAAGTCACAGGTGAGGAGACAGGGGAGTATCTGGTGAAGATACACAGTTGATTCACAGGTGAAGAGACACAGGTGAGTCGGAAGTGAAGGGCCAGAAGTAAAGAGACACGGGAGAGTCATAGGCGAGGAGACAGATGAGCAACAGACGAAGAGACACAGTTGAGTACTAGGTGGAGAGACACAGGCGAGAGAGACACAGGTGAGTCCTGACCTCCTGCTGCTCCACAGGTGTGCAGCCCAGCAGCATGTAGAGCAGGATGTGGGGCAGCAGGTAGATGGTCACCTTGTAGTCGTGTTTGATGATGAAGCTGCAGCAGGTGAACACTCTGCTGGCCAGCTTATGTCTCACCTGAAACATCAAACCAGATGATGATGATACAGAGACACCACCCACAGACTCCACCCTTTAATAGAGACACTGACTAAGGCAGAGGGTTCAGGTGTGTCCTTTGAGTTTTACCTTCTCAGGACGGAACCCTAATGTCAAACCGATAAACAATTCTAAAGCCGTGAGGACGACAGGTGAAGGTTAACGGTGTCAGGATGGGTGGAGTTTAGAGAACCTTTAGTAGACTAACGGAGAAGGGAGCCGGCAGGTGGAGATCATGTGGCTGACCTTGCTGATGAGGTGTCCGGCCCAGGTGGCTGACCACTCAGAGAACTTGGTACCCCTCTTGCTCAGGTAGATGGGTTTCTTCAGCTTGGACCAGTTGACGTCCTTCTGGCTGCTCTTGTACCTGATGGAGGAGATGGAGGAGGTCCGGTTAGAGCTGCTGGTTTATTTGAGGAGAAAGTGGAGAGACTGGGTTTCTCCCGGTGAAGGTTCTGATGTGTGAACGCCACCGAAACCACAAAGGGACTCATCACACAAATAAAGCTGTTTAATAAAAAACATCGTAGACCTTAAATGGAGGCGGAGCTTTCTGGTTGTCCAAGTAGAGTCACTATTTCAATCTTTCCCCTCCTGTTCCCACAGTCTTCCGCTCCTGTTCCCCATCTCTTTTCCCTTCTGTTCCCTCAATCTGCAGGAATTCCCTGCGGGGTTCTGGGACCAAGTAGCGCCCCGCTGTGAACTGGACTACCTGCTGTTGAGGTGGGGTTCCAGGATCTCCTGGATCTGCTCTGGGAATCTTCTCCACAGACGGCGTCCTGGTGAGTCGGTTCGACCCTCGCGGCACTCAAAGGTGGACAGCAGCTCCTGCGTGAAGAAGACGTGAGCTGAGAGAGGGGCGGAGCCACAGGCTAAAACCCAGTAGAAGTATTCAAGTAAACCTAACTATTAGCACCATATGTTTGTTTTTGGAAATAATAAAGGTGTTTACATGAATCTGGACATAATTTGTCTCACCTGTATGGCGAAAGCGGCCGAGTCCTGAGCTCTCACGTCGTCGGCGTACGCCAGAAATGTCCTTGTCAGCTCGGTCAGAAGGTCGTAGGCAAAGTTTGGATCTTCTACGCCGCTCTGATGGCAGACAAATGAACATTCAAACATCAAAGGAATGTGCGGGCGTGTCCAGGTAAACAGGAAGAGAAGCTGTGATTATTTCATTTATTTATCTTCAGTCAGACGCCGAGTTTTCCTTGTTCCCGCTTTCTTTTACACTCACCACGAAGGTGTTGTGGTTGCCGTGGCTGTGACTTTGCGACAGGTCCAGACGCCCCGGGTCCACGGCCCCCAGCTCCCCCAGACACTCCCCACACAGGAGCCGGGCCTCCGGGGACGAGTCCTGGCAGCCCTTCAGCAGCACCGACACCAGGCTGGAGATGACCGGCTCCACCGCCTCACTGGCACACACCTGACGCAGCAACCACTCCTGCGGGAGGCAACATCATTATGGGATGTCATCAAACGTCACCACATGTCTAAGGTCAGTCCCCCGCGGCGAGGGCTCGGTACCGCGGATGTGTGGGTACCTGCTCTCTGTGCATCAGGTCTCTGAGGCTGGTGAAAGCATGAATCCTCACGTCCACGTTCTCATGTTGGACTGCCCTCATGGAGAGCTGCAGCGCTGCGGCCAGATCGCTGGTGCTGGCCGTCAGCTGGAGGAAGTAAGAATAGCCATCAGTAACCCTCGTCTGCATCACCGTAACCATCAGTAACCCTCGTCTACATCACCATAACAATCAGTAATCCCTGTCCGCATCACCGTAACCATCAGTAACCCTCGTCTAAGGTTACATCAACGTAACCATCAGTAACCCTCATCTAAGGTTACATCAACGTAACCATCAGTAACCCTCGTTTGCATCAGCGTAACCATCAGTAACCCTCGTCTACATCACCATAACAATCAGTAATCCCTGTCCGCATCACCGTAACCATCAGTAACCCTCGTCTAAGGTTACATCAACGTAACCATCAGTAACCCTCGTTTGCATCAGCGTAACCCTCGTCTGCATCCACGTAACCATCAGTAACCCTCGTCTGCATCACAGTAACATCCGTAACGCTTGTCTGCATCGCCGTAACCATCAGTAACCCTCATCTAAGGTTACATCAACGTAACCATCAGTTGTCCTCATCTAAGGTTACATCAATGTAACAATCAGTAACCCTCATCTAAGGTTACACCAACGTAACCATCAGTAACCCTCGTCTGCATCACTGTAACATCAGTAGCGCTTGTCTGCATCGCAGTAACCATCAGTAACCCTCGTCTGCATCACTGTAACCATCCGTAACCCTCGTCTGCATCACTGTAACCATCAGTAACCCTCGTCTGCATCACTGTAACCATCAGTAACCCTCGTCTGCATCACTGTAACCATCAGTAACCCTCGCGTGCATCACTGTAACATCAGTAGCGCTTGTCTGCATCGCAGTAACCATCAGTAACCCTCGTCTGCATCACTGTAACATCAGCAGCGCTTGTCTGCATCGCAGTAACCATCAGTAACCATCAGTAACCCTCGTCTGCATCACTGTAACCATCAGTAACCCTCGTCTGCATCACTGTAACCATCAGTAACCCTCGTCTGCATCACTGTAACCATCAGTAACCCTCCTCTGCATCACTGTAACCATCAGTAACCCTCGTCTGCATCACTGTAACCATCAGTAACCCTCGTCTGCATCATGACTACTGTCCAGGCATCCATACTGACTTTCTTGTAGTCCTGCAGGATGGCGTGGATGTCTTTCAGCTCTGGGTGATCGGGAAGGAAGTAGATCTCATGGAGGTAGTCTTTCACTTCCTCTCTGTGAAAAAGATCAGGTTCATGGGCGACTGGATCATTTTAAAATTAAAACAGCAAACAGAAAAAAATATTTGTGTTTATTTTTTTTGTTTCTCTGGTTTGACGTTCTGCACATGCTCAGTTGGTGAGTGTCACCTGTTGTCCAGAATGAGGAAGCGGATAATGGCGGCGGTTTCTTTGGGCTGCTGTGGGATCAGCGGGAGGAGGGCTACGATCACATGACTCAGGAGAGGACCCAGGTGTGTCGGCTCCACGCTCCTCACAAAACACTCCCACGTCCTGGAGGAGGAGTCAGCACAAAGACTCAGACGCAACAAAGTCATGTGATCCGGGATGAGGTCAAACGGCAGACGCTGTGACAGAGCACCACACTTCACCGCTAACTCTGATCTTCATCCTTTTACAACCAATAAACTACTTGCTGCATAATATATCCCGCCCACTGACAGGTAACCATGTCAACCAGATCATCAGTGTTCATCTGTAAGTGGTTACAATGTTATGGCTCATGGTAAAGAGCGCTACTCATAGACGTGTGTGCGCGGGAACTGACTGGCAGCACAGCAGAGGGAAGTCGTCACGGTAACGGAGTCCTGTGCGCAGCGTAGTCATCATCTTCACTCGGACAGAGCTGATGTGTTTGGAGCCCATGAGCCTCATCAGAGCCATGACGCTGGTCAGCGCCTGAAAGCAGGGGCCACGCCCACATTGGTCAGGTGGCCAATACCACAAACAAATACCATCAATCAGTAAATACAATAGCAGACGGAATAAATAGGATATAAACCGGTCACCATCTTCTTGCGGTCTTTCTCTCCGGCGCTGGAGCTCAGCAGCTGCAAGGTGAAGAAGGCCAGAATTCCCAGCAGCTTCGGCTGCAGGTAGTCCGCCTGAGACGGCGAGGTACACACGCCATCATAAATCATAAATCTACAATCAGTCAGCAATCTGTAAATCTACATCCTCAAAACATGTGTTGGTTTTAGTAGATCCTCTTCTGGTCCCTGAGGTGGACCAGGTGAACCTGGTCCACCTCAGGTGACCAGGAAATGGAATCTATGACGCCCCACCGGAGAGAATTCGTAGAGGGCCGTACGTACCATACGTTCTGGGGTGGTGATTTCTTTGGGACCCTGGTACGGGTCATCAGTGGACGCAAATGACGCCAAGATCGCCAGACCGTTAAACACCTAAACAGACATTGAATATGTGACATCATCAGTGACATCACCGTGAATCACCTGTGTGTAATGTAACATGCTTACCTGTTGGTAGTGCTCTCCCAGTCGCAGCAGCAACTCGTTGTGAAGACCCTGGAAGTCCAACCTGAACAAAGAGCCCAGTTCGATCTCCGTCTCGGACTAGAACCAGAAAAAAGACATCGGTCAACATGGTGGGATTAATGATTATTGACAATATAATCACATGTGAGTTACCTGTAGGTAGTGAATGTTGTAGGTGATTACAGGTGAGTTACCTGTAGGTAATGAATGTTGTAGGTGATTACAGGTGAGTTACCTGTAGGTAGTGAATGTTGTAGGTGGTTACAGGTGAGTTACCTGTAGGTAGTGAATGTTGTAGGTGGTTACAGGTGAGTTACCTGTAGGTAGTGAATGTTGTAGGTGATTACAGGTGAGTTACCTGTAGGTAGTGAATGTTGTAGGTCTTTACAGGTGAGTTACCTGTAGGTAGGGAATGTTGTAGGTGTTTACAGGTGAGTTACCTGTAGGTAGTGAATGTTGGAGGTGATTACAGGTGAGTTACCTGTAGGTAGTGAATGTTGTAGGTGTTTACAGGTGAGTTACCTGTAGGTAGTGAATGTTGTAGGTGATTACAGGTGAGTTAGCTGTAGGTAGTGAAAGTTGTATGTGATTACAGGTGAGTTACCTGTAGGTAGTGAATGTTGTATGTGGTTACAGGTCAGTTACCTGTGGGTATTGAATGTTGTAGGTGGTTATAGGTGAGTTACCTGTAGGTAATGAATGTTGTAGGTGGTTACAGGTGAGTTACCTGTAGGTAGTGAATGTTTTAGGTGGTTACAGGTATGTTACCTGTAGGTAATGAATGTTGTAGGTGGTTACAGGTGAGTTACCTGTAGGTAGTGAATGTTGTAGGTGATTACAGGTGAGTTACCTATAGGTAGTGAATGTTGTAGGGGATAACAGGTGAGATACCTGTTGATAGTGACTGTTTCAGGTGATTACAGGTGAGTTACCTATAGGTAGTGAATGTTGTAGGTTGTTACAGCTGAGTTATCTGTAGGTAGTGAATGTTGTAGGTGATAACAGGTGAGATACCTGTTGATAGTGACTGTTTCAGGTGATTACAGGTGAGTTACCTATAGGTAGTGAATGTTGTAGGTGATTACAGCTGAGTTATCTGTAGGTAGTGAATGTTGTAGGTGATTACAGGTGAGTTATCTGTAGGTAGTGAATGTTGTAGGTGATTACAGGTGAGTTACCTGTAGGTAGTGAATGTTGTAGGTGATTACAGGTGAGTTATCTGTAGGTAGTGAATGTTGTAGGTGATTACAGGTGAGTTACCTGTAGGTAGTGGAATGCCCTCTCCAGCTCTTCTTTGGTGCAGGAACACACCAGGTGGCTGAAGATGTACTTGAAGTTGTTGATCATGATCTCTCTCCTGTTTACTTTCAGCTCATTGGCCAGTGTGCGGATGAGGGCGGAGCCAGTAGAGCTGGCCTTGGCAGCCAGGTAGGGCAGGAGCACCTGCAGGGTCCTCTACATATACGACATTTAACAGAAGTGAAACATCAGGAACATACAGCAATGCATGATGGGTCTTCTCTGAATGGTGCTTCTGTGACATCACGCCTGCGTACCGTGAGGAAGCGGTGGAGATCCGGGAAGTCAAACGCGTGGGCGATCTGAGCCAGGATGTCCAGCGCCAGCTCCCTCTGATTGGCCGATTCACTTCCCTGATCAGGTGTGCTCCTCAAGGCCGACGCGTGGCGAGAATGTAACGACTCCACCAAGAACTGAACAGAGACACGCAGATTCACACCGATGTCATGTGACCCACCAGTGACAGTCCAACACAGTCCCACCCCCCCGATGACTCCCAACCCGGGTCAGAATCAGTCCCTGATCCACTGACTGACAGCGTGAGGGTGTGTGATACCTGGCAGATGGGGTTCTTGTACTGACTGAAGAGAGTCTGGAGTTTGAGTCCTTTGGTGGCGGCCAGCGCTCGGATCTGAGTGTACGCCGCCACGGACACCTGCGAGGACTTGGACAGGAGACAGTGGAGCAGCCGCAGCAGGGAGAAGGAGACCAAAGTTCCGTGGGACGCCCTGAGAGGAGATGCAACAACCGCCTGAGTGGAAATCCTTCGTTCAAACAACTTATTACAGAATTGTTTGTCATTTTCGGATAATCGTTGCCGCTTTCCAGCGTCCAAAGACGCCGCCGGAAAAACCATTGGCGCTGATCCGTTCCTGACGGATGAGCCGGTGAAGCTCGGGGTCGTCCCTTACCTGCCGATCTCTCCCGTGGTCAGGATGAGGGCGTTCCGAAGGTCGTCGTCTCTGCTCAGTTTGGCGCTGTTGAACGCCTCTTTCAGACGGGTGACCAGGAGCTTGAAGAAGAAAGAAACACGTCATTCATTAAAATATACATGTCTCCTCTGGAGGTCAGAGGTCAAACACAAGAGTGGAAATAGGAACCTTTATTTTCCGCCTCACCTCGCTCAGACAGCTCTGCTCGGAGACCCGCGCTGTCGCCGTCAGCAGGAAGCGCACCGATTGGCTGAAGCACATTCTGACCGCTGGATCCGAGTCCTCCATCAGACCAATCAGTGCGCAGAGGACGGCGCGCGAGTCGGCGTCTCCTCCGTCCAGGGCGACGTGACGGCAGAGGTGAGGAAGAGCCCGAAGAAATGCTGAGAGGGACAGGAAGCTGGGTTAGAAGAAACGCTTTGACGCACGCCGTCCGTCTGTTCCTACTGTCTAACCGCTGACCTTGTTTCACGCCACTGGCGGCGTGCTGTTGGAGCAGCGGCAGGAAGCGTCTGACAGCGGTCGCGCCGAGGGACGGACAAATGTTCCCGGCATGCTCCGCTGCAAGGCAGAGTTTGTGACAGAGGACTTTGGGGGGGCAGCTGGACTCAGAGAGGGGGTCACTGAGCCGCGACTGTTCTGACTGGATACACGTCAGCTGACCGATGATGCCGGCGAGCTCCGCCTTCACGCACTCTGACCCGTCCTCCAGCCGCGGCCTGTCAAGGTCAAATGGAGGTTATGATGATGTCAGAGTGACGCGTGGATGCGGCTCACACGTGTGAGCGTACGTACAGCAGCATGGTGTCGATGAGGTTGTGACGTTTGTTCTCCAGGTGATGAAGAAGAAGAGGGAAGGCTCTGACCGCCGCCGCTCTCACCTCCTCCTCCGGACTCTGGAACGCTCTGGAGAACACGCACAGGCGCCATGACTCAAACACGCCGGGTCGTAGAAGGGCGAGCAGCGACACGCAGTTGGCCTGGATCTCCGGTGCTGAAAACACAGAACGGCGCCGAGTTCAGGCTGGAACGGGTCTTAGAGGTTCTGAACCCGTCCACATCAGTCAAAGCGGCAGCAGGTGAGACTCACAGTAACAGAAGCCGAGTCTCTGAGCGACGGCCGGCAACCAGGGCGGGAATCCAGAACTCTGATAGGCCGAAAAAGACTGTGTCTCACACACCCATGGAAGAGACAGCAGAAGACACACGGGATGCTGGACATCATGGTCACGGTTCACTACACACACACACACACACAGACACACACACACACACACACACACACACACACACACACACACACACACACACACACACACACACACAATAGACAATCAACATTAGACGTAGAGACAATCTACGTTAGGTTAGCATAGGTTAGTCTCTGCTTTCTTGTCAGGTAGACACAGGTGATGTAGGTAGACACAGAGGTGAGTAGGTAGATACAGGTGAGTCTATCCTTACTTGTCAGGTAGTAAGGCGAGTGTAGAAAGACACAGGGGGTTTAGGTCGACACAGGTCAGTCTATGCTTTCTTGTCAGGTAGACACAGGTGATGTAGGTAGACACAGGGGGGCTTAGGTAGATACAGGTGAGTCTATCCTTACTTGTCAGGTAGACACAGTGGAGTGTATGCCTACTGGTCAGTTAGACACAGGTGAGCGAATCCCCACAGGTTAGGTAGATCTGATGAGAGTGTCCCATCTGGGCAGGTAGACACAGGTGATTGTATCCCTAAAGGTCAGACAGATACAGGTGAGTCTATGCTTACTGGTCAAGTAGAGAACAGAGTCCAGGATCCCAGCAGTGAGTTGGACAGCAGACTTGAAGTAGTTCTGGTCAGAGACGGGTCGATATCCTCCCTCTAACAGTGACTGACAGCTGCTCAGAGTCCGAACCAGGGTCTCCGAAGACACACAGACAGGAAGAGGACTACCGGAGACAGAAAGACCACTGAGGGTTAGTGTCAGAATGTGTACTTCCTGGTTTGATGTGTACTTCCTGGTTGTATGTGTACTTCCTGGTTTGATGTTTACTACCTGGTTGTATGTGTACTTCCTGGTTTGATGTGTACTTCCTGGTTTGATGTGTACTACCTGGTTTGATGTGTACTACCTGGTTTGATGTGTACTTCATGGTTTGATGTGTACTTCCTGGTTTGGTGTGTACTACCTGGTTTGATGTGTACTACCTGGTTTGATGTGTACTACCTGGTTTGAAGTGTACTACCTGGTTTGAAGTGTACTACCTGGTGGGAATACCTGTTGAGGGAGGAGCAGCAGGCTGCCAGGTGGAGGATGAGTGCAATGCCCTGGAGGTGACACAGGCTCTGAGGGTTTTCAGGTTCATCGAATTTCAAAGTGGTGAGCAGCTCCTCAAGGTGACTGTAGATCACCGCCCAGACCTCACTGGTAACACACACAACAGTATCACCCATGAATACTGATCAACCACCCCCATCATTTATCACCCCATCAACCACCCCCATCATTTATCACCCCATCAACCACCCCCATCATTTATCATCCCATCAACCACCCCCATCATTTATAATATCATCATTCACCCCCATCATTTATCACCCCATCAACCACCCCCATCATTTATAATATCATCATTCACCCCCATCATTTATCATCCTATCAACCACCCCCATCATTTATCACCCCATCAACCACCCCCATCATTTATCACCCCCATCATTTATCACCCCATCAACCACCCCCATCATTTATCATCCCATCAACCACCCCCATCATTTATAATATCATCATTCACCCCCATCATTTATCACCCCATCAACCACCCCCATCATTTATAATATCATCATTCACCCCCATCATTTATCATCCTATCAACCACCCCCATCATTTATCTCCCCATCAACCACCCCCATCATTTATCCCCCCATCAATCACCCCCATCATTTATCACCCCATCAACCACCCCCATCATTTATCCCCCCATCAACCACCCCCATCATTTATCCCCCCATCAACCACCCACATCATTTATCCCCCCCATCAACCACCCCCCTCATTTATCACCCCATCAACCACCCCCATCATTTATCCCCCCATCAACCACCCCCATCATTTATGTACTTGTAGCGCTAGCATCGACTCCACTGCTGGTCTGTAAACGCACCATGACGGTGATTCTGCGGGACAAACAGATCTGCAGGATTTCTTGGCGACCGTCTCTCCGTCTCCTGGCGTCTGAACTGCGGCGGACATCTCGGCCTTCAGCGCCGCTCGGAGAAAACCCTCGGCGCACTGAAAACACGGACAGCGCCGATGATTGCCAGGACGTCACGGAGAGCTTCACAAGAACCTGACCAAGAGAACCGTACCTCATCCTGACGTTCTGTTCCGATGCTGCACGCCAGCCTCCTGCAGACCTCCGTCACCTGCCGCCGTCTCAATGATGCAGCGCCTTCAAAAACCACGGCGGCAGAAAGCAGGTAGCTGAATAATAGGCAGAGGCATTCGGTGACCTCTGACCCCAGTCTGACGCCAGCCGTTGCCGCCACACATACACGCTCAAACAACCGGGACAGGTGGATGTGCTCAAACTGAGACGACCGAAAGACGCAGCGGGTTAGCAGCAGCAGCTCGCCGTCATACGGACAACTGTCGGTGAGATCCGACGGCGTGTCCAGCAGCTGAAGATACGCCGTGAAGAAGTCGTGGCCATGCCTCTCCGGAAATCCGCCCAGCTCCACCAGACGCCGCAGCATCACCACGGAAACCTTCCTCAGCCTGCTGCTGCCATTGGAGAGGACTGTGCATGCCGTCTCCCAGGAAATGTTGACATCGTGGCGGGAGACGACTCCTCTCAGGACATCGGTTATGACGCCCATCGTCACAACGATGAGCGTCTCCAGAGCGGCTGGTGAGGGGAGGACGAGGGGAGAGGGGGTGAGGTAGGAGGAGGTGCAGATTGGGGAAATGCTGAAACACTTGAGTGTGGCGGGCCACAGGTTCTGGGTGTGGCGTTGTCCCGCCAGCATGGTCACATGGCTGTACAGGACGCCACTGAGCTCCTGGGCCAGGAGGATGAGGTCGTGAGTGAGGCGGCTGCAGATGAACGGCGCCCTCGCTCTAAGAGTGTGAAGTAGGGAGCAGAGGACCGCAGAGACACGCCCATGAATGACGTCACAGTCTGGAGCCGCTGCCACACGAAGCAAACGCAGCGCCACCCACTGGCAGAAGTCTGAGGGACAAAAAGAGAACCTGAGATCACATAACCGAGAGACGAGAGACGAGAACTGGTGAGCAGGAGTGTCGGGCACCTGTGGAGCTCTGGGTGGCATCCAGGTATGCTGCTGGTGGACATGCCGGGTTTGTGAACATCAGAGACGATGATTTGATGATGTGTTGCAGGAAGTCCAGCAGCATGACACAGGCGGGCTCAGAACTGGACCTCTTATTCAGACCCAGAGCAACTGGAAGACAGACTGAAGGATTAGATGGACTGGTTCACAGAATCTCTGAGTGGACAGTACAGGTACGTAGAGGACAGTACAGGTAAGTAGAGGACAGTACAGGTAAGTAGAGGACAGTAAAGGTAATTAGAGGACAGTACAGGTAAGTAGAGGACAGTACAGGTAAGTAGAGGACAGTAAAGGTAATTAGAGGACAGTACAGGTAAGTAGAGGACAGTACAGGTAAGTAGAGGACAGTAAAGGTAAGTAGAGGACAGTACAGGTAAGTAGAGGACAGTACAGGTAAGTAGAGGACAATACAGGTAAGTAGAGGACAGTACAGGTAAGTAGAGGACAGTACAGGTACGTAGAGGACAGTACAGGTAAGTAGAGGACAGTACAGGTAAGTAGAGGACAGTACAGGTAAGTATAGGACAGTACAGGTACGTAGAGGACAGTACAGGTAAGGAGAGGACAGTACAGATAAATAGAGGACAGTACAGGTAAGTACAGGACAGTAAAGGTAAGTAGAGGACAGTAAAGGTAAGTAGAGGACAGTAAAGGTAAGTAGAGGACAGTAAAGGTAAGTAGAGGACAGTAAAGGTAAGTAGAGGACAGTACAGGTAAGTGATTCGTTACTCACCAACATCTACATCCGTCAGAATCCTGTCGATGAACTGACAAAGGATCTGTCGAGGTTTCTGGACTGTCTGCTGGTACTGGGCAGCACTGGAGCTGAAAACCACATCAGGGTAAACCAGTTAAAGTAAAACTGGTTCAAGTCCAACTGAACAACTTCAGACAAAAACACTGACTCAGGTGTTAACTAAAAGTTTAACTTAGCTCCGTGTTAGCCGCTGATGCTACTCACCTAGCGAGGTCTTGTAGCGCAGGAATCATGGCGGACATCTCCAGTCCTTCCATCATTATTCCGACTTTTATCTTTGTTTATAATGTATATTCAATTACCCTCCACTGATAAAACCGGAACTCGCCTCCATCCCTGTTTGACAGTAGATTCAACTCTTTCGCTCCAAAATGACGTCACTGCTTTGCTACGGAAACCGCCGAGGGTTAAGAGACCATCATGAAACGCGAAACATATTTACTCCCCCTGGTGGAACTCTCCTTAATTACATGCAATACAACGCTCAAACACTGCAGTAGTACCTACCAATACAACAGTTCTACTACTGTTAAACACTACAATACTACTGTTAAATAGTGCAACACTACTTTTAAATGCTGCAGTAGTACTGTTAAACGCTGTAGCACAACTGTTAAGTAGTACTACTGTTGAATAAAGCCTTAGTACTGTTAAATATAACAGTTCTACTGTGCAGTACTATTGTTAAATTCAGCACTACTACTGTAAAATACAGCAATGCTACTGTTAAACACTGCAATACTACTATTAAATAGTGCAGTACCACTGTAAATTAGTGAAACACTACTGTTAAATACTGCAGTACTACTTTCAAATCCTACATTATTACTGTTTTATACTGCAGCAATACTGTTAAATACTTTAGCACTACTATTAAACAATACAATACTACTGTTGAATAAAGCTGTAGTACTGTTAAATACAACAGCACTACTGTTAAACACAGCACTATGACTGTTAAATATTGGAGTACTACTATTAAAAAGTGCATGCTACTGTTAACTGCTGCAGTAGTACGGTTAAAAACAGCTTGGTACTTCTTTTAGACACTGCGGTATTACTGTTAAAAGTGGCTATACTACAAAATATATACTGCAAAATAGTGTATTACTAGTTAAATACTGCAGTACCACTGTAGAAGTACTATTTTTAACTACCACAGCACTACTGTTAAACACAGCATTACTACTGTTAAATACAGCAGTGATACGGATAAATACTGCAGTATTACTGTTAAAAGCTGCAAAATAGTGCAATACTACCGTTAAATACTGCAGAGCTACTTTTAAATACTACATTATTAGTGTTAAATACAGCTGCAGTACTGTTAAATACAACAGTACTACTGTATAACAATACAGTACTACGGTTAAATACAACAGTACTACTTTTAATCACTGCTTTACTACTGTTAGACAGTAGTAATACTGTTAAATACTGCAGTTAAATGCGGCTATACTACTCCAAAATAGTGCAATACTACCGTTAAATACTGCAGTACTGTCATCAGAGGGTTAAAGGTCATATTCAGAGACAACACACAGGAAGTGGATGTTTTCACGGATTGTCTTTAATAATAAAATGTAGTGTTTACGACATGAGGAAGACTCAACACTTCTAGAAAACCACACAGACGTCACACTTTTAAACAACAATGAATCTTTTCTTCTGTCTGATCACAGGTCAAAGGTCACAGAGGACAGATTCTTGGATATCATGGCCTTTCATCAGCGGTTGACCTTCTTCATTCCGTAACCCATCAGGCAGGCGAAAAGCGTCATAACCATCTTTGGATTCACCTCCACCAAATCCTCGGGCAGCGTGTAGACGCGAGTGCCGATCTTACGGGCCAATGAGACGGCGTACCTGCGGAGGAGGAGAGACACAGTGATGACATCATCACAGAGGGAGATGATGTCAGAGAAAGGGGAGGAAATACGGTCATCACAGAGGGAAATGATGTCAGAGAAGAGGAAGAGAGACACAGGGATGACATCATCACAGAGGGAGAGATAATGTGGAGAAATGGTGGAGAGATGGTGATGACATCATCAAAGGGGGAGATGATGTCAGAGAAGGGGAGGAGAGACAGTCATGATCTCATAAACGAGGGAGATGATGTCAGAGAAGGGGAAGAGAGACACAGGGATGACATCATCACAGAGGGAGAGATAATATGGAGAAATGGTGGAGAGATGGTGATGACATCATCAACGGGGGAGATGATGTCAGAGAAGGGGAGGAGAGACAGTCATGACCTCATAACAGAGGGAGATGATGTCAGAGAAGGGGATTGTCTTACTTGGCATTGTTGAGTTTATCGGCCTCCATCAGCGTCCCTCTCTCTCCTCGCTTCACCATGTCCCACTTTACCGTACCGGGAGCAATGGCGTCAATCAGTTCGATAACTGGCAGGCTGGTGCTGATCACATGATCCTAGAAAACCCAGAGGAGAATCAGATGCATGCACACACGCACACACACACACACACACACACACACACACACACACACACACACACACACCTTGAAGCTGCTGATCTGCTCCTTGTGGTGCTGACTCAGGGTGGTGTTGACCCAGTTGAGGATGATCTGATCTCCAACCCTTTCTCCATCACCCAGGTCTGACAGAACCAGGACCGTGTACCTGAAGGACAACCAGGAGGACTGACTAGGACTGCAAAACCTAAGCACTCCTAGTCAGTCCTCGACGAGAACCTAACCCAAACCCACAAACCTCCTCATCAGCTGCCAGACCAGCGCCAGGGTGTGGATCTCGCTCCCCTCGTTCAGGTTCTCTCCCCCAACGCCGACCAGAGAGAAGCGAGCAACATCTCGGCCCAACGCCACCGCGTAGTTACAGTTCTCCAGCTGGAGAGGAGAGAGACAATGACAGATAGTCCTTCAACTGTCTGACAGCTGCACTGAGTCATCGGGTTAGTCCTTTAACTGTCTGACAGCTGCACTGAGTCATCGGGTTAGTCCTTTAACTGTCTGACAGCTGTACTGAGTCATCGGGTCAGTCCTTCAACTGTCTGACAGCTGTGTGTCGGGTCAGCGGTTTCGTCCTTTAACGAAAAGCTGTCTGTCAGGTCATCTGGCTCGTCTTTTAACTGTCTGACAGCTGTACTGAGTCATCGGGTTAGTACTTTAACTGTCTGACAGCTGTGTGTCGGGTCAGCGGTTTCGTCCTTTAACTAAAAGCTGTCTGTCAGGTCATCGGGCTCGTCTTTTAACTGTCTGACAGCTGTCTGTCAGGTCAGCAGGTGGGTCTTTTTACTAACAGCTGTGTGTCGGGTCAGTGGGATACACACCATCCTCATGTTGGCCCCCAGGACCGGATACGGTGGCTGGTTGACCTTTTTCCAGTTCACAAGGACATTGACCTTCTCTAACAGATGCAGGATCACCAAACCATCGCACATGTCACTGTAAGATCAAACCACAGCTATCAAACACTGTAAGGGGAAAACACAGCTATCACACATATCACTGTAGTTCAAAACCTAGCTATCAAACATATCATTGTAAGGTCAAAACACAGCTAACTCACAGATTAATGTATGGTAAAAAAAAAATACAGCTATCAAACAGGTAACCGTATAGTCAAAACACAGCTAAGAAACAGATTCATGGAAGGTCAGAACACAGCTGACACACAGATTAATATAAGGTTAAGACAGAGCTATCACACAGGTCACTGTAAGGGACAAACGACTGTCACACACCTACCTGTATATGTGGTTGACGTATGGTGAGACGCCCAGAGAGTTGATCCAATTCCTGAAGGTTCTCTCTTCTCTGGATTCAGCTGTAACGACAGGAAGTCACCACAAACCCTGTCCTGCCGATGACAGTTGGTGCTGGTGAACGTCATACCTCCCTGTGTGTTAGGTGGTGCTGGAAGAGGTCTAAACTCCCTGTGTGTTAGGTGGTGCTGGAGGAGGTCTAAACTCCCTGTGTGTTAGGTGGTGCTGGAGGAGGTCTAAACTCCCTGTGTGTTAGGTGGTGCTGGAGGAGGTCTAAACTCCCTGTGTGCTAGGTGGTGCTGGAGGAGGTCTAAACTCCCTGTGTGTTAGGTGGTGCTGGAGGAGGTCTAAACTCCCTGTGTGTTAGGTGGTGCTGGAGGAGGTCTAAACTCCCTGTGTGTTAGGTAGTGCTGGTGGAGGTCTAAACTCCCCGTGTGTTAGGTGGTGCTGGAGGAGGTCTAAACTCCCTGTGTGTTAGGTGGTGCTGGAGGAGGTCTAAACTCCCTGTGTGTTAGGTGGTGCTGGAGGAGGTCTAAACTCCCTGTGTGTTAGGTGGTGCTGGAGGAGGTCTAAACTCCCTGTGTGTTAGGTGGTGCTGGAGGAGGTCTAACCTCCTGTGTGTTAGGTGGTGCTGGAGGAGGTCTAACCTCCTGTGTGTTAGGTAGTGCTGGTGGAGGTCTAACCTCCTGTGTGTTAGGTGTTGCCGGTGGAGGTCTAACCTCCTGTGTGTTAGGTGACTGTCTGATGGAGGTACTGATGGTGTCTCACCGTGGAAGGTCTCCGTGTCCAGCCCGTTGACGGTCGTCCTCTGAAGAGAAGGATGCTGGTTGAACAGGTTTGCCACGAAGGCCAGGTTGAGTTTACTGTTTCCAGACGTGACGTCCTGAGCCGAGACAAACTGCCTGCAGTCCAAACGGGCCGCCTGCTGGAGCATCAGCTCAGCCCTCCGGTTCAGGTCACGCTCCTTCACGTCATCAGAAGGAACACACGGCTAGTTAGCATCTAGCAACCTCTGATGACATCATCCTCACTGGTGGTCCACAGAAACCACCTGCTGCCCCCCTCTCTTTCAGGTGATACAAGAACCCGAAGAATGTTGGAAACCAGAACCACATCCAAATGGGTCACTGGCCCAGTTGATTCCTGATCTTTAGTTGTTTCTGGTTGACATTTTTGACCTGATTTTTGTTGTTTTATATTTTCTGATCATATCTCAAGCAGAGGTCTCTCGGAGGTTCTGGTCTGTCGGAGGTTCTGGTCTGTCGGAGGTTCTGGTCTGTCGGAGGTTCTGGTTCTCCAGGACAAGCTTTGTTAAAACTATGGGATGATCAGACTCACGTTCAGACCGCTCATGTCGATTTTGATGCTTGTTTCGAAGTTGTTCTCCTCTTGAAGAGTAATCTGGTCCAACAGGTAGAAGTAGGCCCGCGAGTCCTTCATGGATACAGGAGAGGAAGGGGTTAAACGGCCGTCTGACAGGAAGTGTGTACATGTGTGTGTGCGTGTGGTGAATGATGAACCTTAATGTCTTCACTGAAATTCTTGATGGTCTGGGTTCCGGCGTTCTGCAGATGGTGGTTGACCCAGCGGAGCAGCTTCTCCTCTGGTGACAGAACCAACAAGCGGTCCAGATGTTCCCCGTCTGACAGAAGGTTCACCAGTCCTGAAGAAAAGGAACCCGTTTAGCTTTTCCAGATACCATGTTCACACTGAGTCAGTGCTGGTCCTCCAAGAACCTCCAGAGATCCCACAGAGGTCAACCCGGGTCCATCAGAACAATCCAGGCAGTTTTCTCAAATGGACAGAAATAATCCAAAAGGAGCTAAACCACGCAACACGACTAACGAGAAACTGTCAGAGCTAATAGGATATCGCTCCCAGCTAACAAGATAGCTGTCAGAGCTAGCATGATGGCTGTCAGAGCTAGCATGATGGCTCTCATAGCTAGCAGGATAGCTGTCAGAGCTAGCATAACTGTCAGAGCTAATATCGTATCGCCCACAGCTCACATGAAAGCTGTCAGAGCTAGCATTATGGCTCTCATAGCTAGCAGGATAGCTGTCAGAGCTAGCATGATGGCTCTCATAGCTAGCATAACTGTCAGAGCTAATATCGTATCGCCCATAGTTAACATGAAAGTTGTCAGAGGTAGCACAATAGCTGTCAGAGCTAATATGATATCGCTTACAGCTAACATGGTTGCTCTCACAGCTAGCATGGCAGCTGTCAAGGCTAGCAAGATGGGTGACTTTGGGTTACAGGTGGGATACATCCGGACAGGTTTTACGGTGGAGAGGTTTTACGGTGGAGAGGTTTTACGGTGGAGCGGTTTTACGGTGGAGCGTTTTACGGTGGAGAGGTTTTACGGTGGAGAGGTTTTACGGTGGAGCGGTTTTACGGTGGAGCGGTTTTACGGTGGAGCGGTTTTACAGTGGTGCGGTTTTACGGTGGAGAGGTTTTACGGTGGAGCGGTTTTACGGTGGACAACATGTGGGATGTGACTGTCCTCATTCTGACCTTCATTCTTGCTGATCTCCATGTCGGCAAAAAGGCCGACCTTGATGATCTGCCACAGCAGACCCAGAACCAGGTGGGGTTTCCCGGCCATCAGATCATGGGCGTCGATGCTGACTACTGTGCAGCCGAGGGCAGATGCTGAGTTCAGAGCCAGAACCAGATTCTCCTGCAGATACGGAAGAAGGATTTATGATCAACACGTGGAACCAGAGACTGTTCTTAAGTCCAGCAGAACCAGTCAGGTGAACCACAGACTGTTCCTCAGTCCAATAGAACCAGTCAGAGGAACCACAGACTGTTCCTCAGTCCAGCAGAACCAGATTCTCCAGGTGATGGATGGAGAAATAAGACAGTAGATGTTTGAATGTCAACGGGACCAGAATCGCTCCAGAATCAAGAGTGACAGGTAGAATGAACAGGAAGTAAAAGTTGATATTTAACTCCTCACTCTTTCAAAACAAAATCAAACCATTATTTAGAATCATTTATCATTTCTTCATATACCTGTAGCACCAATTCACAACAACTGCTGTGAGGAAGAGGTGAAAGGAGAGTGTGAAGAGAGTGTGAGGAGAGTGTGAGGAGAGAGTGAGGAGAGAGTGAGGAGAGTGTGAGGAGAGTGTGAAGAAAAAGTGACGAGAGAGTGAGGAGAGAGTGAAGAGAGTGTTAAGAGAGTGTTTGGAGAGTGTGAAGAGAGTGTTAAGAGAGTGTTAGGAGAGTGTGAGGAGAGTGTGAGGAGAGAGTGAGGAGAGAGTGAGGAGAGAGTGAGGAGACAGTGAGGAGAGTGTGAAGAGAGAGTGAGGAGAGAGTGAGGAGAGAATGAATAGAGTGTTAAGAGAGTGTTTGGAGAGTGTGAAGAGAGTGTTAAGAGAGTGTTAGGAGAGTGTTTGGAGAGTGTAAAGGGAGTGTGAAGAGAGAGTGAAGAGAGAGTGAAGAGATAGTGAGGAGAGAGTGAGGAGAGTGTGAAGAGAGAGTGAGGAGAGAGTGAGGAGAGTGTGAAGAGAGACTGAAGAGAGAGTGAAGAGAGAGTGAGGAGAGAGTGAGGAGAGTGTGAAGGGGGAGTGAGGAGAGTGTGAAGAGAGCATGAAGAGAGTGAGGAGAGAGTGAGGAGAGTGTGAAAGAGAGTGTGAAGAGAGTGTGAAGAGAGTGTGAAGAGAGTGTGAAGACAGTGTGGGGAGAGTGTGAGGAGAGTGTGAGGAGAGTGTGAGGAGGGGCTCTCACAGTCATTTTGAAGGTGGCCAGTTTCTGGGTGTTGATCACTCTCTCATCGATGGTGTCCGGTTTAGACTGGTTGATCATTTTACTGAAACAGAATAAAAATCATGTGGTCAGCTGGGTCAGAGCGCTGTCTGATGTCATCCCTCACTGTCTGATGTCATCCCTCACTGTCTGATGTCATCCCTCGCTGTCTGATGTCATCCCTCACTGTCTGATGTCATCCCTCGCTGTCTGATGTCATCCCTCACTGTCTGATGTCATCCCTCACTGTCTGATGTCATCCCTCACTGTCTGATGTCATCCTTCACTGTCTGATGTCATCCCTCGCTGTCTGATGTCATCCCTCGCTGTCTGATGTCATCCCTCACTGTCTGATGTCATCCCTCGCTGTCTGATGTCATCCCTCACTGTCTGATGTCATCCTTCACTGTCTGATGTCATCCCTCGCTGTCTGATGTCATCCCTCGCTGTCTGATGTCATCCCTCACTGTCTGATGTCATCCCTCGCTGTCTGATGTCATCCCTCACTGTCTGATGTCATCCCTCACTGTCTGATGTCATCCCTCACTGTCTGATGTCATCCCTCCTTGTCTACAGACCTCTCAGAGAGACCTGGATCGAGTCTCCTCTCCATCAGGCGGGACAAGTGTCCATAAAGTTTGGTGAAGAAATATTGACCAGTTTTTGGTGTTCTCCAGAAAAACTCAGCATTACAGACAGATACCTTCAGACAGTCCTCTGTCTCCAGTCTGTCCTTTAACTCCAGTCTGTCTCCAGTCTGTCTCTAGTCTGTCCTTTAACTCCAGTCTGTCTCCAGTCTGTCTCCAGTCTGTCCTTTAACTCCAGTCTGTCTCCAGTCTGTCTCTAGTCTGCCCTTTAACTCCAGTCTGTCTCCAGTCTGTCTCCAGTCTGTCCTTTAACTCCAGTCTGTCTCCAGTCTGTCCTTTAACTCCAGTCTGTCTCCAGTCTGTCCTTTAACTCCAGTCTGTCCTTTAACTCCAGTCTGTCCTTTAACTCCAGTCTGTCCTTCAACTCCAGTCTGTCTCCAGTCTGTCCTTTAACTCCAGTCTGTCCTTTAACTCCAGTCTGTCCTTTAACTCCAGTCTGTCCTTTAACTCCAGTCTGTCCTTTAACTCCAGTCTGTCCTTCAACTCCAGTCTGTCTCCAGTCTGTCCTTTAACTCCAGTCTGTCCTTTAATTCCAGTCTGTCTCCAGTCTGTCCTTTAACTCCAGTCTGTCCTTTAACTCCAGTCTGTCCTTTAATTCCAGTCTGTCTCCAGTCTGTCCTTTAACTCCAGTCTGTCCTTTAACTCCAGTCTGTCTCCAGTCTGTCCTTTAACTCCAGTCTGTCTCCAGTCTGTCCTTTAACTCCAGTCTGTCCTTTAACTCCAGTCCGTCCTTTAACTCCAGTCTGTCCTCTTCTCTACCAGCTGTCTTTCCTCTATGTGCTGTCTGTCCTCTACCTCAGGTCTGTCCTCTGTCCCATCCGTCCCCCCTGAGTTGTTGATGGTGGGAGAAATAGTTACCATAAGAGGATGCCGTCTCGGACGGAGCTGAACAGACTTTGGTCGTCGGGGTTCATGGGCAGCAGATGTTGACAGTCTGGATCGTTGTGCAGAGCTTTATTGATCCAGTTCACAAAAGCAACCTTCTCCTCATCTAAAGACAGAAGGTCACATGATCAGCCCCTGAAGATGGACTCGTTGGGCTCACATGTGAGGACTTGTGTCCCCCACCGCTGAAACGAAATCATACGAGAGGACCAGACCCAGAAGTTCTGGGATACTTTAATGAGGAGCTTTGTCTTGATTCCAGTGGGAAGTCGTGGAAAATTCTATTGCGGCTATTGTAGCTACAGTAGCTAATAGCTAAAGCTAGCATTTTGGTTCCATAAGAAGTCATGGAACATTCTAGTTGGGCAATTAAAGCTACATTAGCTAACAGCTCAAGCTAGCGTCTCGGTTCCAGAAGAAGTCCTTGAACTTTCTGAAGCGCTTTCATATATCCGTTAGCTAACCACTAATGCTAACATCTTGGTTCCACAAGAAGTCCTAGACACTTCTAGAGCGGCTATCATAGCTTCAGTGGCTAACAGGTAAAGCCAGCGTCGTAGTTGCAGAGGAAGTCCTGGAACAGTCTAGAGCAGCTAGCATTATTAAAATAGCTAACAGCTAAAGCTAGCGTCTTGGTTCCAGTTGATATCCTTGTTCTAGAGTTCTGAGGGTTCTCATGTTGTCTGAACATCAGGTCACGGAATCGGATTGGTCACCAAACGTGACGTTACATCTGCTGCCATCTTTGTTTGAATCTAGACAATCTCAGATCAGATTGAAGGTGTTTTTATCCAGATGTTAGACGGTTAAAACAGACGTAGCACAAAGCGGCCAAATATTCTTGACTATTTAGACCTTCAGGTTTATCTGATTAATAAAAACTTAGATTCTTCGATTGAGATTGTTGTCCTGAAATCGAGGTTTGCAACACTGAGGTTCTGGAACACCTCCAGAAGGGATGAGTGCATCACAGACGTTCTCTCACCTGAGTACGAGTGCTGCGTTCCCTCACTGGAATTCCCCGATGTTCCTCCAAAGGAGCGGATCCCATCTCTCCTCGTGATGGTCTTCCTGAACGTCTCACTGAGCTCCTTGCCCTTCAGCTCTCGATAGATCTGAACAGAGACCGGCTGTTAATCCTGTCTCAGGAGAAGGAGGTTCTCATCTGTCATATAGACTCACGGACACAAACTCCTCAAGGCTGATCTTCTCATCCTTGTTGGTGTCTCCGGTGATGAAGGTCTGAACGATCTCTCTGACCTTGTAGCCCGGGAGGGAGAAGCTGGCCTCTCTGAAAAGCTCCTGCAATTCAAAGTCGCTGACGAAGCCACTGTGATCGATGTCTGATAGATGCAGGGGGACGTTCACAGAAAGGGGACGGACAAAAACACTCAGGTAACAACACCACAATTCAATCATCACTTCCAGGACGGACTGGAAGGACTGTCAAAGGTAGAAGACAATATGTAGGTAGAGGACGGTCAGGAGGTAAGAGGACAGACTGGAGGTAGAGGATGATAATGAGGTAGAGGACGTCGGGAGGTAGAGTACAGACTGGAGGTAGAGGATGATAATGAGGTAGAGGATGGTCAGGAGGTAGAGGACGGTCAGGAGGTAGAGTACAGACTGGAGGAAAAGGACAGTCTGAAAGACAGATATGAGGTAAGAGACAGTCTCGAGGCATAGGACAGTCTTATTGTACAGGGCAGTCAGGAGGTAAAGGACAGTCTGGAGCTAGAGGACCGTCTGGAGGTAGAAGACAGTCAGGAGGTAGAAGACAGTCAGGAGGTAAAGGACAGTCTGGAGCTGGAGGACCGTCTGGAGGTAGAAGACAGTCAGGAGGTAAAAGACAGTCAGGAGGTAAAGGACAGTCTGGAGGTAAAAGACAGACTGGAGGTAAAGGACAGTCTGGAGCTAGAGGACCGTCTGGAGGTAGAAGACAGTCAGGAGGTAGAAGACAGTCAGGAGGTAAAGGACAGTCTGGAGCTGGAGGACCGTCTGGAGGTAGAAGACAGTCAGGAGGTAAAAGACAGTCAGGAGGGAAAGGACAGACTGGAGGTAAAAGACAGTCAGGAGGTAAAGGACAGTCTGGAGGTAAAGGTCTGTCTCTTTATCTCATGGATTTTATGTCTTCATGTGTTTATATCGCTGATGATCTGACAAACATCTGAAGATATAAAACTGCTGTGTAAAAGGAAAATTTTATGATCAGAGGTAAACCTTGGACCGAGGTCACAGTTTTCCGTCAGCACACCTGCAGCTTCAGGCCAGGTTTACCTGTGTGACACTAACCAATCTTATCAAAGGCCTCCCTGAGTTCCTCCAGGTCTTCCCTGGAAATCTGCGTGATGTGACTCGCCATCTTGGATCCGTTGTGTATCTGGAACACACACATTAAACTGGATCAAAGTGGATCCCACTGGATCATACTGGATCACATTGCATTATGCTTGATCAAAGAAGATCCCAATGAATCATGCTAGATCATACTGGATTCCACTGGATCAAATTGGATCAAAGTCAACCATACTAGATCACACTGGATCATACTAGATCACACTGAATAACGCTGGATCATTTTGGATCATACATACTGGATTATACTGGATGATGCAGTGTCATATTAAATCATACTAGACTGTACTGGATCACACTGACTCAGATAGGATCACATTGGATCCTAATGAATAATATTGCATCACAACAAATCGTGGCGGATCACGTCCGATCAGACAGGACGATACTGTATCAAATAGCATCATACTAGACTCTACTGGATCCCACCAGATCAGATTTTATCAAAGTGAATTATACTGGATCGCAGTGGATCATACTGGATCACCCTCAACCTTACTAGATCATACGGTATCACACTGAATACCGCTGGATCGTATTGGATCATACATACAGGATTACACTGTACATAGTAGACTGTACTGGATCCCACTGAATCAGAAGGGATCCCATTGGATCCAAATCAACCTATTGCATGTCAATAAATTGTAGTGGATCACACCGGATCAGTCAGGATGATAATGGATCAAATAGCATCATACTGGATCACATCAGATTGTATTATAATGTGTTATACTGGATCAAAGTGGATCATACTGGATCATGTGGATCACACTGAATCAAATGGGATCACATTTCCTTCCACTGAATCATATTGTATACATGATGTATACAAATCATCAATCACTCTGGTTTTTAATCCACTAGGTGGATCAGATCTCTGGACTCACTCTCACACCTTCTGACGTGTTTTACATAAGATCACGTGATACATTATCTGACCTCATCATCTATCTGGTCCAACTCCAGCATCAACAACTAGAACATAAACCTTCTGATAACTGGAGGTCAGTCTCACTGGAGGGTTTGTGAGCATGACCTGATCTTCTCAGGTCCCACCACAGAATCTCTATGGTGGTTCAGGTCCAGACTTTGAACAGGAATGAATCAGAGATGGACTTCCTCTTCGGCCGCGTGACCTCACAGACCGATGACCTGACATTCTCTGTACGGAAGAATGTTTCCCCTCAATGACGGCGAGTCGTCCTGATCCTGAAGCAGGAAAGCATCCCACCAACATTCCGCTGCCACCACCATTTTTGAGATCAGGTCTAAGGTACTTCTGGTGGAAATGTTTGGTTTCCTCCAGCTGGACCAGAACCAGACTGTCTTCAAACTTTCCACTCATCAGTCCAGAGAAGATTCTTCCAGAAGCTCTGTGAGTCATCAAGGTGCGCTGTGGATAACTTCTGACCCAGCCTTAATGTTCTTCTGAGTCAGCAGTGGCTTCCTCCTCGCCACTCTCCCATGATGTCAGTTCAGCCCGGTGTCTCTGGAGTTCTGGAGCCGTGACCTCTGACCTTTATTGAGGTGAGAGACGCTGGCAGGTCCTCACGCATATATGTAGACGTTCTCACCTTAAACCATCCGAGGTCGCAATGGTGTTCTTGGTTGTTTTCCGGAAGAGACATAAAAGACGACACACGACAGACACTGAGACCTTGACATAGACAGAACCAGAACCAGAGAGCAGTACCTTCATGAGGAAGTTGGGCTCCGCGTGGGCTTTGTGCAGGTCTTGAGTCTTTCAGATATCTTGGAGACCTCAGCTTGGAAAGGAAGGACCCTGGAGTCCAGAAGAGCCTAACAGTGGTTATGTCTCTGGGAGGAGTCGTTGAGGAGATGGAACTTTGTCCTGGTTGGACCCTGAGACGGGCGTAACCCTCAGTTAATGTTTAACAGTCAGCTGGGATGCCAGGCACAGGAAATAGCAGAGTAGTATAATTAGTACCGGTCCCCGTCGGCGTCCTCGTACCACAACTACTACTAGTAAACATCAAAGTACTGGTAGCATTACTAACCCGAGAAATTACCAAATCTAACATGTCATTAGTACCATAAGATGCTACTACTGTAGCATTAGTACCCTAAGATGCTACGCACTACTACTGTAGCATTAGTACTCTGAGATGCAACCCGATGGTACCATAGCATTACTATCCTGAGGTGTTACCAATGCTACCGGAGCATCAGTGCCCTTAGTTGCTACCCAATGGTACCGTAGCATTTGTACCCTGAGATGCCACAATGGTAGCATAGCATTAGCACCCTGAGATTCTACCAATGGTACCATAGCATTAGTACCCTGAGATGCCACAATGGTAGCATAGCATTAGTAACCTGAGATGCAAACAAAGCTAACTTTAGCATTAGAACCCTGAAAAGTTACAAAATGCTACCGTAAGATTAGTACCTTGAGATGCAACCAATGCTACCATAGCAATAATACTCTGAGATGCTATCTAATGCTCACAGACTCAGAACCAGTTTTCATCCCCCCTCTCTCCTCACCTCTTTCTAATTCTCACATCCTTTTACCCATGATCCTCTCCCCCTCAACGCTGCTCATGATGGACAGGAATCCTCTTCTCCACAGCTCCTTCTTCTCTCTTCAGGTGGTTCCCCACAGACACCTGATCCGTTCGGTTCCAGTTATGGTGACCTCAGGTTACCTCCTCCACCTGAGCGGCGCCGGTCTCAGGCCAGTGCTCCCCTTCCACCTGTTGATGGAGCAGCCTGTGAACACTGACCCAGGATCAGCTGGTGGTGCTTCTGTGGAGCTGATGCATTATTCAGTGAAGAGCGGTGTCACTGGCACTGAAGCACTTGGTGGCAGTTTAATTGTTTCACTGACAGGATTTTCATATTCCTATATATTTTAGTTGTAAGTTGCATAATGAAATAAGGTACAGTCTCTGGTGTACCGGGGACTAGAGTCTCTGGGGTGGAGGAAGTGGGTGGAGGACTCACATGAAGGCTGATCGAGATGGGATTGGCTCCTCCTTCTGACTGTAAATAAACTTAAATGTAAAGTATTCAAAATGACCACATATATAAACATATTAAGATGAAATTATCGGAAAAACAACAAATATTACCATCATTAGATTGTTACTATCATCATTATTACTATTATTATCGTCATTGGTTTATTTTTTATAATAGTACTAGTAATAAAATAGGATTAATATGTATTTTATTAATGACTTTGTAATTTTTTTAATTTGTCTATATATTCTTGTGGATTAAGCAAAGACTGGTTAAAACACTTTAAAAAGAAAAATAAATTACAAGCAGTTACATATTGCAGCAGAGAAGTGTTAATTTATTTATTACGGAAGGGTTATACCGGAAACGCAGGGAGGGCGCGCGTCAGTCTCTCTGTGACCACGTGATCGTGAAGATGTGGCGTTTGTTTCCGGTACTAGGCTGTCCCCTGATCTGTCAACCCAGGTCCACCGGCCGCAGCTCAACCCGCGTGCCCGGGGCGGACCCCCCTCAGTGCACAATGTCAGGTAAGACCCTGCTAGGCTCCGCCCACATCCGGCACCGCACAAAAACCCTGTCAGTCATACATTGCGGTACCCGGTCCATTAGCAGGCTGGGGATGATCATTGGCTTGTGACGTCACGTCAGTAACAAGGATGCACTAATATAGTAATATATGATTTAATATATGACTTTGATGGATGAGCTGCTGAAGCTGCGCGGATTAAAAACATCATTTCAAAGTAAAGTAAACGACTGACAACAGTGACACTACCTGTTAACCCTTTCACAATAAAAGTAGCTGTGACGCAGACAGAATAGAGGTCTCGTGAGGACACTGTTGAAGAAAAATGTTGATGTCATTCACCATGGCTCTGAGGTCACATGATTGGCACGGATGATGTAATTCGCGAGGGCTCTGAGGTCACATGATCGGCACTGATGATGTAATTTGCGAGGGCTCTGAGATCACATGATTGGCACTGATGATGTCATTCACCACGGCTGTGAGGTCACATGATTGGCACTGATGATGTCATTTAACAGGGCTCTGAGATCACATGATCGGCAAGGATGATGTCATTCACCACGGCTCTGACGTCACATGATCGGCACTGATGATGTCATTCGCCAGGGCTCTGACGTCACATGATCAGCACTGATGATGTCATTTGCCACAGCTATAAGGTCACATGATCGCCACTGATGATGTCATCTTTGTGTTCTCCTCAGACCAGGCCTTTATGACGCTCGCCACCAATAACAGCTATGCCAAGGGAGCCATGGTTCTGGGCCAGTCCCTTCGGAACCACAACACGACCAGGAACCTGGTTGTTTTGATCGGACCTGATGTTGGAGAACATGACAGGTACCAGAACGTTACAGATATTAGACATCACATCTGGTCTTCACACACACACCCACACACACAAACACAGTCATATATTTACCGACGCCGTGTGTCCGTTCTAGAGAGGTTCTACGACTCATCTTTGACGAGGTTCTAGAGGTGGACCTCATAAACTCCAGTGATGCGGCTCGTCTGGCCCTGATGAAGCGACCGGGTCTTGGAGTGACCTTCACCAAACTGCACTGCTGGACGCTCACACACTACAAGAAGTGTGTGTTCATGGACGCCGACACAATGGTGAGAAAAACCCAAATGGAACAGAACCGCTGATCCAGAACTAAGAATACTGATGATCATCTTCTGGTTCTAGATGGATTATGTCTGTTTTGTTCCGATGATCTGTTCCACAGACTAGATGGATTATACTGTGTCTCAGTGGTTCTGAATATCTGTTCAGTGTTCTGGATGGAATATATCCGACTGGTTCTGATGATCTGTTCCAGTCTCTATCTCAGTGGTTTTGGTTTTCCAGGTTCTGTCAAACATCGATGAGCTCTTTGAGAGGGAGGAGTTCTCTGCGGCTCCGGATCCCGGTTGGCCCGACTGTTTTAACTCTGGAGTCTTTGTCTTCAGCCCGTCTCGTGAAACCCACCAGAACCTGATGAAATTCTGCACTGAGAACGGTAGCTTTGACGGTGAGAACGCCGGTTTGACCTCTGGTTCTGTCAGATTCCAGAACCTGTTGTGTAAAAGAGCAAGACGGAGAATGTCTGGACTGTAATGTTCTGGTACATTCCTCACAGAACCAGCCATAACATTATGACCTGTCTACCACATTAGATCAGCCATAACATTATGACCTGTCTACCACATTAGATCAGCCATAACATTATGACCTGTCTATCACATTAGATCAGCCATAACATTATGACCTGTCTATCACATTAGATCAGCCATAACATTATGACCTGTCTATCACATTAGATCAGCCATAACATTATGACCTGTCTATCATATCAAACCTTCCATAACATTATGACCTGTCTCCACATTAGATCAGCCATAACATTATGACCTGTCTATCACATTAGATTAGCCATAACATTATGACCTGTCTATCACATTAGATCAGCCATAACATTATGACCTGTCTGCCACATTAGATCAGCCATAACATTATGACCTGTCTCCACCACATTAGATCAGCCATAACATTATGACCTGTCTCCACCACATTAGATCAGTCATAACATTATGACCTGTCTACCACATTAGATCAGCCATAACATTATGACCTGTCTATAACATCAAACCTTCCATAACATTATGACCTGTCTCCACCACATTAGATCAGCCATAACATTATGACCTGTCTCTACAACATTAAATCATCCACAAGAACATTATGAACTCTCTACTACATTAGATAAGCCACAAAATTATGACCCATCAATACCAAATTAAATCAGCTGTAGGAGATGTAGCAGCGAAACTGACCTTCTCATAATCATCATAATGACACACTAAAGTCTGTGTGTGTGTGTGTGTGTGTGTGTGTGTTTAGGAGGAGATCAGGGCGTCCTCAACGGTTTCTTTAACTCCTGGTCGACAGCAGACATCAACAAACATCTACCCTTCATCTACAACCTCAGCAGCAACAACATCTACTCCTACCTACCAGCATACCAGCAGTCAGTACACGCACACACACACACGTACACACACACACACACACATACTCGTACACACACACACACACACACACACACGCACACACACACAGTCAATCTATAGTATGTATGTATATAAGTATGTTCTCGTGTGTTATCAGTTATGGACGTAGCGCTAAGGTGGTTCACTTCCTGGGCCAGGTGAAGCCGTGGAACCACGCCTATGATGCTGAAAAGGGCGAGGTCAAAGGTCACTCCCAGCCTCCTGTCCTGTGCCAGCTCAACCCCGACTACCTGCTCATGTGGTGGGAGCTGTATGACCAATCAGTGAGGCCGCTGCTTCAGCGGGCATACGGACCCGCGCCGTTCTGCGCCGCCATCTTAGGAGCCAATGAGAACGTACGTGTGTGTGTGTGTGTTTGGGTGTGTTAGTGTGTGTGTTACTGTGTTTGTGTGTTAGTGTGAATGTGTTCGGTACACACAGAATCATTCATCCATTCAACGGTTCTCTGTCTGTAGGTGGAGATTCACAAGGACCTATCGGATCCACCGCTGCCTGTAGCTCCTCCCCCTCCTCGTTTGTCGTCGGCAGAGAGGAAACAGCGCTGGGAGGCGGGGCAGATCGACTACATGGGCGAAGACTCCTTTGCCAACATCGAGAAGAAGCTCGACTCTTTCTTGAAGTAGCGGCAGCAAGGGATCGTGATGGACGCCAGTCTGAAAGAGACCTGATGATCAGGTGATCGTCGTGCAGAATTTAACCCCGCCCCTCAGGGCAAAGACTTTGAAGGCAGGTGTTTGAACCAAGTCGGTTTGATGTGTTACATCACATACGAGAAATGACTCCTCAAATACTACAGCACCTTCCTCAGACTTTATTCTTCCTCTGCTTTCGGCTGTTCCCTCCTCTGTTACTACCTCCCCCTGTCTTCTTCAACTTGCTCTGTCACACCAACCAGCTGCATGTCCTCTCCCACCTTATCAAGAAACCTCCACTTTAGTCCTACCCTTTTACTCCTACCCGGCAGCTCCATCTCCAGATCAAACGCCCTAAAAGTCTCTGAAGGTGTTGCTTATTAGACGTTCTTTGTCCCCGTTCCTTCACTTCCTGTTCCTTCACTTCCTGTTTCATCACTTCCTGTGTATACTCTTATGGTTATTAACCCTGACTGCCTCCGCGGTTTGTCGTACCACGCGTTGGACTCTGTAAGCCTCCTTAATACAGCAGCTGAAAACCTCATCAATTAACCAGTAATTATTCAGAACAGCTGTGACAGCATCTGTGACACCATCGATGACATCACCTGTGACATCACTGTTGACATCACTTGTTGAATCATGAATAAACATGGTTGATGTCACCTTTTTTCTTCTTGTGGTTTCTGAAGAAGTGTCATGTGAGGGGTCTGATCAGCCATAACATTATAACCGCCTAAGGGGCAAAAGGTATCTGGTACCACGACGTTAGCAGCAGATCCTCAGAGTCCTTGAAATTGTGAGGTGGATTGGACCGATATCTGCGTAATCTGGAGGCCAAGTGGAAAACTTGAACTGGTTGTTGTGTTACTCAAACCACTCCTGACCCAATGTATCCCACCAGAACATGGTCCAGAGCAGCACACCGCCTCCCCTGACTCGTCTTCGTCCCAACTTCTGATGACGACGGGTACATTGTAGGAGCTTTAAGCAGTGGACTAGGGTCAGAGGTCACTCTGATCAGTCTTTGGCTACGTGGCCCCCTTTGGCAGCACGCCCAGGTCCATTCGGAACCATCTTAAATGAGGCCAAATTAAATCTGTAGATGCAGGTTTTATGACCGTCATACAAGTAAATTATAAAGGTGGTGACACCATAAAAATAATATTACCAATCAATCACAGATCTGGCCTTGATTGAACTCCTCAGATTAAATGTGACTGATTAATAATGTCAAACACTCAATAGTCATGTCTTTGAAGACAGCAGTCTTCCCTTAGAAGACATTTTTATGAGCTCAGGAATAAAACAAGACAACATTTCCTTGTGTCGATTCACGGGAGCTAAATTTAGACACAACTGGACGGACAAGAAACTGTGTTTTGCACAAAAATCTTCCCCTAGTGCGCAAAACATGAAGCGTTGTAATGAACTAATGTACAAGATAAAGCTCCTTGTGTTGATTCATGTGAGCCATTCTGGACATAATCGGACGTATGGTTGAGAAGTCAAAAGCTCTGTTTTGAAATGTGTGAGTTATTGCCAGCTTCTAAATCTACGGACAACTCCAACAAACACTCTGAGTATTTATCCTTATAGATTCATCCAGAGGTTTACTCTTCACGGAGCGTGTTGTGTCATTTCCTGTTCCTCTCCCCCCCAGGAACATCAAAGGATTGGGAAAAAAAACAAAGGCACATGAACCCCCAGCTCCCCCAGAGGAACATCAAAGGAACATCAAAGGAACTAAAGGAACACGTGAAAATTAACCCCCAGCTCCCCCAAAAGGAACATCAAGGAATGAAAAGGAACAAAGGCGCACGAATCCCCCTTATCCTCCCGAGGAACATCAAAGGAACATCAAAGGAATCCCATGCATGAGCAACAATAATGGACACCACTACTAAAAGGACATTAATATTTTTATTATTTTTAAACGAGGGGATACATTTAACATCACCAAAATGTAATCATCTGTAAGATCGGCCAAAAACAACCTCTGATTAAAATTTTGTACAAATCCTTCCATTAATTTTTACTTAATCTTAGTCACAAACAAACAAACGCACATAGATGTAAAACATAACCTTGTTCCCCGGCCGAGGTAATACAGTAAAATGTGACAAACATAGGTTATATTAGGTCAATTTGGACCAAGTTATTTTACTGGTTAAGACGGTTGGAAGCTGTTAGGAAGTAATTTGCGAGAAAACACTATTTTCTGTATAAAAAAGTGAGTGAAATATTAAGTAAATGAATTAAATTCAAATGAACTGAATTTGGACTAAAAGATCCCCCTAGTGGTAGAAATATGTAACTGAACGTTTTCCAAAATCCGTCCTCTTGCTCTATGGGAAGGTCTCTGTTTGATCTCCTGGGCGTGAAACTTTTCAAAATGGTCCACGGTATAGTTCTTGAGTTGGAGTGTTGGACCCACCAGAGTCTGATCCCGACCCACCGGCGTCTCTCGGCCACAAACGGAGCGTGTCTCCATGACGACAACAGTTTTGTTGACCTGCATCACTAACTGGCAAAGAGAAACCAAGTCATGTGACCCAGATGAGACCTTTGATAAAGCTAGCAGGAAGTGGGGCCGAACATCTACGACACAAATGGACCGGGATCTAGGAGGAGCTCAGACAATTTGTCAAGGAGGGGAACCAGCTCCTCCTCCGTTTCTTGGACGTCCGCTGGGCTTCGGCGGCGTCCAGCAGAATGAGCGCCGAGATCAGGCTGTGCTTGTCCAGCTGAGTCCTCCACCACCAGGAGGTTACGGACAAGAAGACCCACAGCTTTCTCTTCAGGGCGATCACCTTCCAGCGCTTCTCGTTGGTTTTGATCTCTATCCTCTTGGACATCCCTCTGGTGTGTAAGAAGAACTCTTCGATGTTCTCAATGGAGCGAAACCTTCTCTCGCTCTCCTCGCTGAATTTGATGAGGATGAGGCACTGGCAGTTCACCTGGGCTTTTATCCGGTACATCCAGGCTTTGGCGAAGCACTGCGTGAAGAAGGACAGCAGCAGGCACTTCAGGTCCTGCATGGTCCGCGTCCTCAGCTCCTTGGCGATGATGCTCGAAACGTGGTTGACCTCCTGCGTGACCTCAAACTCAAGCAGCTGGAAGGAGAAGTCGGTCAGTTCTCCCAGAATGCTACCCAAGATGACCCTCAGCTGCTTCTTGAGTTCCCTCTGGACAGCTGCCGTGAGGGTCAGA
>JBBDHG010000131.1:580000-602500 GCA_037951165.1 Lophius americanus | reverse complement strand
GTTTGATTCGGGCCCCAACAAATATCGCCGTCATTCTGCTGCTCGCGTCAGGTTTACACGCGGTCGGTGATTGACCCGCTTCCACCGCCGGAGGGAGACGCCGCCTCCAGGGCAGCTGACCGCCAGAGGAAGAAGGGAGGGAAGATGACGGATGAGGAGATCATGGAGAAACTCAGTAAGTGAACGGTTCTGGAAAACATGATCGTTTGGAGTAGCAGCGACCTCACTCTGTCTGTGTGGCGTTTAGGAACCATCGTCAGCGTTGGAGATCCTAAGAAGAAGTACACTCGCTACGAGAAGATCGGCCAGGGGTGAGTGAACCCACCTGTTCAGGTGTGTGGAAGAAGAGCGAGGAGGAGGAGGAGGAGGAGGTCTTACATCACGCTGTTTTTCTCTTTCAGCGCGTCTGGGACCGTTTACACCGCCATCGACGTTTCAACTGGTCAAGAGGTGAAGATATGGACCGGACTCGCCATGAGCCAGCATTCACACGTTCACCCGCTCACCTATTTACACATTTACACATCAACCCATTCATTCGTTCTCTACATTAAACATTCAGACATTCACCTATACATATGTTCATTTATTCACACAATCACCCATTTATCTATTTACACATTCACACATTCATCCGTTTACAAATTCACACATTCATACATTCACACATTCATATATTTACACATTCATACATTCACACATTCATCTATTTACACATTCATACATTCACACATTCATATATTTACACATTCATACATTCACACATTCATATATTTACACATTCATACATTCACACATTCATATATTTACACATTCATACATTCACACATTCATATATTTACACATTCATACATTCACACATTCATACATTCACACATTCATACATTCACACATTCATATATTTACACATTCATACATTCACACATTCATACATTCACACATTCATATATTTACACATTCATACATTCACACATTCATATATTTACACATTCATACATTCACACATTCATCTATTTACACATTCATACATTCACACATTCATATATTTACACATTCATACATTGTCACATTCATATATTTACACATTCATACATTCACACATTCATATACTTACACATTCATACATTCACACATTCATATACTTACACATTCATACATTCACACATTCATACATTCACACATTCATACATTCACACATTCATATATTTACACATTCAAACATTCACACATTCATACATTCACACATTCATATATTTACACATTCATACATTCACACATTCATATATTTACACATTCATACATTCACACATTCATATATTTACACATTCATACATTCACACATTCATATATGTACACATTCATACATTCACACATTCATATATTTACACATTCATACATTCACACATTCATACATTCATACATTCACACATTCATACATTCACACATTCATATATTTACACATTCATACATTCACACATTCATATATTTAAACATTCATACATTCACACATTCATATATTTACACATTCATACATTCACACATTCATATATTTACACATTCATACATTCACACATTCATATATTTACACATTCATACATTCATACATTCATACATTCACACATTCATACATTCACACATTCATATATTCACACATTCATATATTCACACATTCATACATTCATACATTCACACATTCATACATTCACACATTCATACATTCACACATTCATATATTTACACATTCATACATTCACACATTCATATATTTACACATTCATACATTCATACATTCACACATTCATACATTCACACATTCATATATTCACACATTCATATATCTACACATTCATACATTCATACATTCACACATTCATACATTCACACATTCATATATTCACACATTCATATATTTACACATTCATATATTTACACATTCACACATTCACACATTCATATATTTACACATTCACACATTCAAACATTCATATATTCACACATTCATATATTTACACATTCACACATTCACACATTCATATATTTACACATTCACACATTCACACATTCATATATTTACACATTCACACATTCAAACATTCACACATTCACACATTCACACATTCATATATTTACACATTCACACATTCATATATTTACACATTCACACATTCACACATTCATACATTCACACATTCATACATTCACACATTCATACATTCACACATTCATATATTTACACATTCATATAT
The DNA here is from genome assembly GCA_037951165.1 of Lophius americanus. Lineage (NCBI taxonomy): Eukaryota > Metazoa > Chordata > Actinopteri > Lophiiformes > Lophiidae > Lophius > Lophius americanus. The sequence continues at coordinate 600,254 of JBBDHG010000131.1, read as the reverse complement.
TTACACATTCACACATTCATACATTCACACATTCATATATTTAAACATTCACACATTCATACATTCACACATTCACACATTCACACATTCATCTATTTACATGTAGTGGTTGTTCTGCAGGTGGCCATCAAACAGATCAACCTCCAGAAGCAGCCCAAGAAAGAACTCATCATCAACGAGATTCTGGTCATGAAGGAGATGAAGAACCCCAACATCGTCAACTTCGTGGATAGGTAACTCCCATCGTGCAGCCCGGAAGCCCAACACGTGCTAACACCTGCTAGCATGTGCTAACTGTGTTTGTGCTCAGTTTCCTGGTGGGGGACGAGCTGTTCGTGGTCATGGAGTACCTGGCCGGGGGGTCGCTCACCGACGTCGTCACGGAAACATGCATGGACGAACCCCAGATCGCCGCCGTTTGCAGAGAGGTACGTTTTCCTTACGAACTCCCCCCCCCCGGAGGATCGCTGTTGAATGACCATGTGACTGTCGGAGCTGCCAATCAAAACCATCGGAAATATCAGTAGTGTTATTACGACATCAGTCAAGGTTCGCCAGAACATGAAAACACTTCCTGAAACTATGTCCCTGAAAAGTCTGGAATATTCTGGAATTGTCATCAAGGCGTTGATCAAATAACTCAATTTGGGGAAAAGGAAAAAACACCAGATTTATATTGTATTTATGTAATTTCACTTACAGTTCATACTTTAGTCACTAGGGGGAGCTTTATGTGGAAAACACAGATTGCACAGTTCAGATTGCGTCTAAAATTCGCTAATATGCATTCAACCATTATTCATTCGTAAACCGGTAACGGCTCCTCCTCAGAACTCAGAAGAACTCGTTAACTGTATTCATCTTCATTATTGAGTCACTATGGGATGTGATCTTATAGCAGACTGCCGACTTAATAGAAATAGTTAGTTTGAGTCAATATGGACTGATTGAGATTATGAAGGAGTCAAATTCCATTTGGGGAGTTCCATCAGTGGGTTTGCAGGTACAACACAGGGGATTGGAGTCTTCTCGGGGATATGACCTTGTTGTCGGGGGACGACGGCGTAGGACTTGGTGTTCCCTGTTTCCTGAGTAGGACCCTTACTCTCCTTCTCTGTCTCCAGGTCCTCCAGGCTCTGGAGTTCCTTCATGCCAACCAGGTCATCCACAGGGACATCAAGAGTGACAACGTCCTTCTGGGGATGGACGGATCCGTCAAACTCAGTGAGTGCCAGGAAAAACAGTCCTCTTCCGACTGGTTCCACTAGGTTGGGGTGTTAGGGGGAGAGGTCAAGGGTCATGGTGAGGGGTCGATGCTGACTGTCGTGGTGGAGATGAATAACTGGAGCTCACCAGATGTTCCTCTGTTTTGTTTTTTTTTGCAGCTGACTTCGGCTTCTGCGCTCAGATCACTCCGGAGCAGAGTAAACGCAGCACCATGGTGGGAACCCCCTACTGGATGGCTCCGGAGGTGGTCACCAGGAAGGCCTACGGACCCAAAGTGGACATCTGGTCTTTAGGGATCATGGCCATCGAGATGGTGGAGGGAGAGCCCCCGTATCTCAACGAGAACCCTCTCAGGGTGAGTCTCGGCCCTACATGCGTCATGTGAACGGGTTCATCTTCTAACCGGTTCTGCTCTGCTGCTTTTAGGCCCTCTACTTAATCGCCACTAACGGGACTCCAGAGCTGCAGAGTCCAGAGAAGCTCTCGCCCGTCTTCAAATCCTTCCTGTCCCGCTGTCTGGAGATGGACGTGGAGAAACGAGGTTCAGGCAGAGAGCTGCTGCAGGTAGGAGACGTCCACGCGAACCCGATCAGAACCGTCCCAGATTACAAAACCCATCATAACCGATCGGTATCAATGCTTCTCTGCCTCCAGCATCCCTTCCTGAAGATCTCCAAGCCTCTGTCCAGCCTCACTCCTCTCATCCTGGCAGCCAAGGAGGCCATGAGGAGCAACCGCTAAACCCCGGCGTTGGAACGCCAAACCAGCCAACGCAGTCTTCGTCTACATGAGGACCTTCGACGGTCCTCCTGGTTCTCTCCAGTTCCCCGGTTCTGTGCTGATGCCGAGGGTTCTGAAGCCGCTTCTGCCACATTTCTCCGTTTGTTAAAGCTGTTAAAATGTTCGGTGTATGATCTATTATTGATTCCAATAGTTTCTGGGTTCTTTTTTTTTTTTGCGGGCTCGGAGGCTCCTCTCCAAAACCTCTGACTGGAGACCTGAGATGGGGCGTGATGGTTTGGATTCACGAGGTTCTTTAACTGTTCTGTACAGAGATTAGTCTGTTTTTAAGAGAAATAAAACGTTTTGAGTCCAGCCAACGTGACCCACCATGATTGTTCGGTGGATTTACCCGGAGACCCTCTTTCTCTGGTGGTACTCGACTGTTTTGACCTTCAGGAGAAGAACTGGCGGAAGAATGAACCAACAACAAACTGATTTTAGCAACATTCATATTATGTGTTCTAGATTAACTACATATCTGGTAGGATTAGAATCCAGGTGGCTTTTTTTACTTGCTCACATATGATTGGCTCTAAGATCATCAACCAGCACCACCACATAATAAAACCCGAGAAAGAGCTAAAATGATTTCATCAGCTGTTCAGGAGCGGCTCACGAACAGATCATTTTTAGGAAATTTTGGAATTGTACAATAAGGCTTGTAATGTGTGTGTAGCCTCGGTGTGTTTTCCTTGTTTTAAGTAATGAGAACTTTAATTCACAAGACTGGAATCGGGTGCATCAGGTGTATCAGGTGTATTTGCATCACCTTTGTTTCTATGAACAGGTAAGATCTGTAATAATTAATATTCAGTAACATTGTACCTGTTACTAACTGATTAAACACGAGAAATACCAATATTTCTATCACATGATTTTTTTTTTCTTCAGTAAAATGTATACAGTATCATTATATTACTGTGACACCATAGAACAAAATGATATTTATATTTTTTTAAGAAAGTCTTTGATCACTACGGCATCAAATTGAATGGAAATACCATAAATTTTCATTTTATTCCAGACGGTCTTTGTGGTATAAGCCCAGAGAGGGATTTTGTCTGCAAAATACCAGATATGTCCACTAGTGGGCGCTATATACAACAACTTTGATTGTGACATAAACTCGATGTTTATATTAGAAATAAAATTGTTCACAGTTAAGGAAATTAAAAAAATAGATTTAAGCCCTTGGCCAAGAATTTAACCCCTTTTTCTGGACTAAACCCAAATGATAACGCCTATTATTGCCCTTTTTGACGGCTCTTATGTTTCCGGTTGACCATGTGACCACTTTGACCCATTGTTGCACGAGACAGTGGGCGTGGTCAGTTTGTGACGTAGTGTTACGCCGTGGGGCCGACTTGGAGGGAAGTGGTCGTAGCTGGAGTGGAAATATTTGAAGTTCAGGCTGGTGAGAATTAGCAGTTAGCATATTTCCTGACAGAAAGTATCTTTTCTGGATCTTTATGTTTATTGTGCTGATGGTGCCGGCGGTCTTTAGCTAGTGGTAGCTAACGCTAGCTTGCCGCGAGCAGGCCGCGGAGCTGCGTCGTCTCCGGCGGTAGCTAGCTGGCTAAATCTGGTCTGCATGAATGCAACGGTGTCTGTGCTCAGTGAGGCGTATTTAAATTATTTCGCTTATTTCACTAGTTTTAAATCAAAGCCGATTGTGAAAATATTTATATTACCACCGTGCGGGTGACGGAGCGTTGTTAGCTGGCTAGGCTGCTAAAGCTAGTAGCTAACAGTGATCCGGCCCTCGTACGTTTCTACGTCAACATGTCAGCTAATTAACTGTTTACCCGCCATAATGAGTGAGACATGTAGAATCAGGTTTATTGTAAGTTAACATCACTATCTTCATTATAAAGTGAGTTGGCATTGCTATAGTTGGAGCTAACATCACTATAACCACTGTTTTGAGAGCTAGCATCATTATAATCACTACAACAGCTCACGTCACTATGAGCATCATAATGTGAGCTAACATTACAATAATGTGGGCTAGTATCACTTTAATGTGATGTATTATCATTAAAATGAGCTATAAATACTATAATGGGAGATAATTTCACTATAGTGTTAGATGAAACCGCTGCCATCATTATAATGTGAGCGTCACAGTATCACTGCTGATGGGTCTTGATCCTGGACCCAGCACAGAGGAGATGCTGTGACATGAATTTTTGATGATTTTGGGTTTTGCTGTTCCTTTTACCTATTGGCCTCTAGTCACGTGACTGTTGTCTTTTGTTTGAACCCCACAGCCTCTGGTGCGGCAGCATCTTCTTCATGGCAGTTCGCCGAGGACACATTAAGTACTCAAAAGTGAGTATGGACACCAGCTGACAAGAATGACATCATTGGTATCCGCGGTGATCGTTGTGTGGCACTGATATGGAGAATAAGAATACAGAATAGACAGGTGGTTAAAGGTGAACTGACTTGCCTGTGTATTGGTGTATTCCTGGACTCTGGTTTTGGTGGGTCTAACCCACCGGATCAGAACTCATCGGATGACTGAAGTTCTTTACAGTTATCGTATGTATGATCATGAAACCTGCTAAGACTTTAGGGTTTTGGTGGAACTCGTCGTCTTTCCAGTCGATTGAGATCTGTGAACGCTGTGTACTTACCTGTCTCTGTGTTTTCGGCCCACCTGGCCGACCTGCAGGAGGTGTATGACATGTCAAACGGATATGAGGAGCACATGGTGGGGGATGATGGGAAAGATCCCAAGACCAACCTAATCATCAACTACCTGCCCCAGAACATGACGCAGGAGGAGCTGCGGAGCCTCTTCAGCAGCATCGGACCGCTGGAGTCCGCCAAGCTGATCCGGGACAAAGTGGCAGGTATGCTCAGCTCTGAAGTGCCGCTGCCGCCGGACCAGGTGGTCATGAACACTTTTGATCTCAAACAGTAACGCTGCAGATTTACAGAGCATCAGGTTGTGGCTCCATCCTCTCAGCGTACCTGTTCACTGATCACTGATGGTCACATGACCCCACTGACAGGCCTGTAATGATCTCAGATTGTTTCCCTGCCAGACTTTTTGTTAACTGTTAATCTGCAGACTGTTTGTTGGTTTAGCTTAGCATTCAATGTCAACATTTGTTTTTGTTTTGAAGTGTTTATTTGTTTGCAGATTTTTTTGATACAGCACGTTTTTTTTTTGGTTTTATTTTATTGTTTTCCTTTTTTTTTTTTTTTCTAGGCCACAGTTTAGGGTACGGATTTGTTAACTATGTTAACCATAGTGATGCAGACAGAGCTATCAGTACTCTGAATGGACTAAGGCTACAGTCCAAAACTATCAAGGTAACGTGCAACCAGGTGTTCTACAATTCTCCACCCAAAGATGTCATGTGATTAACTCTGCTGTGGCTCCTGTGCTGTCCGCTAACTAGCTAGTTCATGTCGGCCGTCCGCCATACTGATTTATTCCTCTCACTCAGTGTGTTTAGACCTAAACGTACCTCCTCGCTCACTTTGCTCTCGTTCTTCTTGCTCAGACTGGACTCTTTGACATCAAAAACCGCTTTCTCAGATTAGTTTTAAAGAGTTTTTCAGCTGATGGCTGATAGAATTTCATCAGTTTCATGGATGTTGGACTTCATTTGGTTCCAGACTTTTAATCAGAACGGTTTCCTGCTATTGCCAGGTCTCGTACGCTCGGCCCAGCTCTGACATAATAAAGGATGCCAACTTGTATATCAGCGGCCTGCCAAAGTCCATGACCCAGAAAGACGTGGAGGACATGTTTTCACATTACGGGCACATCATCAACTCTCGTGTGCTGGTTGATCAAGCGTCCAGCTCCGCAGGTGAATTGACTTTCTTGCTTTTCAAAACCTTGATGGTAGAACAAGCTGCTTGTGTCACGGCGGGCCGTCACCCTTTTGCTCCCCTACACAGGTATGTCCCGCGGCGTGGCTTTCATCCGCTTTGACAAGCGGTCTGAGGCAGAGGATGCAATCCAGAACATGAATGGCCAAACGCCTCCTGGAGCCTCTGAGCCGGTCACGGTGAAGTTTGCTGCCAACCCGAACCAGACCAAGAACACACAGCTCATCTCTCAGCTCTATCACAACCAGTCCCGACGCTTTGGGGGGCCGTTACACCACCAGGCACAGCGCTTCAGGTCAGACACGCTCAACCGCTAACCCCCACCATCTGGAATAAACCTCTAGGTCTCAATGCTTGGAAGAGGACTGAGGTGAACACCTCTTTAGTCTGTCTGGAATATACTTTTACAAACATGGCCACCAAAGAATACTTGAAAGGAACTGACACACATCACAAATCAAGTTATCACCCAAAACACTTTCCTTTCCCTTTTTGGGGTTTAATAAAGTTTGTATGATCCGAACAGAACACCATCAATGGAATAAAACGATCACAATCGGATTCCATTCATTTTGCACTTACCTTCAGGACTTGGGTCCTTCCTCCAAGTAATGAGGCGTTGAGGTTTTTCCAGACGGTTCCCGAGAAGCATTAAGGCGGAAGCAAATACGTTTTCATTAACGGAACCTTTGCCGATTACTACTCTGGGTCCACAAAGTTCCAGGCCACCCAAACCTGACCCGTGTAACCTTTCGGACCGGGTCATCCAATTATAACTGCGGGTTTTTCGGACGTTCTATTGACCAAAAACGTTGATCATGTTTTAGAATTAATGGAGTTCTGTTTCAGTGTCACTGACGAAACCCGTCTAAACATCCGCAGGTTCTCCCCCATGGGCGTCGATCACATGGGCGGGATGGGAGGTGTCAGCGCCCCCAACAACTCCAACAACGGTTGGTGCATCTTCATCTACAACCTCGGCCAGGACGCCGACGAGAACATCCTCTGGCAGATGTTCGGCCCCTTTGGCGCCGTCAACAACGTCAAGGTGATCCGCGACTTCAACACCAACAAGTGCAAAGGTTTCGGCTTCGTCACCATGACCAACTACGACGATGCGGCCATGGCCATCGCCAGCTTGAACGGATACCGGCTCGGGGACAAGATACTGCAAGTGTCCTTCAAGACCAGCAAGGGTCACAAGTAGAGAGAGGTGGACTGCCGAGCCGAGCCGAGCCGCTGCGGTTCATCAGTATCTGCTTGAGTTCTAGTGTATTCTGACTTAAATGTTTGCTCTTCTGCACCTTACTTTGCTTGTCTAAAAACGTTTTCATCTCCATACTCGAGTTTATTCAGTAGTGTCAGTTTTTGTGGAGGAGATAGAAAAAGGAAAAAAACAGAAAAACCCAAGAGCAGTCCGGTTCCACCTTGAGAATTCTTCCAAGCGTAACTGTGGAGGAAATTAACGGTTATTAGCGGAGTTCTGGAAATGCTAAATCTGTCACCGATCTTGTAGTCTTGTAGTGGACCGGACCTCCAGAGGCTGTTTCTGTGGGGGCCTCACTAGGAATAGAGGCCTAAGTGACGACCCGATTAAAACCACACTGCCAAGAGTTCACGCACCTTTAACCAGTTAATCGGACCCCGGTAGCAGAATCCCACCCAACGATCTCGCCGCTGCTCCCCCTGTGTAAGAAGTCTGGGTTGTTCTGGACTGTCCCGTCGAACCCGATCCACTCTCATTCAGTCTGCAATTAAGATGGACCAAAGGCGGGAGAGACATTAACCCCCTTTTTTTTTAATTTTTCCTAGATTTTCTGTGTACGTTTTCAACTTCTAATAAGAGCATCAGCAGAAGATTGAACGGCCTTTGTTCATGACTTCAGTTTAGATTGATCTCTCTTTTTTTTTTTATTCCTTTCTTTTTTGGTTGTTTCTCTTTGAGCATGAACATTAAATTTTATTTCTTTTCCCCCCTCCGAAAGTTTTGTTTGGTTTGTTCCTTTGTAGACGTAATCAGCCGTTTTTGTTCTTTTACTCCCTGAGAAGTTAACCTCCTGCGTTTGAGGAGCGAGCGGCGAAGGATGTTTGATCCCCGGAGGCGTTCCACGCGTCTGAAACGGGCGATGGCCGCACAGGTTTTAAACTCATCGTTTGCGTCCCAAAAAGACTGGGTCGCAGGACATTTTTAGTTCGCTCGCCAACTGAAATAGAAATCATTTTATTTTACTCTTCCTCTTGATTTAAATCTGCAGTTCACCTTTCAGCCACACGAGGGCGCACATCTCTAGCTACAGTTCTGCCAACATCCTTCAAGGAGTGTCTTCATTTACTCCGACTCAGTGCATCCTCTCATTTATAACGCAGCCTATTTAACGTGTTAACATCCGGACAAGAGATGAAAACAACGAGGTACCACACGCCAACTAAATGCACTGATTTGGTCGTATCGATTAAGTATTTAATATATGTACAGGAACATATTTTCAATTAGCATACAGTGGAGTTGTAATTTAAATGTGTCGCCTATCTCTTTGAAACGGCTGCTTGGGTTTCGTAGTTCCCTAACCCGACCCCGGACAAGAAGGCCGTAGTCACGGTTACGGAGTGTTGGACGGTTAAAAACGGAAAGTCTCCGATCTGAGAAGATCCGGATTCTGGTCTTAAATTATTCCAGCGTTTGTGGTTCCTGAAACCATCTCACTGGATGTTTTTATTTATTTCCCAGCGTCGGTGAATCTGGTTCATTCTCAGTCCGAAAGTGACGCTTTTCCTTTTTACGCCGGTGGGTTGTGATATTTATTTGACGTGTACGCCGCGGTCATACTTCCTGTTTGTTGATGGATTCTCACAGCTGATGTCCTTTCATGTCCTCTAATAAAAAAAAACATAATGGTTTTAAAAATGGAAGGAATTAAACCTGATCTCCAGACGCCTGATTTGTCTTAATGGTCCGGGATGAACTTTTAATATCCGTGACGCTCCCAGAACAGAGACCGAATCGGCCACAACATTATAACCACTGGTGGGTCCTGTGGAGACCTGGACTTCAAACAGACCTTTGAAGGTCCGCGTTGGTATCTGGTACCGATCCATAAATGGCAGAACCTTAAAATCCCTGGGAGTTGTGAGGTGGGAACCTCCATGGGTCAGACTCGTTGGTCCAGAGTTCTGGGGAATCTGGAGACCAAGTCAGCACCGTGACCTGGTTGTTGTTCCCAAACCATTTTTCATGTGTGGGAACCGTTCTACGCTAAGAACACGTGATGATGATGATGATAATCAAAAAAACTTTATTTGTGCAACAGAAAACACAAAAGGCTTTATGAGAAGCACTTTTAAAACAGAAAATATTAAACGTGTTATACGTTAAGTAAGAATGCGGCAGGAAGGTTTTCAGTTTAAAAAAACAAACAAACAACCTGTTTACCTTTTATTAATAAGAATAAATCCCTACAAAACGCGAGTACGGTTTGATGTTTACAAAAACGTCGGATGATCAAACGCCGGTTTGATTCTTGGTTGTGAAACTTTCCTCGGACAAGTTTTTACAGATCGACCCTTCAGATCAGGAGGAGGTGAGGTCACAGGGTTCATTTTACACAAAGCTTACTCTTCATCCTTCCACCGCCCTTCATCGTTTCCCCATCTCTCCAGTTTCTGAGCGTACGGGTGCAGGGGTCAGAGGTCAGGCTGTGTTTCATGAATCCCACAGTGGCGTACGACAGCGATTATTATTAAGGCCTCTGGTCACATGTGAGACGTAGTTTTGGCACAGATATAAAATCCCCGCCTGTCAGCGGGTCACACCGCCCAACAGGCACAGGGTTTGTATCAGACTGGATTTTCTCCACCTTCACCTTCCACCACCAGGTGGCGACATGGGCCGTTGGAAGGCGGCCGTCTGTCTGTCTTGGGTCAGACTTGGCAGAGGTTGTAGCAGGCAACAGGTCTCTCCACCACGTTCTCTCCGTCCACCTCGTACACGTAATCGCAGCGGTGGGTGATGAGCGGGGCGTCGGACAACGCCACGCTCTGGTTGCCAAAGGAGATCACGGTGTCTCTCTGGAGGGACACAGATAGTGGTGTCAGGACAGAAGGACGCCTCAAAACCAAAATAAGTCTAATGAAAACACCCCTGGAGTAAAAACATCCTCCATAGTTAGACGTTGACTTCCTGTCCAGTTCTCAGGGCTTGAACTCGACCCAGATGCCCTGGAACCTGAATGCAGAGATCACGGTCCTTACCCGATGGGGTCCACCTCCTTTATCGGCGGCGGTGCTGTTCGCTGCCACCGACGAGCTCCGCCCTGCTTTCTCAAAGTCCTCTTTACACAAGTGAGCCATGATACCGGCGGCGAGGGCATCGCCCAGAACGTTGATCATCGTCCGGAACCGATCCCTGAGGGCGAGGTGGAACATTCACTGTCATAGTGGCAACCCTGTGAGTCGTCCAGTGAGGGTCTGTTTACGATGAATCATTTCACTCACAGAACCCAATCGATGGCCACAATCAGAGAGATGTCAGCGGGCGGTAACCCCACAGAGGTCAGGACAATCACCATGGTAACCAGGCCGGCTTGAGGTATCCCAGCTGCCCCGATGCTGGCTGCCGTCGCGGTAATACTGGTGAGAGGAGAGATGGAAGATGAATTGGTTCTCCAAGCGAAGACGGTAAAAGGTAAGAGCCTGACGAGGTCGTCGTTTCCTCTCACCTGATGGTCACCAGCTGCCCGAAGTCCAGGTCGTACTCGTTGACCTGAGCGATGAAAATGGCCGCCACGGCTTCGTACAGGGCTGTGCCGTCCATGTTGATGGTGGCGCCGACCGGCAGCACGAACCGAGCGATCTGTCGGTCCACTCCACAGTTCTCCAGGAGACACTTCATGGTAATCGGTAAGGTGGCTGAGCTGCGGAGGGAGAAAGACGTCAAGATCCAGCCGGAGGATTCAAACAGCTTCAGGTGGAGAGAAGTGAGGAGAATCCTCGGTCCGATTCCGTTGGGTTAAAGAAGACGCCGATCCACAGCAGAACCGGACTGCCCTCACCTGGAGGATGTGGCCAGAGCGATGACCAGAGCCTGCAGCAGCCCTCGGATGTAGGGGAAGGGATTCTTTCGAGTGAAGAAGAAGAAGAAGAGAGGCAGCAGGATGAGGCCGTGAACGAACAGACCAGACAGGACGGTGATGAAGTACATGCCCAGCTTCTCTCCCAGGTGGGCCGGGTCATGCATGTCCAGGATCTTTCCTGCCACCAGAAAGACGATGCCGAAGGGGAAGTACCTGAATGAGGAGAAGATCACAGTCATGTTGTGGAACCTGCTGACACCCGAAGCAAAAGTTCTGTTGGCAGATTTACCCTCCCTAACTCAGACCCACTCTCTTAGAGGGTACCGGTGAATGATCCGGTGAGTTCTGGTCAGATATTTACACCTCTGCAAGGTTGACACAAGAAGACCACCACCAGTTTTTGGGTCGGCTGTCCCTCCTTGGACCGACTCACTCCAATACAATATGGATCCAAATGGTTGATTTGCTGAATCAGCAAATTTTTTTGCTTTAATCTGACATCATGTGACTTTTCCCTAGACCTTCAAACCATCAAGTCCGTAAACAACGTGGAGCTCAAGCTGTACTCAGAGAACCCAGTCCTCATCCTCTATTATAATTATGACAGCCTCCAGTATCCACCGGGCCAACCGCTCGGCACCTAATCTGATTACAAACATTCAGCGCCGAGTCATCGGCTCGGACCGCGGCGTTCAGGACATGCTGAGCTCTATTTCTGGATCTAATCTGCCTCTTATCTCCGGCTGCTCAGCCTGTATCTGCATGTGTGTGCGTTAGAGAAGTCGATGGGGGGCTCACCACATGGCGGCATTGATGATCTTCATGACGCACTCATTGATGCATTGGCACACGTTGACCAGCGGCGCTCCACGTTCTCCCATCTTCCCCAGCAGCAGACCTGAGAGCAGATGTTGGGATGTGGTCAGTCAGCCGTGATCAGCTGGGACTCATGGGGGAACATATCAACACTCAACAGGAAACACTCAGACGCCGGTTCTGTAGCGGGATGGTTTCGGAGCTACGGGATGTCTCACCCATGGTGGCGGAGAAGATAACGATCCCCAGGACGTTCATCCCTTTACTGGTACTGGGGACGATTTTGTACTTGATGTCGGGAGCAGGCGTGATCTCCAGGAAGACGGGGTGACCCAGCTGGGGGTTGTGGTAGTCGGGCATCACGTACACATAGTTGGCCTGAGACTCCTTCATGTCGGCGCTTTGCACGATAGGGACCAGGTCTGTCCGGTACTGGGAGAAGGGGTGAAAGCCACATTGGTTAATATGTGGACTATGTGTTTGTGAGCGGTGTCGGTGCCACTGTGAGCCTCTCACCTGCTGAAAGGTGGCTTCGATCAGGTTGGATGGGATCATGTTCCTGAAAGATGAAAGGAAAAACGGATGAAATGGTCTGAAGGACCACATGAATCCGGATCACAGCTGCTAACAGGAAACAGGAAGTGGTTTCCTAACACAGACTATATATCTCTACATAAATATATACATATTTGTCCACGGTCCTTCCTGATCACCTTCACTGATCACCGTTATATAAACATACACCTGCGGTGAGTCCCTGAACGCAGCATGGGCTATTCTGTTACATTTCTAGCAGTACTAGCCTAGCTTAAACCTCGGAGGACGTCAAGGTTAGCTTGTCTTCCGGAAAGTTTAAAACTATTATAAACTAAGCAGGGAAACCAATAGTTTGTGGGGATTTAAGCAAAGGACCGGAGCCAGCAATGAATGACCTTTGACCCCTCAGGCCGCATTACAAGCCAGTAAGATTCCACTTGGGGAACCGTTGTCAGCGACCTCAGCTCGCGGAAACGGGGCCGTCAGAGACGGAAGGGTGAAAGGTCACATACAGACTGGTGTACCGAGATGGACGGGACAGAGGCAACCGAGAGCAGCGCCTGGGGACGTTAGGGTCAGAGGTCACTACAGAGAGGCGGGTGAGAGTCAGGGTCTGTCTCAATAACCTGATGAGGTCCAGCAGAGCGTCAGCAGAGGTCATGACGGGTCCTGAACTGGAATGGTGGCCCTCTTTCTCGTAACCCGTCCCCGGGTGGATAATGAGGACCAGCGCTATGCCGACAATGACGGCGATGAAGGTGGTCCACAGGTAGTAGGTGATGGTCAGGACGCCCAACCGGCCGCTGGCCTTCGTGTCCATCGCTGACAAACCCGACATGAGACTGGAAGAAACAGTTTGACAGTTTTTTTATGGATTTTGACCTTCTTATGACCTTCGATGATTTATAAACGGTCTGATTAGATACCTGAATTAACGTGAAGGTATTTACATCGCATGTTTAAAACAAACATTAAGAGTTGAACAAAGTGTTTAAACAAAAACACAATAATAAAAAAAAAGTTTTTGAATTGTTTTTATAAGCTTCTAGGTAGATCTCCACTTTCTTTTGTGCTGGGGAAGCCCAATAGGCATTAGCGTTAGCGTTAGCAAGCATGTTGACAAAGCCTAAAATACATTTTGTTACGGAAATTAGCCAACTTACACTGGGATTAAATGTTTTGGGTTGATGCCAATCAAGCTAAGATTCTGGGAAGGCGGGTCCACTCCATCTCACAAATAAATATGTTGGTCATCAGCAAAGCTGTGAGAAGGAATTTACGTTTCCTGTTGTTTGCGAGGATGTCAGAAAGAGGGAGGACACAGGTGAGGTCTGCTTCTTACCTGGAGGTGATGAGTGGCAGAATCAGCATCTTCAACATCCTCATCAGAAGTTCTCCGGGGAAGGAGAAGTAGATCTTCGCCTGCATCAAAGAGGAAGACTTGAAGTAAACCATTTAGCGTAACCTCTGGTAACGCTACTCAGATAAACGTCCCCTAAGACAAGCAAGGCTGGGATGGAACGCGTCCCGTCCCCAAACCTCTATTCTGGAACAAAATGTGTTCCATTTTTTTTATTAAACTTTTTTTTATTTTTATTTTTTATTTAATTTTGCCTATATTTCTAGAATATGAGGATCTTATATCTAATATTTCATGCTTGTATTTTATGTTGACCAACTTTATAGAAGCCTTGATTTTTTTTCAGGGTAAAAGATCCGGTCCATCCATATTCTTGCGCTTATCGGGTTTTGGATCTCGGTGGCAGAAGGCTAAGAAGGGTATTCCACTCATCCCTTTCCACAGCAACACTCTCCAGCTCGCCCTGGAGGATTCGGTAGCCTTCCAATACCAGATGAGATTTGTTGTCCGTCCAGAAAGTTCTGGGTCTACGCTTTGGTATCCTTCCTGTTGGACATGTCTGGAAAACCTCCAAAGGGACACATCCTGATCCAATAAGGACGTCTGAGCTCCTCCCCTCCTGAAAGGATTCTGGCCTGGTGGTTTTGTGGTGAAAAGCGCTGAGTCGACCCATGAGGTCAAGGATACGAAGCTGCTGAAATGTCTACGATTAGTTTTTGCTAAATGTTCGTGAACAACCGAGCGTTACTTCCTGCAGAAGCTCATGGAAGCTACGCTATTATATAAGCTAACCTGTGTTTGTAAGGGGGCCTAGCCCTCCCCAGCATACGTCCCATGAATGCTACAGGGTAGGTCACATCTTAATACAACATTATTTACTATGAAGACACCCGTTGTTGTTGTTTTCGGCTTCTTGTGATGATTTGTCATCTGCTGCGTGACGCTGTGCTACGTTGTAAAGCTAAGTCGAGGTGCCAAGTTCAAGGATAATTCTCCGTGTCCACGCTCCTCCAGCCCTCATGACATAATTGGTTTCACTAAGTTTCTTACCTCACAGGCTGAATATTAGTTTTCACACCGGGTTGCAAGTCCTTCTACTTTTTTTAATCCTATTCTCCCACTTAAGGCTACTCCTTTTCGGGGTTGCCAAAGTGAAGGGTACCCCACCCATAGACGGGTACCCATCATCTAACTGCAAGGATACGGTTTAGGTTTTACGCTGGATACCCTTCCTGAAACAACCCTCCCCATCTATTAGGGCTTTTGGACCAGAACTTGAGGTACACCGGCTTGTGACCCCTTTGTGGTTGGGTCCCCCCTCCATTCCATAAAGGTCACACATCAATACACTGAATCTCCTGACAGGGGTCAGGGGGTCCGTACCTGTGTGGAGAGGTTGAGCGACCTGAGCGTGAATCCGACCACGCAGCCTGTGATGACGGCGATGACCGAAAGCGTCAGAAGGCCGTTCCTCTTGCAGTAGTCCTTCACATAGGCTCTCATTTTCAAAGGCATGATGCCCTTCGCGAACTTCCCAAGACCCCCCATCATGACCCAGGCTCAGATGGTATCCCAGCAGCCCCCCTCCCCCTTAAAAACGAAAGGAAATACCAAAATGTCCGGCGAGTTGCGATGATCGGTACGAATCCCACAAGCTCTGAGACAAGGGCTGGAAAGCGATCGAATATCGAATGCGGGTCCGGTCTGTGTCCGCAGGGCTGATCTGGCGCGAGGGAGCGGCGGTGCTGACTGACTGTTTCCTGGTAAATGTTGCCTAAAAGGATTATCCCTATCCCATGAAACAGAAGCTCCTCCACAGCCACTTAGGCTTTCTTCAAAAGGCTTAAGTCAAGACTTCAGCACCGATTAGCTCCTCCATTTATAGCGCATTATGGGGTTGTCACTACCCGTCATTCGGGTCGGCCATTCACCGACCCGGTGCAGGGAACGCTGACCTCCGTGACATTCAACCACAAACCGCAAAACGGTACCCCGGCATGTTTGTCCGGCAGATTTTTACCTGGTTGTCACCCAGAATGTTGAATTCCTAGTTGCCCTACGACCGTCACGAAATGAGTTCTCCAAGGAGATGCAGGATTAGCGGAGGTCAGAGGTCAGATAAAGTCTCATTCCTCATTGTTTGCGCCCTTCCTTGACAGTCATTGTCCCTCGGAGTTCAGCTTTGCCTAAAACCCTCTGGAGTCTGAGTTCAGGTTAGGGTTTGGGTTTCGTAAGTGACCCAAAGGGGTCCGGAGAAGTTCTTCAATGAGAAGATGTTTCTGCTCCGCTCTGAGACAGATGATCAAAATTAAAAATCATTTGAAAGCATTCATGTTGTTTGGCGGCAGAGATAAAAACCTCAAAAGACAAGTGAGGATGTTTTGGGGTCCGGAACTGAGGGGGCAACCAACAAAGTTCACGGCGTGCCGTCGTTCTCAGCTGCTCCTGGAATTAAAGCTTACCGTTTGCATGACTTGTTAATTCTGCTGCCGGCCATTATCCTCTGATGTCACAGCGTCCACGCAGGACTAGGAACAGATCCCAAACTGTCTGTCCATCAGCGCCTGTCTGCGTCACCTGGTAATCAATCCAATGACTCTTAATCCTCGCCCCCGAACGACTCACCCAGCTAGAGGAGGGACAAACACGCAAAGGTGCTGTGGAGAGGTTTGAGTTCTCTGAGTGCTCTCTAGTTCTTTGAGGTCTCATATCGTCACACGACGCCACTTCTCTTCATATATGATCGCGTTTTATTTACGGCCGCATCAGTTCCACTCAGGACGGACCTTTATTTGATTGGTTTGTGCACAGAATTCTTGGAAGGACAGCCATAACAGAGTTATAAACTGTCATTGGGATAAACAAACACATGATGACAAAAACCCCGGTGTGGAATTTTGAACTTGTTTTATTGACAAACCTTGGAGAAAGAATAAACAAGAAAGATGAACACATTTTTTTGAAGGGTGCTAGAAGTACTTTTTTAATTATCCAGCTTTATCTCTTCGTGAGTTTTCCCCATTCATTTGGGAAAGTCTTCTCGGAATTCTCATTTCTTTCCTGCCAATGCAAACATCCGAACAGAAAAATGCATTATGGGAGTTCCTGTCCACAACACACAGGAGGACGAAAACTCCGAGCCAGACACTCTGATTGGCTGCGGCGGACCCCCACTGAAGCCCACAAGAACTTCCCGATTCACAGAAACAGAACAAATACACTCCTGTGGGCTTCCTGGGGGGGTCAAAGGTCACAGAGAGCGGAGTGTTCCAACTCATTGTTTCGGGGTCTTTGAAAGCGGGTCACTTCAAGCGTTGAATAGTTCCCTTGTGTGTTGTTAAAGACAAGAACACACAAAAACCCCCAAAACAGGGTTGGGAGAGAAACACATCGTCAGCGGACGCTTCTTTGAAAACGTCTTCCGGTTTGTAAACACCACAAAAACGGTTTGATGACTCGACAGTTTGCGGGAGGAGCGGTTGAAGAACCCAGCAAATAAAAACTAAATGGGATTTTATTATTTTTATTATTATCACTTGATATTCGGAAAGATTTAAGTGAGGGCGCACTGCAAATATATAATTTATACATGTCATCACTGCGTATAAAGCATCTGCATTAATGAACTTAATCTTCTCCGGTTGTTCTGTGTAGACGGTCCCTGCTTTCTTTAGAGGGTCCCTGCTCTCATCTGACGCACCTGCTCTTTGTAGACGGTCCCTGCCCTCTGTAGACGGCCCTTACTCTCTATAGACGGTCCCTAGCCTCTGTAGACGGTCCTTACTCTCTCTAGACGGTCCCTGCTCTGTATAGACGGTCCCTGCTCTGTATAGACGGCCCCTGCTCTGTATAGACGGTCCCTGCTCTGTATAGACGGTCCCTGCTCTGTATAGACGGTCCCTGCTCTGTATAGACGGTCCCTGCTCTGTATAGACGGTCCCTGCTCTTTCTAGACGGTCCTTTCTTTCTATAGACGGTCCCTGCTCTCTGTTGATTGTTTTTGCTGTCTGTATATGGTCCCTGGTCTTTGTAGACGGTCCCTGGTCTTTGTAGACGGTCCCTGGTCTTTGTAGACGGTCCCTGCCTGTCTGAGTTATTGACCAGGGAAGTTTGATATGTGTGAATAACCGTCCAACTTGTTCAAAGTCCTTGAGATCTTGAATTCTTGAGAAAACAAGAGGCGGTTTTTCTTGAGTTAATGAAGTCGTTATCTTGCGAAGAGAAGTTTTTGTTTAATCTTGGGATAATGAGTTAATTAGCTCGGCAAGACATGAAATAAATAATCTCCTCCGTGACTTCTCTCGCCTTCCATCCATGACCACTCACTATTTTTTGAGTTGTGGTGTGATATGTGATATTTCTAAACCCAGGCAGACCCTGGAGAGACTGCGAGAACATATAAATTATATAAATAGACTCAACCGTCCTGCATCGCCATCGTCAGGTCATAGGTCGTCGGTCAAGATGGAATCGTACAGTTTCTCTAACCGTGGATCCAAACCGCTGGAGACCCAGCAGTAGCCGTCTGTAGTCGCGTTTTTCTTGACTTCTTTTTTGGCGCGGCGGCATCGATAGATGGCGATAGCGAGCGTGACGGCGACCAAAAGCAGCAGCGGGATGACGGAACCGAGGATGCAGACCAACATCCTGGTGTTGGCCGTCATGGCGACGCTCGTCACCAGCGACACGTTGCTCTGCGGAACGTCGTGTGTGACGTTCACCACTTCGGGAAGCGGCGCGTCGGTGTGAGGGGGCCGGTGCTGGACCTCCACTGTGGTTCCGGGTGAAGACTCTGTGGAGTTCTCCGGAGGTTCCTCTGCCGTCACAGAGGAACCTCCGGAGAACTCCACAGAGTCCGGGGCACAAGTCGATCCGTCCATCTCCAGGTGGAAGCCTTGTGGGCAGGTGCAGAAGACGCCGCCTAAGGCGTCGACGCATCCGAACTGGCAGCCGTTACTGACGCACTTGTGGACGCGGACACACGAGCGTCCGTCCTCGGACAACGTAAATCCCTCGTTGCAGGAACAAGAGAAGGACCCGGCGCTGTTGGAGCAGCCGTGCTCGCATCCCGCCTGCCCACACTCGTCGACGTCCCTGCAGCCGCCGTCCGACAATTGGTAGCCATCTTTGCAGACGCAGGTGTAGCTACCTGGAGTGTTAAGACACGTCGCATTCCGGCACACGCCTGACTGACACTCGTTAACGTCGGAGCAGTTGCGCTGATTGTCCTCCAACATGAAGCCGTTTGGACATTTGCAGGAATATCCAAACTCCCCCGTGACGCACTGATGCGAGCAGGTGTCGACGCCGCACAGGTCTCGGACCCTGCAGTGCAGCCCGTCCTCCTCCAGGGTGTAGCCCGCGTCGCAAGAGCACCGAACTTCATCCGCGTCCCGATTGCACAGATGTTCACATCCGCCATTGTTGACGGCACAGTCTCGTTCATCTCCGCGGCAGAACAGACCGGGGACGCTCCAGCGGTAGACGCCATCCGTCCCCTTGCACACCGAATAGTGAGATTGTTGGTCGGGGCATGAAATGACTGCGTACGTTCCCAGTGGGAATAACTGCATTTCGCTTCTCTGCGGCTCAGGTGAGAAGGGAGCAATGTAGGTCACCTGACCGGACCCCAGCAGAGCCAAAGGTTTGCACATTCCCCGAAAGTTAAACTTACATGCGTAGTAAAAGTTGCTCCTGCAGGGTCCGGCGTGCCATTTCAGTTCTGCTGAGGTGGCGTAGTTCACCCTCACACACATCTCCTCTGTGCATGTGAGGACCGGCTCCTTTTCCCAGTTGGAGTAGTGGGAATCCTCCTCCCCGGATGCCCACTCGAACCCCCTGAGAGCCTTCCTGGCCGAGACGCAGCTCCCACTGCGTAACTTTAGTCCGATCCAGAACTTGAGCGCCTTGTCCTGGCGTTGCCTATGAATCTGAGCGAGAAGAGAGCGCAGCACTTCCTCTTCTTCTGGGTCTCTGACCGTCATCAGATAACCTCCGTTGTGGTCGCAGCTCACCCGCGCTGCCTCGAAGCTCATCCTGTCATTGTGGAAGGTGAAGCAGCCGTCGGAGGTGCACAGCGTGGCGCGCCGCGCCCCCGAGACCAAGCCGTCGATGAGCATCAGGAGGAGAATCGACAACATTATTTCCATGGAGTCTGAGGATCTCCAGCAGGTTCTTGGCGTAAAATGTGACCAATCTGGTCGTCCATTCAAAAAGAAGTGGCGTGGGTCCGAAGCCAGCGCTCATGCTCCTGCATCCTGTTTGCGCCTCAAACTAAAGACGGAAACTGTGTTTAACCGTAACGATGGGCTCCTTTATTCCTCCCCCCTCCGACTAGTTCCGCTCTGGAAGAGAAAACAATGGCAGGTTCTGCCGTGTTTTGACTGCGTGTCCAGATGTCTCCGGCCCCGGCAGGCGTTAGGTATTTAAGCTGACTCCCTTAATTGTGGAGCCTCACAATGTGCGAGCATGCAGGGGTCAACGTCTCTGAGGCCCTCTGACGTTAATGAACGCTGTGGATGGACGCACAATAGCTGCGGTTGTGGTGGTGGCGGGGGAGGGGCGGGGTTAACCCACAGGGACTTCAGTCGGACAAATGTTGTTATTTATA
>JBBDHG010000131.1:552500-575000 GCA_037951165.1 Lophius americanus | reverse complement strand
TTTGACTTTTCTCAAGGAATGCTGGGTAAGAAAAACAAAAATAAATGAATCCTATTTCATATTTGACTCTGGTGTCGTTTCATATTTCTGCGAACTTTAACTTCCCGTTCTTTCAGGAAACTGCTGGCTCCTGGCGTCTATAGGAGCTCTGACGTTCCAGGACGACCTCCTCAAGCAAGTTATCCCTCCGGGCCAAAGATTTGATGACAACGACTATTGTGGGATGTTCCGCTTCAGGGTAAGATGAAGGGAACTTTGGTGAAATTCAAACTCCGGCTACCAACGTCGGATCCAACCTTTAGTTCTCAAACTTTTACCAATATTTTAACCCTTTCATTTCTCGTTCCTCGACAAAAATACGCCCAGATCGGTGCCTCCATCTTCTGGCAGGATTCATTTAAGACTTAATTAAACCAAATAGTTTTTTTTCGGAATTCAAGTGAGGCTCTGTGAATTCGTTTACTCTGTTTTGAAACATTCAGCTGAGGGAATTTCCGTTGATTTTCATCATCCGATATCAAACGTAAATGCTGAATACTGGGTTTTAAGTTTGCTTTTATAGACATGTGCCTGATGTACAAACCCGTGAGTACAATTATTGTTATCCTTTGTCTTTTTTTGTCTTTTTAAAGTGATTCACACAAAACTCTTTTGGCAAATATGGCAGAAACTTTGTTGAATGATGTCACCGTGGCAAATTTGTATCCTTCGCCGCTGGAGAGGAAGTAGTAGTAGCGAGCATTGTCCGCCAAACTTAACATAAGATGGAAACGGTTGGATTTTCAATCGTCCTCGTAAAAAAACAAACTGACAGGGAAGAAAATGGCAGAAAATACACAGAATAACGAGGACAGATGGAGAACAGGTGAGGTATTCAACAATCCAGGATGAGTGAAGGTTCAGTGGGAGACTTAGTTGGATGTAGAACCCGAAGATTAGCCAGAGCCAGAAGGAATAAAAGTGGAATAAAAAAGAAGAAGCATTGATTTAAGGGAATGTTTTTGCCGGACGTTGGTTCTGATTCAAGCTAGCAGTGTAGCTCAACCTCGCCTCATTTTCAGACCGCCCACCTCCCCGGATCTCATTTTAAAAGAAACCTGTATGTTTTTTTTCGGTTTTAAATGTATTCAGTTCTGGAGATTCGGAAGGTGGGTCGAAGTTGTCATCGATGACAATCTGCCAACAATCGACGGGAACCTGATCTTTGTTCACCCCAGAAACAAAAATGAGTTCTGGCCTGCCCTGCTGGAGAAAGCCTACGCCAAGTACGGGGAGAATACTTAGAATACTAAAATAAATATTCTTCCAATGTTAATATATATACGAATGAATGAATGAATGGTGTCACATCCACTCCCGTCAGGGTCTGTGGATCGTACGTCGACATGAAGGCCGGAACTCCCGCCGAGGCCATGATGGACTTCACCGGTGGGGTTCATATGACCGCCAGTCTGTTTGACCCTCCCCCCAACCTGTGGGAGCTCATGTACAGAGCTGGAACCTCCAAGTCGTTGATGGGCTGTGGTACGCCAAAAGAGGCAAGTACAAAACTCACCAAACCTAGACTTAAACTTAAACTTAACCTTGAAAGTAGCTATTCTTTCAGATCAAGTCCCTCTCTAAAAATCGATTTTCTACAAAATGATATTTGATCACATCTTGACGATCCCCTTCAGCCAGAACTGGGCGTTACTGAATAGACATTGAACGCATCACGCGGTTCATCTCGATGCTACGCTGAAAGTTATTGGATGGATGGATGAGGCGGCTGACATCAATCGATGCCCCCCGGACCGTGAGGCAGGTTCTTGAAGCTGAGCATGAAAGCTGAGGCTGATTGGTGTGCAAGACGATAGTCCTTCTGAGCGAACTCTCCATAGAAGTCCAATCACTTCGCAATTTTTCTTTCTTTCTAGAGCTTATAAAAGAGTATTACGGGTGTGGCATAGGGTGACCAGATCCCCCATTTACGAATATCCTTGTCTTTTAGGAGAAACCTGTCAACACGATATTGCCGAATGGATTGGTGAGCGGTCACGCCTACACCGTCACGGGAGTGAAGGAGGTGAAGAAGATCCACACCTTAATTCTGTCTTATAACTCATCGCACAGATTTATCGGTATTACATCTAGAACTTGGTTTCAGCTTCTGCTGAAGTTTATATTTGCAACAATGTGCTGAATCATTTATCGCATATCTACATGTCCGGCGCGCGACATGGATCCAATGCCGAACACCCGCGATGATCGCCGATCAGACGATAAGCGAGGGGAAACTTGTGAAGCTGGTGCGTTTGTGGAACCCCTGGGGAAGAGCAGAGTGGAACCAAGACTGGAGCGATCTGTGAGAGCATTTCTGACGGAAGTATTTCCCCCCAGTACTTCTCAATATTCGTTATTAGTTCATTTTTAGCCCACCTTTATCTGAAAGTACGCTGTCGTCACCCCGATTGAACTCCTCCATTAAATGTGAAGTTTTCCCCCCAGTATTTTAGAGTAAACTTTGATATGTACAAGCTGGACCTGCTCGATTCGATTTATACGCCCCAAGTTTGTGCTAGATTGGACCAACGGTTACGACGTTATGTCCGAAAAACTTTCTTCTTTTGCCTAGAAAAGAACAAAGACCCCTAGTGGGTGATATATGAACTTTCAGAGTAAAATATGCCACTCGGGTTTTGAGACCCAGCAGTACTTCTTTTTACTGGTGGGTCTTGTTACGTGAAGTTTTGCTAGCTAGTGCATCAAAAAGCGACGTCGCTATCGAACGCTTCTTGAATTATGGCTCCATGAACCCCGATCCTCTTTAGCTGTATTTTGGTTTTATCCCTTTTTTGTCCGTATTTTTTGAAAACATGCGCAAATATACGGTGTCGTAAATGTTCAACAGTTCAGCGGCGTTTACTGCAGACCTCCGTCGCTAATGGTTGTGGTGGTACTGTGAAAATAACAACGGCAGAATGTCATCACTGTCTCATATGTCTCATAAGTATTATCCCGCATGAAGAATAGATTTTATTGTTACGAAAATAGAAATAAACAACTTCAACCGTTTACTTAAAGCATCCCATAATTTTTGATGGTAAGGAGAAAATATATAAATAATTTAGATTTCTAGGTCAAAAGTCTGAAATTCCTATTTTTGTCAGCGATTCTGACAGTTTCGGCCCGCAGAGAAGGCTTTGCTGGCGACGACGGCCCACCACTGACAAAAACTGTCTTGCAGGTCGCCTCTGTGGACTACGGTGTGTGACGAAGACCGTAATTTGTGTCACCGGGTGGCTGATGATGGAGAGTTCTGGTAAGAATGTGTATTAAATGTAAAAGACTTTTTTTTTTTCAGCCCTAAACTCTTTAAAGGACGTTTGACGACCTTCAAACACGCCGGTCGTTTGCTAAAACAAGTACGGCAACATTCGCTGGGATCGCGATCGTTAAATATTCAATATTTACTAAGAACCCTTATTTCTGTAACTCTCACGGTTGGAGCCTCAAACCTTCGGCCTCACGTTTAGAGGACAAGTGATGACGATGAAGGTGTCGCCCACAGGATGACCCTGGACGACCTCTGCGAGTTCTTCTTGGACGTAGACATTTGCTGCACCAGCCCGACGTTCCTGGACGGAGATTCCGACTGCCAGTGGAAGAGCTCCACGTACGAGGGCAGATGGGTCGCAGGAACCACCGCGGGAGGATGTCATAATTTTACAGGTGTGTAGAGGATGTCTACACTCAACTAAATACCAGACCAGGAATTTTACACACTGTGGAATAGTAACTATTCCACAGTGTGTAAAAATGTGGAATAGTTGCTATTCCACAGTGTGTAAAAATGTGGAATAGTTACTATTCCACAGTGTGTAAAAATGTGGAATAGTTGCTATTCCACAGTGTGTAAAAATGTGGAATAGTTGCTATTCCACAGGGTGTAAAAATGTGGAATAGTTACTATTCCACAGTGTGTAAAAATGTGGAATAGTTACTATTCCGCAGTGTGTAAAAATGTGGAATAGTTACTATTCCGCAGTGTGTAAAAATGTGGAATAGTTACGACAATAACAGTGGAATAGATGTTTCTTTCATCTGGTGCCTCAATAATGTTCAACGACCTTTGAATTTGTATCCCAATAAATGAAATAAGTCTCTGACCCTCATCTTTATTCTGTAAACAACATTAATTCCTGCTTCTCTGCCCTCCAGACTCCTTCTGGATGAATCCTCAGTACCGGGTGAAGGTAGAAGGGGAGTATTGTGAGAAGGAGGGGGCCAAAAACCTGCTGCTGTCTCTCATGCAGAAGCCCGACAAGAGGCACCGCAGCCTGATCCAGAACCTGTACATCGGATTCGCCGTGTTTGAGGTGAATATTATACTTTATCAATGTTCATTGATAAAAGTTGAGGGTTGTGTCGGGAAGAGGCATTCGATGTAAAACCGATGCCAAATGAATCAAACCGGATTAGTTGCGGTCCCAGTCGAGGAATATCCGTCGCTGGTACTGTTAACCAGCCGGGCTTTCAGCCTGTGGATGGAAACCGACGATCTTCTGTGGCGACTCTCCGGAGGGGGACAGACGATAGCGTACGGAGATCAAAGGATGAAGACGTGCGTCACGACTGGGACCAGATCGGCTCTTTCTGTCGGGCCAAAGTCCGGCTCTGTGATCCAGATTTTTGTGCGGGAGAAGTTTCCCAAAGTCCGGACAGAATCGGATCGGCGTTCAATAATGCAGTGACTTCGTCTTCTTCGTTTTTTGGTTGTTCCCTTTCGATGCCGCCACAGCGGATGAACCGTTTCGGTCCATAGACCAGTACCCTGCTGGCCACCAGTACCAGTGACAGTATTTCTTAACCTGGGCCCCAACTGATCCGGTTGGGAAATCAGTTTCGGGCTCCAGTTATGGAGTTGGCATAAGTTTTAAGCCGGGTCCCCTTTCGCACACCACCGATTGTAATGATCTATTTTGATGACTTAATGATTAGTTTTTGTCCCCGACATGAACTCGTCTCCCGCCGGTTTCCCCTCAAGGTGACAGAAGACGTAAGTGTCCCGGTCGGCCGTCAGCAAAAACGCCCTTCACACCGCAGAGCTGGTGAATGATCTGAGACCTTCGTTTTCACAGTACAGGGATTGGAAGGGGAAGTTCCCGGCCTCCTTCTTCAGCACCCATGCCGAGGTCGCTCAGTCCAAAGACTACCTGAACGCCCGTGAGGTGATGGCGTTCTTCATGCTGAAGCCCGGCGAGTACCTGATCGTGCCGTCCACCTTCAAGGCCAACGAGACGGCGTCCTTCCTGCTGACCATCCTCTGCAAAACGGAGACCCACGGATAGTACGCCCAACCCTCTGTCCACCGCCTGTCTCTGCGTTCTGACGTCAGACGTCAGTCAGTTTGACGTGCAACTATCAGCCGTATCATTACAACCACATCTCAGAGGCAGCTGCGTCTTCGGGGTGGTTATGAGACCTTCCCCTATTTGGAAGGTCTTGATTTCCCCCCCAAGCTAAACACTATACTGTCCTTGACCAAGACCCCTGAACTAGAATAAGTGGTAAATATTGTCGATCAATAAAACATGTTCGCTTCCTGTCTAAAATATCCCAGGTAACCACGGTAACCACGGTAATCACGGTAACCGACGGTGGTCCGACTTCACCTGTCGGTGGTTATAATGTTATGGCTGATGGGTTTGAACTGTATAACGGACTAACTCCATGTGGAATGTCTTTGTTCTCCACAGTGAGAGCACCGGTCACAATAAACACGAGCCCGTTGAGAAGGTGAGAAGAATTCCAACATCTGTATTTTTGTGTAAATATTATTTTACATTTACACAAAATCCTTTTTTACGTCCGATGGGGAAATTTTTTCTCTTTTCTTTTTCTGATTTCCTAAAAAGGTTCCGGACGAAAAGGACGATGAAGAGAAGGTGACGTTTTTCCATCAGTTCTCCGACCAGGTAAAAATACTCTAATTCCCATTTGTTAGCAGTAGCATAGCAAATTAACCTAGTTAATTAGCATTGACATAATACATTGACATTTTCATAGTAAGCTAGCGGTAGCATAGAAAATTAGCTTAGCTAATTAGCATTAAAGTAATACATTAACATTATCATAATATACAAGCGGTAACATAGCAAATTAGCTTAGCATAGCTAATTAGCTTAGCATATTAGCTTAGCATATTAGCATAGCATACGATCAATGACAAGGTATACCTTGCCAACATTAGCATCAAATGGTATACCTGAATTAGCATATCATGCTAGTATTAGCATAGCAATTTGTATGTTACATTCAGCCAGCTAGCATTGGACATAAAAACTCATTCATTATCCGAAACAACTCGACATCGAACACAAAGACCGAGTATCTATTTCAATGTTTCCATAAATTGTAAATTATAAACATCCCACAAACAAAACAAGATAATTAACAGAACATTAAAGGATCAAAGACGAGATACTAAACTTACAAATGCTAATGCTAGCACACGGAAAAGTCCCTTCCTCGTAGCCGTCCTGGTTTCTGTCCGGTCGATCTCTCCAGTTCACCTGTTGACGATTCCGCGTCTTCACCTGTTGTGTTGATGCTTTCCCGTCCAGTACCAAGAAGTCGACGCCGAGGATCTCCAGAAACTCTTGAATAACAAAATCCTGAAAGGTAAGAAAACGTGAAAAACATCGACGACAGAACCTGAAAACTATTCCTGACTCTCTGTTGTTGGTTTTTTTTTGTGGTTTTCAGAAGACTTCAAATCTGGAGGCTTCAGCCTGGACGCCTGTCGCAGCATGGTGGCGCTGATGGACGTATCCTGGTGCGGATCATTTCTTCAGCTGATCCGGTTCTGTTCACTAGAGTTCTACGTTTATTACGATGTTGATTTTGTTGATGCGACACCTTCGTGGTGGTTTTCGTCTTAACGTTGCCGCGATCAGACGTCGATCACCGGCAAACTGAACGGAGAGGAATTCGTCAAATTGTGGCACAAGGTGGTTTCGTACAAGGTGAGAGAAGATGACGAACGCAGATTCACCTGAAAGTAGAAAAAGTCGCGATTCCACGTTTGATTTCGTTCCCAGGACATTTTCCTCAAGACGGACGTTTCCAGATCGGGAACGCTGTCACTCAGGGAGCTGAGGGCCGCTTTCCTAAATTCAGGTAGAGAAGCTGCAGCTGTGACATCATCAAACATCGTCCAGAGGCTGAAATGACCCCCCATCAGGACAGTGGGGGTTCATCCCCTGAAAGAAAGCCCCCGATCTCCTGCGTTTGATAATGTCAAACAGTCCATATACATTTATACATTATACAGTTAACTAGTTTTTATTCTTTGTTCAGGAATAAAACAAGACAAGATAATATATACATATATATATATATATATATATATATATATATATATATATATATATACATATATATATATATATATATATATATATATATATATAAGATATCCTATTTTATAGTATGTCTTTCATTTTTAGTCACCTTCAGAATCTCTCTCTCTCCATGACCCTCCCCTCTCTCTCTGTCTCTCTCTCTCTATCTCACTCTCTGTTTCTCGCCACCCCCTCCCCCCGTCTCTCTCTCTGTATCTATCTGTCTCTCTGTTTCTCTCGGCCTCTCTCTCTCTCCTTCCACCACCCTCCCATCTCTCTCTCTCTCTCTTTCTGTCTCTCTGTTTCTCTCGCTCGCTCTCTCTCTCTCCATCCCCTCCCCTCTCTCTCTCTCTGTCAATCTCTCTCTCTCTCTTTCTATCTCACTCTCTGTTTCTCTGTCTCTGTCTCTCTCTCTCTCTCTCCACCCCCCCTCTCTCCAAAGCACTGCAAAAACAACAAACAATCTAAACTTCTTTTATTTTCGGAAAACAAGCCTGTTTTTTTAAAAAACTCTGAACCTGAACTCTCGTTTTGTCCGTGACGAGTAGGGATGAACATCAGCGACGACATGCTCAATCTGATGGCTGTGCGCTACGCCGGTTCTTCAAGTCAACTGACGCTGGAGAGCTTCATCAGCCTCTTCCTCCGCCTGGACTGCATGCTCAGTGAGAGGCGCCACAATGATGATGATGAAGATGATGATGATAACAAAGTTGTAGTCAGAGGAAGTCATGTGACTCGTGTGAAGAAGGGGATTAGAGTATGATTCCGTTAGGAGGCTCTGTGATGAAACTTGTGTCTGGAGGTGATCTTGTCTTATTTACAGCGTCTTTGTTGCTCAACAGAAATATTCAGTCATCTTTCTGAGGGCAAGTCCATCAATCTTCAGGAGTCCGAGGTAAAAAACAAACGTCGTCTTCCTTCCAGCCGCTCACGGCTTTTTATACACGCTGTAAAAAAAACACATTTGTTATTCTTCATCTCCAGTGGATCTACATTTCAATGTACACCTAAGAAGAAGACGAGGAGGACGAAGGACCATCTTCATCTGGACTGAGCTGTTAGTGAGAACAGACTCAAAACACTTTTCCTCTGTTTTTGTTGTTTTTATTATTGTTATTTTTTTAATTATTATCATTATTGTTATTGTTGTTGTTGTTTCACTTTGTGCTTTAAGAAAAATGAAGATATGAAAAAAGAGAAGATGCTTCAGCTGCTCTGTGTGACGCAGGCAACAAAACCAAAATCTCAACAATCTGGGAACTTTTGACTCTTGTGAATATTAAAATCAAATTAAAATGTCCCGATGTGTGTTCCTGTGTTTTTATTTGGACTCGTTGTCTTTATTGTCAGAGAGTAGAGAGTAACGGAAGCGAGACATAAAGTTTGTCCGGGTTCTGTGAGAAGCAGGACGGACTCTTTCAGAAATGTGATGGAGAACAGCAGAACTATTCTGGAAATCCCCTAAACATCCAAGGTTCTAAACAAAAAACATCCAGAACATCCAGAACTCTGCTGCTCGCCTCCCCACCCACACTCACCCCTGTGACATCACCCCCTGTCCTCCAGAACCTCCACTGGCTCACCGTCCCACAACATGTCCAGTTTTAACTCCTCCTCCCTCGCAGACCTCCTCCACTTTCGTGCTCCTCTGATGTCAACCTCCTCTTGAGGACCACTTAAGACCGAAGCCCCCCTCCCCCGCTGAAACTCCCCACCCGATCACAGTAGAAACAGGCATGGAGGTCCGTCCACATGATTCTGGCGCCCTCCAGTGGCAGATATGAGCAGGTGCAGGAGGATGAGGGCTAGAAATTAATAGAAAAAAATGAGAGGAGGAAGATTTTTTTTCTAATTTTTGCATTTCTCTGCCGTCCTCCCAAACTCCCAGATGGATGTGATGAAGTAGTCTGATTACTTTGGGGTAGTTGTTTAGTTCTGTGGGCCTCCGTCTACAGACGACGAAAGCGAGACGCAGCGAGGTCCTGCCTGCAGTACCGCCTTAGACCACCGGCTGGCCACCATTCACACCGAGGAGCTGGCCTGCCTCTTGTCTGATTAAACAAACGCATTCATCATCGTCACCTGTAGGATGAAATAAATGAAGCTGATTGCTCTTCATTCAATCTAAAAATGTGTTGACTAAAAATCATTCTTAAGTAAAAAAAAAGAAAAAGAGCCCCCCCCTCCCGCTGCATTCATGGTTCAACCCGTCCATGCGAGGCCGCCATCAATCATGCAACGGGTTTGTTTGTCTATAAAAACACAACCAGCGATGCGACATGTAATGCTTTTGCAGCCTGTGTTTTTCCTTTGAATTGAATCTTTTTTTTTTTGCAAACGATTGTTAAGCGTATCCTGCATATCAAAACAAGTCCGGGCAGAAGATAGTTTCACGCATGGCTTAGCATCGTTTCCTTCTTCTCGTTAAGTGGGTTCTGTAGAAATGCCTTTAGCGGTCATGTTTTTACAAGCGTCAACTTTTCATTGTTTGTTTCTGGGTCCTAAAGGATCCAAGTTCACGACAGGAACTGGGCTTCTTAATTCATCGGATTATGACCAAAAGGACTAATTAACATTCTAGAAAAAGGAGATCTGTCTTTTTCTATATATTATGTCACTATAAAGTTCATATTTGACTCAATAGTGTTTTTTTTAGGTTGCAAAAACAGTTTTTTGATCCTACAAAAAGGAGATCTATCTTTTTCTATATATTATTTCACTACAAACTTCATATTTGACTCAATAGTGTTTTTTTTTTGGGTTCAATCAGGGGGAGATGGTTGGTACAATGCAGGGGATTGGGGGCTTCATCGTGGGGATAGACCCTTGCTGTCGGGGCCGACAGCGTGGGCTTAGTTTGAGTTTCACTTCTGGCGCAGTGACATCGTTAAAGTTCTTGGACCTCTACATGTACAGACGTCGTCGTCGTCGTCGTTAATTGGGTTGTTTTTTTTTGTTACATGTACTTCCCTCTGGACCAGTGCCAGCTCAAATGAAAGGTTACCTCCCGCACGTTTCTCAAGAAAAATTCCAGGCGGCAGCAGCCCGCGGCTCTTTGGGGTGTTATAAAACAAAGAAATCTCTGAGCGACTCAGACGCGCAACATTTTCCTCTTTCTCTTTTGACGCTGGATCTTCAGGTAAGATAAAACATCTTTTTGCACGTCGAACACGCCGATTCACACGTCCGCAGGCCGCAGGCCGTGGTGTCGCAGCAGTGAATCCGGTTGGTTCTGCGCGGCGCAGTGAACGTTTGATCCGACATAACGACTTTTGTTGACAGTAAACAATGAGGTCATTTTTACTTTTTTACGCGTTGGATTCGTTTCTTATTTGTCGTCGGAAAAAAAAAAAAAAAAATAGAAGACTTTGCTTGGAATGTGCAAAACAGAAAACCGTAAGTGTGTTCAACCACGCGCCCTTAAACGCCTCATTCTCCCTAAATTATTATTACTTATTCCAACTCTGTGATACTTTATGTGATAATTCATTATTATTACAACAATTATGATTGTTATTATTATTTATTATCCTAATAGCATGGTGACGGGGAAAAATCTCATTACTATTTTCACTGTTATAATATGATGTCATCGCTTACTGAATATGTCATATGGGTGAATATGTAGACCGATCAGCCATAACATTATAACCGACGACTTTTTAATGACGTTTGAAGAAATTTACCACTAAATGCTGGTCACAGTGTTGTAGGAGAATAAACATAGCTTTACACTATGCAAATTAGATTTATACAATAAGCCATAACATTATAACCACTACACAAATCTTGGGAAAAAATTCATAAATTTTGTCCTGAAGTCAACGCCGGAAGCAGGAAAAACAGTCAAGCGTGAAGAACTGAGAGACTTTGTTAGGACCAGATGGTGATGACAGGGATCAGAGATCTTCAGGTTCTTGTTGGGTGTCCCTGGTCTGGTGATGGACCCCAAAAGGTCCGTCTGCAGTCTAAAAAAATCTAAAACTCTAACTTTTTAGAGTGCTCAAAATTCGCCACGATGCCGCCGCCGGGTGTTTGCGTGAGCATCATGAACGAACGCCAGAAGAACGACGGCTTTGGGACTGTGGCCAACCCCGAGAGGTTCCTGAACCAGGACTTCAAACAGCTGGAGCAGTACTTCCTCATCAGAGGGGCCCGCTTCATCGACGACATGTTCCCCCCGGACAGGCGCTCCATCGGCCAGGCGGTGCTGAGCCCCTCCGACCTGAGCCGGGTGGAGTGGCTGAGACCGGCGGTGAGAAGATCCACACTGTAAAAAATGTTTGTGGGAATTACAGTATATATAAAAAAAAAAGGAAGCCACATAGAAAAAATTATAACCTGGGAGTTAAAATATGAAATTTATCTGAAATTAATGTGAAAGTACCATAATATCACTATAAATACATATATATATTAGAAAATGTAATGAATTAAATAATCTCAATTTACATATAGTAATGATATAATATTGTATATATAAAATTATAAAATTATATATTAATTTAGATTAGGGGGTGAATACTTTTTCACACAAGTGATTTGAATATATGGTCACATTTTTGCCTTAATATTATTATAATAATAATAATAATAATAATTATTATTATTATCATTATTATTATCATTATTATTATCATTATTATTATTATTATTATTATCATTATTATTATTATTATTATTATCATTATCATTATTATTATTATTATTATTTATTTATTTATTTTTTACAGTGCAGCTTTGATCCTTTATCACATTAATCAGCGATTCTAAAACTCTTAAACAAAAACGCAAACCGACATAAAAAGTCGCACTGACGGCAGTTTTTTTAAAGATCTGTGTCACTTGGACCAGAACCAGAGTGTGGGGACTGGACTGGACTAAAGTTCTTTGCAGCTGTTATTGGATAAAGGAGATTAGATCTAAACTCGTTTCTGAGCTGCCAACTATTCGTCCGTTTCAGAAAATTGTTCCCAGACCGTATTTCACGGTTGACGGCGTCTCCAGGTTTGACTTTGGCCAAGGCGTCATCGGTAGGAATTCCACTCGTTACTTTCCTGCTACGCTAATATCGAGCCTCTCGCTAAACTATCGCACCTTTTTCTGAGACTTTCGCGACTTTGTATTCGACGTTTCTGCCCAGGAAACTGCTGGTTTCTGGCGTCTATCGGAGCGCTGACGTTCCAGGTGGATATCCTGGGGCAGGTTGTTCCTCTGGAGCAGAACTTCGACGTGGACTACTGCGGGATTTTCCACTTCCGGGTAAACTGAGCGCCACTGAAAACATTATTTATTTATTTTTTCCGACTAAAGGCTGGTTCTAGTAACGGTTCATACCTTCCTGTTCTCCCCCATCCTGAAAGTTCTGGCGGTTTGGACGATGGCTGGACGTCGTCATCGACGACAAGCTGCCAACGATCAACGGGAAACTGATCTTCGTACACTCCAGAGACCCGACTGAGTTCTGGCCCGCCCTGCTGGAGAAAGCCTACGCCAAGTATGTGGAACCACAGAATGCGACATAAGTGTTCTCTTAGACTCCTGAGTCACGCGACCACCTTCTGGTGTCAGGGTTTGTGGCTCTTATTCCGACATGAACGCCGGAACTCCTGCGGAGGCCATGATGGACTTCACCGGCGGTGTTCACATGTTCATCCAACTGTCGGACCCTCCGGCGGACCTGTGGGAGTTAATGTACAGGGCCGGCAAATGCAAGTCCCTGATGAGCTGTGGCACGAAACAGGGGGTGAGAACAAACACAACACGCAGAAACTTCGAACGGCTAAATATGTCGCCGAAAAAAGTAACGGGGTGTCACGGAATCGCCATCCCATTAGCCGCCGCCGCCGCCGCCGATGCTATAACTCAACAACGATTGAATGGAGGCTGTTCAAATTTCATAACAACATAGAACCCAGTGTGAGGAAGAACTGGTTTGATTTTGGGAAAAGTTGCAGCTGCATGTTTCCGTCACTAACCGGATATTTATCTCCAAACTTTTTGGGACGCAGATTTCGCAGATTTTCGATTTAGCAAAAAAATTTGGTTTATGTGAATTGTTCGTATTTTTTTTCTTACTAGAGCGATTTAATTTACGAAAAACAATGTTTTTCGGACCTAACTTGTAACTGTTGGTCCAAATTAGTCCAAATTCCAAGAGACGTAAATCGTATATCTAACGGTTCTCCCGATAAAAATAACACTGTTTTTCGGAAATAACGTTACGGAGTTTAATCCAAAGCATCGCTCGTCCAACGCAGGGGATTGTGGGCTTTTTTCCCGTGATATCCCCTTTGCAGTGAGATCCACCCATTTTGTTTCCGTGTTTCACAGGAGACACCTGACAATACCGTGCGACCAAACGGGATAGTAGAAGGCCACGCCTACACCATCACAGGTGTGAAACAGGTGAGTCCTCACAATTACTTTAAAACCATTAGAACATCCTCGACATATTTATTTGAGTCATTCGGAACACATCCCATATCTAGAGGCGAGAAACTACGGTTGTTTTTTTTAAGCTACCATCTCCTTTAAACTCATTTAAATGAGTTTTAAGATAATTATGGTCCCAAAATACATGAAAGTATTAGATGTATATTATTATTACTATTATTATTATTAGTATTATATATACAGAGTAGAACCCGTCCCACCCTACAGGTCCGTAGACGAGCCTCTAGCTCATTTTCTGCTATTATTTTACACAACGTCAGATTTTCATACCTGGGTGGACATTTGTGGTGTTTTGCAACCAAAATCCTATTTTTGGCCCATTTTGGGTCCATTTTTGTATCCAACTGGTCCAAATGGAGAATCCTCCTGGTTCTGACCCACAGAAACTGCGTAGAATAACATGAACTTTGTGGCATTTCTATCAAATTTGGGCAGAAATACGTGTATTTTTGCTGTTTCGTCTCACATAGTAACAGGTAGAAGGACGTAAGTTCTTTTTGACGTAGTGCAGTAAATACTGTGTTTTCTGTGTTCTTTTCATGTAACGTGATTCTGTCGCAGCTGATGAGCCGAGGTTCGCTCGTCAGCCTGGTGCGTTTGTGGAACCCCTGGGGCCAAGGCGAGTGGAACGGCGACTGGAGTGACACGTGAGACGAGATTATTTTCGCTGTTTTTCCGCCGTCGCACATGCCAGGGATTTTTTCCCGACGGGCCGCGGCGATGTTCTGTGTAATTATACGGCCGTTTTTCTATAGATGTCCAATTATCGTAATTACTGTAGCATCGGAGGCGGGCGTCGGAATCAGGCCCGTCGAGCGTCGACGTGTTTAACGTCGACTCTGAGCCAAACACGTTATAAAATGTCAGGAACGTGTGAAAATGGTTATTATATCTGTAAATGTCAAGCTGTGTGTACGAAAGTACAGAAAAAAGTACAAAATGTACTTTCCACACCTCAGTGACTGGAAACCGCTTTATGCCGTTTTCAGTGGCGGCCTGTGGAGGTTTGTTGAAGAACAAAGGCAACTTTTCTTTCAGAAGTTTTTCTACATAGCAACTCAACTACAGAAAGGGTACAAACCCCCGAAAAGTCCCCGATCTCCTGTGTTGTGCAAAGCAATCCAGCTGACAGTGTGAATTCTGTCCAAGGTATTTTTTTGTGATAAAAAAAAAACGAAAAAGCTCCCCCTAGTGAGTCAAATTTGAACTACATGTGTATAGTATGATAATAAGAAAAGATCATTCTTCTTAAGTTGATTCAAATAAAAAAAATTGGGACTAAATTGGACCAACGGTTGGGGAAGCAAAGTCCCAAAAACTGTGTTTTTTGTAAAAAAAAAACGCCCCCTAGTGAGTAAAATATGAACTACTGTGTGTAAAGTATGATTATTAAAAAGGAAAGATCTCTTTGAGTCGATTCATATGCAACAAATTTAGACTTCATCCGACTGTTTTCCAAAAATATTTTGCAGAATTGTGTTCGACAAAATAATTTTGGCAATTTCAAAAGATAAATTGTTGCCTAAAAGTTGGAGTTAAACCTGAAAAGAAGCGAGAGGAGAAGTTTTTCGTGGCTTTTTCGTTAAGAACGATTTTTCAGCCGTGACTTCCTGAAACTCTCCCCAAAGGTCGCCTCTGTGGGAAACCGTGGGTCCCAAAGATCGCGAGACCTGCCTCTCCGTGGGCGACGACGGGGAGTTCTGGTAAGTAAATAAAAAAAAACAACCAAGAAACACATGTGAGTAAAATGTTGTGAGAAATTAACACATTTAACTTTGGCGTCAATTTTATTGTTATTAGGTTTATCGCAATTATTGGCTATTATCGATGAAAATTCATCAAAGGTTTAAACTAGGCCCTACAGCAAAGACATATCCCGCCCCCCCCCCCCAAAAAAAAACCCTAATCCCCTGCATTGTACAAGCAATTTGGTCTAAATCAGATCCACATTTAGGAAGTTGTGTATGAAAAACACTGTTTTTCATGGAAAAAAAAACTAAAAAAAAAATGTAATCCCCTAGTGGATAAAATATGAACTGCTAGAGTGAAATCACATTTTCATCTCTGATGTCCCCAGGATGACGATGAAGGACTTCTGCAGAAACTTCTTGGACATGGACATCTGCAGCCTCCGTACAGACTTCCTGGACGGAGGCTGCAGCCAATGGAAGAGCTCCTTCTACGACGGCCGATGGGTGGCAGGAACCACCGCTGGAGGATGCATGAACAACCTCGGTACCGTCAGAATATCCGCTGACATTTCTCACTTCATGCTCCTATTTTTACTTTTCACAGTGCATCACTTGTTATTTTTTATTTTCCCGTGGTTCCTTTTTATTCCTCGCAGAAACCTTCTGGACGAATCCACAGTATCGGGTCCGGATCGATAAATTGCTCGGTGAGTGTTCCTCCCCCCAGAACGAAAACAACGTGCTGGTGTCTCTCATGCAAAAGCCCGACAAGAGGAACCGACGCCTGGTCCAGAATCTCCACATTGGCTTCTCAATCTTTGAGGTCCGTCTTAAATCTGGTGGATTCATTTGCATTCATTTCCTGTTTTTATATGATCGTTCACTGGAAGTGTTTTTTTCTTTTTTTTCTTTTCACGCTTGTCTCTTTTCTCCTTTTCAAGGTGACCAGAGAGGTGAGTAGCACTCTTAGTTCAACCCTCAGAGAGAGTCTGATATGAAACATATTATTCATCGTACCTTTTGAAAAAAAAAAATTGTTTTTACAGTACAAGACAAAAACGGGGAAGTTTCCTGCCTCTTTCTTCCGTACCCACGCTCCCGTGGCCCAAACCAAGAAGTACATTAACTCCCGTGAGGTGATGGAGCTTCTGATGCTGAAGGCCGGAGAATACCTGATAGTTCCATCCACCTTCAAAAACAATGAGACGGCGTCCTTCATCCTCTCCATCATGTCCAAGGCCGAGACCCACATCCAGTGAGTCACTCCTCACAAACCGACAAACGGGTTTGTCTTCGCTTGAACATTCAGAGAATCGTCACTACATCCACAGAACACTCGCGTGCTGCAAAAGCCACAACACAACACATCAAGAAAAACGATCTACAAAAGCTACAAGACAACACCATATGAAAAATTATCTGCAAAAGCCACAAGACAACACATTGTGACAAATTATCTGCAAAAGCCACAAGACAACACATTGTGAAAAATTATCTACAAAAGCCACAAGACAACACATTGAGAGAAATGGTCTGAAAAAGCCACAAGACAACACATTATGAAAAATGATCTGCAAAAGCCACAAGAAAGCACATTATGAAAAATTATCTACAAAAGCCACAAGACAACACATTGAGAAAAATGATCTGCAAAAGCCACAGGACAACACATTGAGAAAAATGATCTGCAAAAGCCACAGGACAACACATTGAGAGAAATGGTCTGCAAAAGCCACAAGACAACACATCAAGAAAATGATATGCAAAAGCCACAAGACAACACATTGAGAAAAATGATCTGCAAAAGCCACAAGACAACACATTGACAGAAATGATCTGCAAAAGCAGCAAGACAACACATCAAGAAAAACGATCTGCAAAAGCCAGAGGACAACACATCAAGTGGTAGCTTTGCTTAACTTCCGGCTCATGCAGTCATGTGACTAAGAATAAAACTTTAACGTCACAAACAAAAGCGGTTATTAAACCGCAGGTTAAGAATTTTCAGCAGGTTTAATATAGAATTTAAAAGTGATGCATGAAATAGTTGTTGGGTTCTCACTCCAGAGGATCGTAGTCCTGATGACATCACTAGGCTAACGCTAGGCTAATTTAGCCCTTC
The DNA here is from genome assembly GCA_037951165.1 of Lophius americanus. NCBI lineage: Eukaryota > Metazoa > Chordata > Actinopteri > Lophiiformes > Lophiidae > Lophius > Lophius americanus. The sequence continues at coordinate 557,343 of JBBDHG010000131.1, read as the reverse complement.
GGATTTTTGCAGTAGATTCACTTGAATGTTTACAGTTAAAAGAAAAACGGACCAGCTCTGCATCAGTAAAACGTTTTTGTTTGTGTTTCTTCTCAGCGAGAACTCTGGCGGTCACTGCCACGAATATACGGAGGAAGAGGTGCGCCAGATTTAAAAAAAATTAATTACTCATTTAAGTTGGTTTTTTTTTGCGATGTTGGTGGAAAGTGATGAGTATGTCGCAAAGTGAAGCAAATTCCTCTTCAATCTTTTGCAGCCGACACACACCAACGCTCAGGATGACGACAAGAGAACTCTTCTCCGTCAGTTCTCTGACAGGGTAACGTGAAAAAAGTCTCATTCTGGTTATTTTATTCAGAAGTTGTTTCTTTGCACTGGTGAGCAACAACAGATTGTTGACGGTCCCTTAACTTAAACCAGTAGGGGCTAGGCCCCGCCTACTTTTTTAAATGAACATCACACTTGTAAAAAAACTTTACCTACGCCGTCCAACCCCGAGCGCAAAGCATATCCCCCGAAAAGTCCCCAATCCCCTGCGTTGTACACGACAATCTTCCTGATTGAACCGCCGAAATTAAACTTGAAGTTAAATTGAATTAAATGATGAACTATTAAAATAAAAGACGGGTAGAGTATGATTGGTCTCGTTTCCTGTTTTCTCTCCCAGTACGAGGAAGTCGACGCCAAGCAGCTCCAGAAGCTCATAAACGAGAAAATCCTCAAAGGTTCGACAACAAAACAACAAAACTCACATGATGTTGTTGTCGAGTTTGGACCAACTGACTGTCCCCTCTTCCACTTCATCTCATTCAGGACACCTGAAGTCCGGGGGCTTCACGATTGACGCCTGTCACAGCATGGTGGCGCTGATGGACGTATCCTCCTCTGCTGCTTTTCACTGGGAAAATATGTCCTTTCCTTTTCAGAACCTGCCATAGAAACATGAATACGTTCAAAAGACATGAAAACGCCTTAACGTCAGATTAGACATCAATCAGCGGGAAACTGAACGGGGATGAGTTTGTCCGCCTGTGGAAGAAGATAGTCTTGTACAAGGTGGATCAATCGTCATCAATAGACCGATGAAGATGAAGATTTATTTTTCTCTCCTGGGGGAAAAAAAATTCTGATTCTCAAAAAAACATGTGACGCTGTCGCTGCACCATTCGTGGAGTTTTAAAAGTCTCGATCATGTTTTTGGCCCCTCAGAATTCACTGATTCTTAAATATGACGTTTTAGAATGTTGCAAAGCAAATCAAGCACTCCCTCAACCAACAGTCGCAGCGTTTTTTTTCTGCACCACACGGCCTCGTGCAAAAACTTTACTGTTAAAAATGAGAACTAATACACAAACAGATACCAGAGGATAGAAATTAATGCTAAACGACAAACACGAGCGCAACATCGTCATTTAAAAAAAATGCTGAGTAATCAAAATCTCAATCCTGATCCAAACAATAATTCATTAAAAATAAGTCAACATGTTTGCTGCTTCAGAATCAGGGTAAGCATTTTTTTTTACGCGTCATTTATCTTTCACGTGACGTCCCAACTTGTTTGGAATCTCAGCTGTCAATCAAAAAACGTCACTTCTGATCCGGTTTCGTGTCTTTTCTGTCACCAGGACATTTTCTATAAGTCGGATGTTTCCCAAACCGGAATGCTGTCGATGAATGAGCTCCGGAACGCCATCATGGCTTCAGGTAGACGTTCAACACTCAGTCCATCCCAGAGGAGGGAAAAGGGACAGGAAGTGTAAAAGTACTCTCCCAAAAAAAAAGCACCTGTCAGTCAGTCAGTGGGCGGGATCATACTGGGAACATTTTTTATTATGAAGTTATTGAGTTGGAAGTAGGAAAAATGGAAAAATTGGAGGATCTTAACCTTGGGGAAACCTCGGGTGATACCATTCAGGTTGGACAAATCAGTCCAGTTCTTCCTCTAAATGGGAATAAAATTTGAAAAGGATCCTTGAAAGACTTTTTGAGTTTTCATACGTACGCAATAATAAGAACCAGCAGATGAATCGACCCCGAGAACAACTTTTAGCCGCCGCCCTACCATGACGCAAAGGTTTTTGTTGTTTTGTTGTGCTCAGGAAAGAGGCTCAGCGATGACATGCTGAACCTGATGGCTCTGCGCTACGGCTCCTCCGCCGGGGTCATGACCCTGGAGTCCTTCATCAGCCTGATCCTTCGCTTCGACTGCATGAACCGTAAGTGGGAAGAAACATTCATTGTGTTCAAACGTTTCTGAGATGCTCCGCTGGAAGAAACATCCATCGGCCATAACACTGTAACCACTGATTTAAAAAAAAAAAAAAAAAAAAAAAAAAAAAAGTGGTTATAATGTTATGGCTGATTGTTGTATATCAATGCAGAGAGGTGTTACATCCATCATTAATCATTCGTGTCTTTCTCACCAGAAATCTTCAAGCAGCTGTCTGACGGGAAAAACATGACGCTCCGTGAATCAGAGGTGAGGAAACTTATTATAAATGTATTAAAATTCATTTTTACTTTTAAAATGGAGTTTTTTTTTGTTTGTCTTTTTTTTTTTTTACTTCAGATCTAATTTTTCCCGTTTTCATCTGTTTTCAGTGGCTTCATCTTTCCATGTACACTTGAGTTCCAGCAGAAGAAGATGTTAAAGAACATAAATACAAAATGTGAAACTTAAACGACTATGATGACCAAAAATGTTGAATCTAAATCTTAAATGTTCAATTAAAAATGTCCTTATTTTTTTCATTTTCATTTTATACTGTATTTGTTTTTTGTTCTTTTTATTAATTGTAAGGTTCTATCATAATTTTAGACCTAAATGTTACAAGTTGAATCAAAATGTTGAATCTAAATGTGAAATGTTCGACTAAAATTGTCTTTATTTTTTCCAATTTCATTTTATTTTTATTAATTGTCATTTTCTATTATAATTTTAGACCTAAATGTTAAATCTTCCCCTCAAATTTACTTTTTTTCTGTACTGTTGAACCAAAATTTTGAATTTAAATCTTAATGTTCAAAGCAAAATGTCATTAAAATGAACATTGACATCTTTATTTATTTATTATTATTAATTCCTGAGGAGTCGGTGATATTATGGCTTCGTCATCGTCCCCACAGGTCCATCCTGTTAACACGATAATTCCAAAACAGTTTCATGGATCGTTTCCTAATTTCATACCAGACATAGACCTCAGTGAGAGGAAGAACTGGAGTGATTCTGGAAAAGGTCAGTTCCTTATTTCAACCACTAGGGGATCCTTATCTCCAAAAGTTTTCGGATAAACCGTTACAGTAGTCCAAATTTGGTGCATCTCGTTTTACTCCCATAGTTTATATTTTACTCACTATGCAGAACTTTTTATACGTTTAAAAAAACAGAAAACATTCAGTTTACGTTGTACCACTTGTATGATTGTGTGTGACCAATAAAGGCTTTTTCTTCTTCTTCTTTTCTCATCTTCACTTTGAAATTGAAGAGCATGCTAAAATATGTTAGCATGCTAACTGCCCAATGTGTGATATTTTTCCATTGTTATTATATCACATAAATATCAGCCCGTCGGCCTGTTAGCATGCTAAGATTAGCATTACGACCAGAACACCACAGAGTCTAAGAACGTTTTTCAAAACGCCGCCAGCGAGGCTGTGGGCGCTTTTCATTTCCTGTTCCTTTTTTTTCTAGAGTGGGAATAGGGTTTTTTTTCTTTTACAAGAATTTTACTTTTCCAAAAAAAAAAGAAAAAAAAAAAATCCAAACTGTATTAATGTTTAAGAATATTCATTTTATAATTTAAAAATACATCCAAATCAGTAAATTCAAAAATGAGCAGTTATACAGTCCATATTTGATTTATCAGTCCGTCCTAGAATTTAACCAGAAGTTCTTAAATACAACATTTTGGCGCTCTTGCGCCCCCTGGTGGCTGAAGGCAGCAAAGGCTTCACCTCCGTAGACCAAAATGTTGAAAACGGGAAAGAAAAACCTGGAAAAAAATCCGAAAAGTCGTGACAGATAAAGAGAGCGATTGAGAAACACGACATCTTTCACTGAGTCTCTTTTGTTGAGGATCAATATGATGTTTTGATCCCGTACACATAATGAAAATAAAATTATTAAAAAGGTCTATTCTTTACACAGATCTGAATAATGAGAGATATTCTTTATTCCCTCTGTTAAGTCATACGACACAAACACGAAGACGAAAACTTAATGGCAATTAATGGTAAAATAAAGGTTTTATGAGGAGCTGCTTGAGTAAAAAAATAAGGAAAGAATAATGCTTTAAGTTATGGTCCAACAAATAATTATAATTAAAAAAAAAGAAAATCTGAAAATAATCTATAGATTTATAAAAATAAAAAAAAGTGAATAGTAGTGAGATTAATGGAAATAAAAACCATATAAAAAAATAATCTGAAAATAATCTATAAATGACTAATAAAAAAAGTGAATAGTAGGAAGATTAATGGAAATGAAAATTTGATAAAAACATAATCTATAGGTTAATAATAAAAAAGAGAATAGTAGGAAGATTAATGGAAATAAAAACTTGATAAAAAAAAAATCTGAAAATAATCTATAAATTTACAATTTAAAAAAAAAGTGAATAGTAGGAAGATTAATAGAAATAAAAACTTGATAAAAAAAACAAAAAAAACAAAAACCTCATCAGCTGCCATAGTAACCAGATAAGCCCATGTTACCCTGACATCAGTGGTCATAATGTTTTGCCTGATTGATGTTGACTATAAAGTGCATTCCAACACTTTTCATGCTTATTTGCGCTTCGGTGACTTTCAGGATCTCCCATCTACTCGATGCATTTCCTGTTGG
>JBBDHG010000131.1:527500-547500 GCA_037951165.1 Lophius americanus | reverse complement strand
GACTGAGATGATTTATGACTGGACCGGGCCGCAGCGAGTTTATAGGAAAGAGTAAAGGGGGCCAAGGACGGAGCCCTGGGGGACACCGCCGAGGAGGGAGGAACCATCGCTGTTGAGAAAATCATTATTTTTAGAATTATATTATATTATAACTCGACATGAGCAAAAAATAAATACATTTGTGTAATCACAATTTTACTAAAAAAACACGTTTGAGCCGATCGAATTAAAATTGTCTATTTTTTTCACAAAATGCAAAATTGAACAATTTTAATTTTTTCATATTGTGTTTTTTTTTTATACACTAAACGGTTCTGAAGGTGTGATACCTGATATATGATGATAATAGTCTGAAAACATGCAAAAGAAGAATGTTTGTTTGTGTTTGTTGTTTATTTATGACACCCCGCGGGAAGCGGACCCGAGCCGCGACACGTCAGCTGTGACAGCAGAACCGGGCTTAGACTGACTCAGTTCTGAGTCACAGTCCTGGAGATAGTCCCGGTCCCGTTTTAGACGAGCAGTCACCAGACTGCGGCGTCAGAACTCCTCTTCATGATTCTGGAGCCCGGGGAACCGTGACCCGTGCAGAGATGGATCCAGCACCGGTACTAATGCAGTTCTTGTGGAACGTGACATTTGGGTTTATTTAACTTTTCAGACATATTTGGTCGACGGCGCCGCTTTTTTTTCAACTTAGGTTAAATTCATACTCTCTTTAACAGAACCCAGGATCAGCGGGTCCAAAATGCTCGGAACCACCTCTGGCTGATTCCGGTTTGGCACCACAAACTGACCTCAGGTAAGCAGAGGAAAGTGGATGGATGTGCGGAACCGGACCGGTGCTGCTCAGTGGCGGCCCCTCAGCTTTGTCGTCCCTTTTTTCCCGCTCTCGCTCTCTCTCTCTCTCTCTGTCAGCCCAAACAGCCAGACGCCTTTAGGGGTCTGCTCGAGGTTTCTGCCTGTTAAAAGCACGTTTTATTTTTTCCTCCAACGTCTCCATGTTCTCGCTCATGGGGGACGTGTTGGGTCGTTGTGGAATAAAGAGTCCATTCTAACCGGATGTTCTCAAAGTGCCTTCAGATAACATTTATTATGATTTGATGTTTTACAAACAAACGTTTTGTCCAGATGAAGTCGGTAAAAAAAACGTCATCTTGAACTTTTCAAAAAGTATCTGACTGACTTTGACGACGGCCAAATGGACTGGGTCAGAGCATCGCTAGAACTGCCGGTCTCGTTGGGTGTCCCTAGTCCGCAGTGGTTCGAAAAAACTTCCCCTAGTGAGTAAAACATGCACCACTAGAGTAAAATATGATGATATGATAAAATGTTTGTACATAAATTCCTCCGGTATTAGAAATATACAACCGAACCTTCGCAAAAGTTAACCTGTTCTTCCTCGCTCCAAGGTCTATGTGGCCTCTAAATCTGAAGACAAACCGTGAAAAAGTTTTTGAGTTATCGCCTTAACACGAAGGACCTGTGGCCGGCGCTGACGATTCCACGATATCCCCAACTTTTCAGGGTTAGAACATCCAAGTGGCTGAAAGTAAAACAATAACATTAAGAACTCTAAGGCGCTGATATGACTTCATGAATGCTCCACTAACGGATCACTGAGTTCATGCGGGAGTCGTGAGGAGCTTTCATGTTTACCACATCGGAATGCAAACATTCTCCTCGTTTACTCGGTGGTTCCGAGCAAACAATCTCTAATGGCGCTGAAGTTGTAAATCAAACGGCGAGGCCGTGTCCTTCTTATCTCATCCGCTCTTGGAATTGACTTTATCGGATTACAGATATTACAACCCGGGAACATTTGCATGTAGATAACGCGGGCGCCGCTGCGCAGCTGACCCTGACCTACATCTATTGAGCGAGTGGAAGCCGGCAGAGAGAGATGTGGAGACTTCCTTTAACAGCGGCAGAGTGACAGGAAGTGCTTACGTCAACGATGCCGAGGGTGTTTGCGAAGGATCAGAGGATTCACCTTTCGTCTTCCCCGGATGTATCGTTGTGCTGAAACTCGTAGCTTAGCATCTAACAGAAAGGCTTCTTTCATTCACTCGTTGACAGGAAGTCGTTTTTGACGTGGTCCCACGCGCTAAAAACGCAGGACGAAGATTTAAGAGCGTGTTCTGGAACATCTGGATAAAGTTCTAACCTCCTCTTACGTCCTCTGATGAATGGATCTCGAGGAGAAACAACAGGGAGCTTTGTGCTCCTTTAATCTTCATCTCAGCTTCGAGACTTTCTGCCCCAGATAGAAAAAAAAGAAAAGAAAAATCAATGGCGTTACAGTCTGCTGGTTCGCAGGCCGGTAAGAACATTAAGTGCCTCACATTTCACTCCTTTCTGCCGGTTCTGCTGAAACCTTAACTAGAACATCTGATTGGACCCCCCCCCCCCCGCCCTCAGAAGTATTGGCACACTTTAAAAAATAATGAGTAAAATGAGATGCAAAAATGACTTTATCGTGTAGAAACACGATCTCCAATTCAAATTATTCACAACATAAATAAAAAAACTACCCTTTTAATGAAGTAACATCATTAAAATGAATTCTTGATTCTTGTTTTTCTCTAGAACATGCACAATTAAAAACACAATTATTGATTAGAAAGGAAGCTGAAGTATATTTCCAGTCATAGTTGATGTTTTGAGCTCTGAAGTGGCGAACAGGTACTTCCTGTTTGACTGGGGTATAAATATGAGGCGACACAGGCCTGATTCCCTCTGAGGTCCTTCACGGTGATGAAGACAACAGAACACAGCAATGAGGAGCAAAGAAAAGTTTCTAGAGCTGCACAAATCTGGCGATGGAGACAAGAACATCTCTGGACTGGAGGTGTTAGAAATCAGCCTGGAAGAGGACATGTCTGTAAACTGTTAGGGAGGATGGTTGGACCGGCTAGAGACTCTCTTAAGGATTACAGCTAGCGAGGTCAGAGGTCAGTTGATTCTCGGGGTCAGAAAGTCTTCCTAACCACCATCAGATGGCGCCGACACCAACACCAGCTGTTTGGGAGGATAGCGAGAAAAACGCCTCTGCTGTCGTCCACACACAAGCTAACGCTGCTACAAGCTAACGCTGCTACAGTTTGACAAACAGCACCACGACTTTCACTGGAGCAAGGTCAGAGGTCAGATGAGACCAAAGTAGAGCATTTTGGTGACAAACATCTAAGATGGGTGTGGCCTAGCAAAAAGTGAAGTGATAGAGAAAAGCCCTGCATACCCTCTGTGAAGTCTGGTGGTGGATCTCTGATGTTGTGGGTCTGTTTTTCTTCCAAAGGTTCTGGACATCTTGTTAAAGACATGGTTCCATGGACTCCATCAAACACCAGCAGATACTGGATGAAGACCTAAAAGCCTGTCAGGAACCTTATAGTGGGCCGTGGTTGGACCTTCCAGCAGAACAATGATCTGAAGATCACCTCAACATCAACCCAAGAATGGTTCAGAGGTCACAGAATAAAGGTTCTGCTTTGACCATTCCAGTCACCTGACCTAAACCCAACAGAACATCTGTGGGATGTGCTGCAGAGGAGAGTCCAGTGTCCCAGTGTGGACCTCAGAACCTGAAGGAGCTGGAGAGGTTCTGTCTGGAGGAATGTTCTCAGAGCTTCTCAGCCCTCATCACAGGCTGCAGAACGAGACTCAGGCTGTGATTGTGGCAAAAGGGGGCGGAGCTAAATATTAAACACAGGGCGCCAATAATTGTGGCCGACATGTTTTTAGAGAAAATATTTGTTTCAAGTATTTAAACACGTATTCAGTGTTCCTGTTTTTATCTATTATACTACTTGAGTTAAAAGTTAGATGTCTGTGAATCATTTGAATAAAAGAGCGAAGTTAAAGGCAATAAAGATATTTATTTTTGTTGCATCTAATTCTACTCATTTTTTTTGTGTTGCCAATAATCCTGGAGGGCGCCGTCGAACCTTCACCCGCCTTTGTTCCATTTCCATCCTCACAAAATAAACTCTTTTCTTCAATTCGTAAACCTTCCAAAATGTCTCTGAAAGCTGAAGCTGTTAATCCGCGGCGCTGGACAAAACACGGCTTCAGAACCTTCACAGCCCAACGCCGAGGTCGCCGGAGAAAGAATATCTCCGCATTGAACGTACGTTTCATTCACCGCTATATTATTCCGCGCATATAGCTAATAGAAAAAAAAAAAGCTGCTAGCGGTGCTGCAACAAATCCGTCCCTCCTGCTCGACCCGTCCTCCGTTCTTTGCTGCTAACAGGCCGTCGGCTCCAGGAGAAGCTCTAACAGCAGCCCAACCTCGCCTCCTACATTTAAGGAGACGGATGATAGCGAGGGGACGGCGCCGAGCCGCGTCCGCCGGCGTGAGCAGACACCAATTATACGATGAAGGATTATGACCTGTCAATCTCTGACACGGCGTCTGCCCCGCAATTAAGAGCCCGGTTTCGTCCCCGGCAGAAAAAGTGTGTGGAGACGCCACATCAGCGGGACACACTTTTGACGTTAGCGCACATTAGCAACGCGGCTAAGAGAAGAGAAGAGACAGGACTGGGAGAAGAGTTCCACAAAAAAGCATACCCTCACACCAACGCGCAACAACCTCAGGGGTTTGGATCAGAACTTTCTCGAAAGCTGAGCTAACACCTTACAAATGATGATCGGGTAAGCACGTGGTCCGGTGGTCGCATAAGACTGTACGACCCTTCCCGACCCCGCAATCTGCTTTCGCTGTTGGCAACTGTCAATAAAGTTCTGTTTGAAAGTTCCGAGTCTGAATGAAATTTGTTTGTTAGCAACATGCTAACAAGAAAAAAGCAGGCTTTTTTTGTCATTTTTTGCCGTCCTGTGAGCCGAACCCTTTTTTAAAATTAAAAAAAAAGAAGGCGTCGGCATATGTTGACTCGTAGGTGGCGAAGCATATCGAGACCCTTTGGGTCGCCTACCTGGTGCAGAGCTCCGACGATCTTTCGGGTTTCTTGGTATATGGTCTCCGGGCTCCAGTGGCCGTTAAGGCGTTCCAGAGCCTCTGCGACCCGGTTGTGTTCCCTGAGCCACAGCGTGTGGAGAGACGTGAGCGGTAGACCCTCGCTGACGCGACTGTCCCCGGCGCTGAAACACTCCACTCTCTCGCCGTCTGGATCCTGGCGGCAGGCTGAAGGCCGGGCGGCGACGAACGGAAGGTAGGCCCGTCCTTTTGGATCCCGGAACTGTCGATTGACGGCGAGCTTCCCGTTCAGGCCGGAGAGGTCGCGGAGGAAACTCTCCAGCCTGGGGGTGTGTCCGTAGACGAGCGACGCGTCCATGAAGGAGGTGATGGCGTTCATCTGTTGCCTCTGCAGGGCTTGTTGAACATCAGTCCCAGAACTGAAGAGGCAGGCCGGTATGGATCGATAAAACGGCATGCAGGTCTGGGCGCCAGAGAGAACACCACCCGTCTGTGGAGGAGAGACGGCGGTTTCTATTTAGACGTCATAGCCAGTGGCACACGAAAAATCTTTAGCATTTGAAAGTCTCCCGATTCTCCCCGGTGGATTCACTGTATAACATTTCAACGGTTTCACGAGTCTGGTCTTTGTGCTTTCCCTGCTTTGACGATGAGATTTCAGTCCCCAGGTAGTCATCCTCCGTAGAAACTAAATTTCCTTTATTTTTATTTATTTATTATTTTGTTTTTAGAGGTGAAGCGTTCCTTCATCGTCTTTCTGCGACCTCAACCTAACTACGTGAAAAAAACTCTTTTTATAGAACCAAGAGTTTGGTTTGTCTAGTCTAGGCTACCGCACCTATTCCAAAGGGGGTCGCCGTGGAATAGGACCCGCCCCCTTCTCTAGATTAAAAAAAGAGGCTATTTCTAAGCTAACGCTAAAAAAAAACCAACATAGTTTATGAATATTATTCTCCATTTAGTCAAAGAGAAACCCCCAGAAGTTACCCACCGTGCTTTTAACGTTACCTGAATGGGAAAGCACGGTTCCGTATTCTCACAGTGGGTCAGACACTCCGGGCCAGAACTTTGAGGGGTGAAGGTTACGTCATGGTCGATGTACTGGCCCCACTCCACCAGCATCTGGGAGTAGACCTGGTCCTCTCCCTTAGAGGAGCTCCTCAGTATTTCCCCGCTGACTTCCCGCGGCTGCCGACACAAAAGGGAGTCGTTACGTTACGGATACAAATGAGCCTCACCTTTTTAAAATGTGCTAATGCGTCCGCCTCCAGTCGTCCCCGCGGCGACGCGACATTTATCAGTCAGCGTGTTTATTATCTCGTCGTTAACAGAAATGAACATTTCATCCGGGGAACGTCTGTCGTGTTGCAGTCAGGGGTTACGATGGATGATGGGTCTGTTGTCTGTGTGATTATTCATTTATTCATTAGGTTCTATTAAAGGGGAGGGAAAAAAAGAAAAGAAGAAGATCAGCGCCGCGGTTCTGAGAGGTTCCGGCAGACTTCCTGTCGTATTCTAATCACTTTTGACAAGTAGGTGACGCAATGTTTTAATTATCCGTAGTATCTAAATAAGTATTATAGGTAGTATAAAAGGAGTATTAAGGAAACATCGCAGAAAAATTACTTAAAAAAAACATCAGTATGGTAATAAAGGCAGAATTTTAATATAAAGACATAATATTATCACTTTTATATTACTATATTATCACTGTCATTTTAAAAGAATGAAGCCGTAATATTACGAAAAAAAGTTGTAATATTATAAGAAAAAGTTGTACAGCTGAACTTTAGAGAAATAATACTTAATGTTAAAGAATAAAAGCATGATTTTAGGAGAATAAAAGACATATTATTGTGGTTATAAAGTCTTAATTGTTCAATAAAGACACAATTTTCTGAGAATGAAGTCATAATTTTACGGAAAAAAAATATATAAAAATTTGCCGAGAAATAAGTCGTAATATTACGAAAAAAAAGTTGTAATAATATTGGATACAGTCATCATTTATTGGGAATTAATGCGAAATATTGAAAGGATAATAGCGTAGTTTTGGTAGAATAAAGAAACTGTAAAACAAGACTAAGCTCATTATTTCATCGGTATGAAGTCGTGATATCGCGACAATGAAGTCCTAATAATAAGCGTCTAAAGTTGTGATATTACGGTAATAGGCCTACAGCTGAACTTTAGAGAAGTAATACTTAATATTTAAAGAATAAAAACGTGATTTTAGTAGAATAAAGCCATAATAATAATAATAATAATAATACATTTAATTTATAATGTGAATACGGTCATAATTTTACGAGAATAAACACAGATTATTATGGTACTAAAGTCGTAAATGTACAGGAAATACATAATATTCTGAGAATGAAGTCAAAATTTCACGAGAATAAAGTTATAATTTTACGAGAAAAAATATTAATAATTTTGACGAGAATAAATCTTAATAATTATCTTAATATCTTGAGAATAAAGACATAACCTCGAAAACAAAATTGTAAGTTTACGAAAATAAATACAAAGCAATAAAAGAATCCTTTTTTTTTTTACGAGTTTTTTGGGCCCACAGGGTTTTATTGATGGGACCCCCGAAGATTGACGGGAAATGGGGAAAATGACAGGAAGCAATTCGGTGGAACGGAACCCGTTAACCGCTGCGCTATGAGGAATTCACGACTTTTTAAATTTCAACTATATTCTCGTACGATTGCGACTAAACTCTCGCGTCCTCCGATTTTCCACATCCGGCCCTAATCCTCGCCGTAGAATGGACGTAGCCAGGATGTGGGATTACTAACGACTTCAAAAACATTGACGTACATCGTAACTCTTGATGATGGAGCTAAACAGCAGAACTTCTTTTTTCTCGGGTTATAGAAAAACAATGTTAGATTCATCGCTCACTTCCCCGAACCCGGACTTCATCTGGCGTTAGAATAAAAACATAAATGCAAATCCAGATTAAAACGGTTTGGCCGTCTGATTTTCTCCAAGCCGGACTTTCGTCTCCGTCAGAACAGGATTCTGAAGATTACCGTGGGAAGCTGGAATCCATTATGGAGCCGTCCTCGGTTCCAACCCTTGGGTTCTCTCTCTCCGTCCTCGTATTCCGCTGGAAGCCATCTGACCAGGGGAGTGTTGGCGGCCCCCCAGAGAGGATTTTCCCTGACAAAAAGAATCACGAGGCGTGTCCAGAAATACTGCAATGCAGCTTTTGCCGTCACACAATTCAGGATTATCTCTGGTTTTCAGCCGAAGCGTTTATAACTGACTTTTTACCGATGTTAGTAAACTGCGGAACAAGTACAAGAACTCTTAATAACGCTGAGGTTCCGTCTGCGACGTATCGGAGCGTGGGAGTGTTTTGGTGCTCACCTGTTATTGCAGAGGCCCGAGATGGAGCGGTACCGGTCGAGAAGACCGCGCCGACAGACGTCCGGATGGACCGCAGGACACCGAGACAGCTCTGCCATCAGCGCCACGTCGTCCCGTGACAGCAGTTCTAAGACGGTAACGGAACAAAATTAACCCCAAAGGAATTGTGGGAAATTAATTTAATTTAGCTTCGCCATTTTCAAAGAGTAGCCAGGCATCGCCGGTCCATTTAAAACGTAAACGGGTCTGGATCCCTTCAGCTGGTTTTCTATCTTCAACAGGCAGAATAGATTCAATTAGACCTGCAAACTGGGGGGCCGGGTTGGGGGGGCCCATCCTAGGCCCACACTTTTCTCCTGTCAAAATTGGTGGACGGTTAAAACGGTGAGAATTGCGGCGGCGGCTGGTCGCGGTGAACTTTTTTTGACTTCCTGGATTTCCGACAGCCTCTAGAAACCTTTTCTCTTTTTTTCCCCAGCGGGTTTAACGGGAAGGAAGTCCTTCTACCTGTCGCCGTGACGTCCCTTTGATGTCTCCGGCTGGCCTTTTTCTTCAGGACTTGCAAAGTCGTTTGAAAACGCTCAGCAGCTCGGGAAACCTCCAGGGTCTCAGGCTCTGTTTGCCGACGGAATGCAGAGACATGCATGGAGGACGGCGGTCCGCCGCCTCTGGGAGCGGGAAAATGAAAGTTTTAGTTTCCTCTGTCCTTTTCAGCGTCTTTGAGTCACATAAAGACGGACGAGTCTGAATATTTCATTACCGTTGTTTGGAGCGGAAGAAGGCTTCGTCCAGGGTTAGGAGGCTTTCTTGGTGTGAGGAGAGGAGCAGGTCTCTGACCAGCGAGGCTGGAAGACATGAAGACATGAGGACATGAGGACATGAAGATATGAGGACATGAAGATATGAGGACATGAAGATATGAAGACATGAAGACATGAGGACATGAGGACATGAGGACATGAAGACATGAGGACATAAAGACATGAAGACATGAGGACATGTGGAAATGATGATGTGAAGACATGAAGACATGAGGACATGAAGATATGAAGACATGAGGACATGAAGACATGAGGACATGAGGACATGAGGACATGAAGACATGAGGACATGAAGACATGAGGACATGAAGACATGAGGACATAAAGACATGAAGACATGAGGACATGTGGAAATGATGATGTGAAGACATGAAGACATGAGGACATAAAGACATGAGGACATGAGGACATGAAGACATGAGGAAATGAGGACATGAAGACATGAGGACATGTGGAAATGATGATGTGAAGACATGAAGACATGAGGACATGAAGATATGAAGACATGAGGACATGAAGACATGAGGACATGAGGACATGAGGACATGAAGACATGAGGACATGAAGACATGAGGACATGAAGACATGAGGACATAAAGACATGAAGACATGAGGACATGTGGAAATGATGATGTGAAGACATGAAGACATGAGGACATAAAGACATGAGGACATGACAACATAAGGACATGAGGACATGAGGACATGAAGACATGAGGACATGTGGAAATGATGATGTGAAGACATGAAGACATGAGGACATAAAGACATGAGGACATGAGGACATGAAGACATGAGGAAATGAGGACATGAAGACATGAAGACATGAGGACATGAAGACAAAACATACGAAATAAATTTGGACTAAATATGACGATTAGGAATTTAATGTATGAAAAACTGTTTTTTTTTACAATGTGTCAAACAAGCTGAACAGAAATATTAGCGTTAAATAAGAAGTATGATACTGTATAGAGAATAAATCTTACATCATTTATTTGATTTGAGATTAAAAAAAAGAAAAACAAAACAAAAATTAGATTCCAGACTTTAAAGAAAAAATAACATTTACTTACAGTTTAAACATCCGCCTTCATCGGCGGAAAAAAAACGTGGCAGAAAAATTCCGAGCAGCAGAATCCAAAACGTTTCCCCGAAACAAGAGGCCATGTTTTATACGCAGATAATGTACAACAGGAAGGTTCTGTACGGCGACCTCACTCGCCTTTATATACCCAGAGGAGCGCGGCGTGACGGAGGAGAGGACACGCCCACACTAGAAGTCCCTCGTCTTCGGTTCACCGGGCTAAAAAGTTTCCTCACCTTCATCACAGCAGCTGTTTTTGTTTCTTTGAGACTCTTTCCAACAATCCCAGATTTAAAACACGAGACGGTTTCGATCGAACACATTTAGGTACGAGGAGGTAACGGGTTTAACGGGAGGAACGTAGAAGCCAGAATAAAAGGGGCCGAGGATGGAGCCCTGGGGGACACCACCAGTAGAAGGGGGGCCGCTGAGGAGGAGCGGACAAAACCGTCAAGTTGCCTCTTTATTTCTTCTTCTCCATCTTCCTCCTATGACCCTTCATCATCCCCCCCCCCCCCCTTCTTTTTTCTTTTTTTTTTGGGCTCTTAACAATTGAGCATCGCATTTCATCCCCGAAGGGTCGGATATAACGGAATCATCATAACGTGATAACTCAAAAACTCTTTCATTGATCATTTTCAAATTTTAGATTCACATAGACCTTAGTGCGAGGAAGAACGGGAGTGATTTTGGGAAAGGTCGGTAGTTCATTTCCAACAGTAGGGGGGGCTTTATCTTGAAAATTGTCCCCCGCTGTAATTTCTCGTCTTTTTACATATATATCTATATATATGTAAAATATTATTTTTTGAAATATAACTTCTTAATCGTTATTCCAATTAGTCCATTAGAATTTACTCAAAGATATCAATCTATCATATTTCACTCTAGTAGTTTATATTTTAATGACTAGGAGGGGCTTTTTTTTTTTCTACGAATAACACGAAAAATAACACGAAAATAACACGAATTTTACGAATATGAATCGACTCAATCAGATTTATCTCGTGTTCATCTTCTTTTACCCTAAAAGCTCACAGTTCATTCAATGGGCGGAGCTTTATTTGAGCGCAACATTGTTTTTTTCGGGACATAGCCTCACACTTAATTTGAGGAGTTCAATCAGGGTGAAGATATAGATCTACTGGGGTTCTAAGGTGGAGGAAGGTGGAGGAAGGTGAATACAGAGAGTGAAACTTGTTTATCCGTAGCTGTAGCCCCCCGCCGGTGAGTCCAGGCCGGACCGGGCCCCGATGGAGGCCAGGGCGCGAGGGTCCGATGAACTCTTCTTGCAGCTTTAATTGGATTTACTGTTTCCATGTGACAGACTTGCTTGAAGGGGGCATGTAAGGCCACCCCCGCCCGGCTGTAAGACGTACGACAGTCGGTGTGACGTATCCCCGCCTCCTCCAAAGCCGCTGGACCGCTGTAGCATCTCGTCATCCCACTTGAACCCACTTAGGGGTCGTCCTGTCTCAGAGGTTATTCTGCGTTCATATCAGCACAGATTGAGTTTTCTCCCGTGGCGAGGCGGGGGTCCGTGTCCTTGGACACAAACTTTGTGGTTTAAAGTTTCCGATTCACACTGCAGGGATTGATTATAGTGAAAAAAGGCCGAGGCGGCGGTCTTGAAGTTGCCCTGGAAACGTTTCCTCATCGCAAATACTTCAGATAGGGGTCCGATGCGGCCGGTGGAGTCAAGTGTGAGAGTCACGGCCCGTTGATGGTTGAGCAGTGTACTTGAAATTCATGCTTGACATGGTGCTGATGATGTTTGTGAGTGTGTGTGTGTGTGTGTGTGTGTGTGTGTGTGTGTGTGTGTGTGGCTTCAATGCAAAACTTCCTCAGCCAAAAGATTCGTAACAAAGGACCCTCAGCTCGTAGAGACGAAGGCGAGGGAACTCCAGAGAAGAAACTTATGTCTGAATGTTTTGTTGTGAGTGAGGAAGACCATCATGAACGTCTTACTCACTGGAGGATAGACGACATCAAGATAGATGGATTCAGAACAAGAGAATAACCGGCGCTGCTCTGTATTATAGAGGGATCTCCTGCTTTGTACTCGGTACTGTTGAATACACTTTATGGACTTTAGTCATTTCTGAGTCTCTGTTGTTAATCAAACGTCTCAGTACGTGTCGAAAACTCAGTTTAGGACAATTTCACCATCTGATGGTTCCGACTTTTTCATTTTACGTAGAACCTTTGGTGACATTGAAGGAAAAAAAAATCCATTATGTAGCTATGACTTTATTAGGATTGGGAACGCGTTACTATCTCGCAAGATAATTATCTCAGGCCACGACTTGATAAGGAAGGGGGACGCAACCAAAAAAGAGATTTGGGTCGGAAAATGTACCGAACTACAGGTCTTGTTGGGCGTTCTGGGTCTGCAGAGGTTAGAACCTACCACAGTGGTACAGGACCACGACGGGTGAGTATGTGAAAGGGTCCCGGGGTCTCGGGGTCACTGGTGCCCTTGGCGAGTGAAGGGTACCTCGAGTTGTCCGATCCCAGCGAGAGCTATTGCTGGTTCTGATGTTTGCTGGTTCTGATGTTCTGAACAACGTCAGAACACACAGTATGTCAAAGCTTCCTGTTTATGGTGCTGACCGCTGTCCAACACCGTAAGTGCCTATAATTGGCACGTTGGCATTACAACCAGAACACAGAGCAATCAAAGGAAGTGTTCTGATCTTTTGAGTCCGGTCTTCTTTTACGTCATGTGGACCGTCGGGTTCCTGTGCGTCACCTACCTGGGACGGAAAGTACCAGGATGTTCTAAGGGAAGAAGGCCAGACAGGGGAGGCAGTTTGATGCATTGGGCAGTATTCTGCTTGGAAACCTTGGGTCCCACCCTTTATATTCATGTTAGCTTGATACGTACCACCTACCCAAACATTGCTGCAGACCACAACCCCCCCTCATGGAAATGGTATCGCCCTCTTCCAGTATGACGCTCCCGACTCATTGCGGGAAAGGTTCAAGGACTGGTTTGAGGAACCCACTGGCACTCAGGTCCCACCTAGCACAACTTCCAGGACTCAAAGGATCTGCCGCTAACATCTTCGCATCACAGCAAACATCATCGTCATCAGTAAAAAAAAAAAGTAAAGGAGCTTCAACTTACTGATATGTTCAGCGGTCAAAAGGCCGCCGAGACGGTTTATTGAAAACACAGCAAATACGCATTTTGACATTGAACCTACACCATGTAGCAACAGAAGACGTCACGCTATCGCTGACGGTACATAAAATTGTGTTTTTGTACTCTGAGGAGGTTCTGATCGGCCGGGGACATTTTCAACTCCGTCCTTTTCGATTTAATAGATGGACACAATAAAATGGAGATCTATCGATAGTTCAGACAGAAGGACTACCACCTCGCACACTCGGGCCAGGGTTACTGCTTATTCCACTCCATCATCTTCACTTTTATTATGTCATTGATTCAAACAAAAAAGTCTGACAAGGGTCGGATCATTTTCCCAAAAACATGTTTTAAATGAATGTTAATCTAATTAAAATGAACTTTTTTTCCCATGAAAACCACAAAATTTCTTCTTGAAATGATTTATGGTAATAGTTTTTCAATGTTTAGAAACAAGCTTGACCAAATAATCAATTTAAGGATTGATTTAGAGTGAATGGAAATAAAATATGCAAATAAAATATTTTTCCATATTTTTTTCCCCCTTGTTGTGGACATTAAAGGGTTAAAAACGACTCTCTCCATTAATTAAGCTGGTCCCAATACCCTCCATCTTCCCCGTCTGCACTCAATCATCACAGATCCATCAGTCTCAACCGACTCATCAGCCGCCGCCACCACTTCCATCTCCGTCTTTCCTGATTGAGAAAACCTTATGAAGTTTATTCTAAGCCGGTGAAGCTTAGAATAAACTTTCCCTCCCTCTTAGTGGACTAGAATCAGATTCAGGCAAAGTCAATCTCTTCACTATTCCTAATCTCGGTGGAGCATCTTCATCTTTCATAGAAAAACTGCATCAACAGAGACGTTCTGGTAAACACAGTGGCAGATGGCGCATTTAGAGATTTCTCCTTCGTCATGTCAGACACACATTAGTTATGCACAGCGGCACCGCCGCGTTTCAAGGTGGTGGCAGGATGACCATCCGATAAGAACCAGAACCAGAGTCCACCGGGGCAACGAGAGCGAAGATATCAAAGAAATGAAAGAACCGAATCCGTTTTTCTTTTTTCTTTCTTAAACAACCTATTCATACATTATCTACCTCTTTTTTTTCTTTTTTATACAAATATCAGTAGTTCATACAAAAATAGCAAGAACAAGATACACAGTATATATATATATATATATATATATATATATATATTTATATATATATATATTTATATATGTACTGGGTATATCCGTTAGCTCTGTGCATAAGATGCTGCTGATTCGCCGCAGGTCACGTGACGATGAGGACGTCTCCTTCGTCTCCTTAGCTGCTCAGGTGATTTCCGTAGAAGCTTTGACCGCACATGAAGAGAGGGTCCATGGACGCCACTTTGGCGGCGATAAAGGAATGTATACAGTGGAGGACGGCGGTCAGATTAGCAAATTCTAGTTCCTGGGAAAGACCAAACAGAGAGAGAGAGATTCTGTTCACAACGTTTCTTAGGTCCAAACATGATGTCAGAGGATCCGATGGTGTCCGATAATCGGTTTAATTCACTGCGTGTCGGTAATTTGCACACGGGAGGTTCCTTCGTTACCTTCATTTCTATTTGTTGGCTTTCGGTGTTCTTGAAAAGAAGTTTGACCCTGGTCTTCCCGTCATCAGAGGAGCCTTTCAGCTGAGAGAACTTGTACCGCCACAGCGGGTTCTGAGGAGAGAAGGGGGCGGGGTTTCAAAACCTGCACGATTAAAGCTGAGGTATTAATGACGCGCCGTAGGATCCGGCGTTTAAGGCTAAGATGAGAATTTTTTTTGCGTATAGTGATCATATAGTGATATAGAGATCATCATTCTATTCACGCTTTTTTTTGTTGAACAAAGTGTGCTACGCGATGTTAGCTCTCCAAAACCATCAGACCCCGAACTGTGGCAGGGAGACCTCGTGTTTATTACGCTAGCTTGCTATCGTAGCTAGCTCCTTTGTTGTCCTCATTGGTAACAAAACGAGAGTTCGGACCGAGAAAAAAGAACGGGTTTTTTATTTACGACAGCCAGACCTTGAACACAGAGGGACAAAAAAAAAAAAAAAACACCCTCCACGGGACAAATGTGCGTAAAAACAACAAACTAAAACTCCCATAATACCCCATGCCCCATCTACACAAAACCCATAAGGCCACCTTCTTAAAGGGCCAGCACTGGTTTCACTGCGGCTTCTGTTATGAATTAAATTGCTGCAGAATTGTTGCACTGTATATTATCAGATCGGATTAACGTACGAATCAATTATTTGGCGATTAACCATCAATCATTTCTGCAGACTGAGATGTAAAAATGAAAATGTAAGATTGTTGTGTTTGTTGTTCGGCCGCGTTGTCGTGTTTTTCCTCAATACACAGTAATGACAACAGCGGAGGATTAAAAAAAGAAACAAGAAAGAAAAGTTCCAACTTTACGTAAAAACAGTCATGATTCTCGCCCAAACAAGGACGGGGTAATTTTATCACATAAAATAGTTTGTGAAAGCTTTTTAGACGAGCTTTTATTTCAAATTGGTTGCTTTCTGTTATTATTCACATTTTAGCGTCTCGACTTTTGATGGATTCCTAATCTGAAAATGTGTCTTTTATATCAATCACAACCATTGTGAGAAGGAAGAAAGTCACTTTTATTCTCGAAAAAAAAAAATTTCTTCACATTATGTTCCAGACAGATCTTTAAAAAATATCTCCAAACACAACCTGGAAGCTTTGACGGACAGGAAGTCCCAGCACAGAGCCGTGATGTCTGCAGCGATTCTTCACTCTGGTTCTATCTTACCTTTGAAGTTCCCTCCGAGCAGCAGAAGCCTGATCCGAAGTCTAGGGTGAAGCACAGAAGGTTCCCCTGGCTGCTGCACATGTAGCTTTTGGACTGATGAGGAAAAACAACATCGATTAACGTTTTCGTTTCCCTGCTTCTGTCGGGACAGGAAGCAGAGCTGTGGTGCCGCTCGGTGGTGGCCCAGGTGGCAAAAGCAACAACACACCTGTGAAAGCCACAGCATACATATAAAAACAACAATACACCTGTGAAAGCCACAACATACATATAAAAACAACAATACACATGTGAAAGCCACAACACGAATATAAAAACCACAATACACCTGTGAAAGCCACAACATGAATATAAAAACCACAACACACCTGTGAAAGCCACAACTTAAATATAAAAACCACAATACACCTGTGAAAGCCACAGCATACATATAAAAACAACAATACACCTGTGAAAGCCACAACATAAATATAAAAACCACAATACACCTGTGAAAGCCACAACTTAAATATAAAAACCACAATACACCTGTGAAAGCCACAACTTAAATATAAAAACCACAATACACCTGTGAAAGCCACAACTTAAATATAAAAACCACAATACACCTGTGAAAGCCACAACATGAATATAAAAAAGACAATACACATGTGAAAGCCACAACATAAATATAAAAACCACAATACACCTGTGAAAGCCACAACATGAATATAAAAAAGACAATACACCTGTGAAAGCCACAACATGAATATAAAAAAGACAATACACCTGTGAAAGCCACAACATACATATAAAAACAACAACACACCTGTGAAAGCCACAGCATACATATAAAAACAACAATACACCTGTGAAAGCCACAACATACATATAAAAACAACAATACACCTGAGAAAGCCACAACATACATATAACAACAACAATACACCTGTGAAAGCCACAGCATACATATAAAAACAACAATACACCTGTGAAAGCCACAGAGTACATATAAAAACAACAACACACCTGTGAAAGCCACAACTTGAATATAAAAACAACAATACACATGTGAAAGCCACAACACAAATATAAAAACCACAATACACCTGTGAAAGCCACAAATTGAATATAAAAACCACAACACACCTGTAAAAGCCACAAAGTAAATATGAAAACCACAAGACACCTGTGAAAGCCACAACATGACTATAAAAACCACAACACACCTGTGAAAGCCACAACATAAATATAAAAGGCACAACACACCTGTGAAAGCCACAACATAAATATAAAAGGCACAACACAACTGCAAAAGCAAAAAGTGCAAAACCAACATCACGAGGATAAAAGCGTCAACACGAGTGAAAAAGGTACAAAACGACTGCAAAAGCCACAACCCTCTAGTATGGGTGTTGTCTCCTTTGCATCTATTTTATGGCTTTTGCGTTTGTTAGCCGTCTGGGCCACCGTGTATTTCTCTGTATGAACACCAGAGACAGAAAGAAAGATAGCCTGCTATTTGTTTGAGTCGTCATATATTATTCACTCATTCATGTTAGCCTTAACCCTCCTGGCTGTCTCCTCCAGAAGCAGGTGGTAACTCCTTCTCTCTCTCCCTCTCTCTCTCTCTCCCTCGCTCTCTCTCTCCCTCTCTCTCTCTCTCTCTCTCTCACACACACACACATTCATTGGTAACTCCTTCTCTCTCTCTCTCTCCCTCTCTCTCTCTCCCTCCCTCTCTCTCTCTCTCTCTCTCTCTCTCTCTCTCTCTCCCTCCCTCTCTCTCTCTCTCTCACACACACACACACACATTCATTGGTAACTCCTTCTCTCTCTCTCTCTCCCTCTCTCCCTCCCTCTCTCTCTCTCTCTCTCTCTCCCTCCCTCTCTCTCCCTCTCTCTCTCTCTCTCACTCTCTCCCTCTCTCCCTCTCTCACCCATTAAAAAAAAAATGGAACCCTTTTTTTCTCTCTTTCTCTCTCTCACATTAATTAATTACTCCTTCTCTCTCTCTCTCTCTCTCTCTCTCTCTCTCTCTCTATTTCTCTCTCTCTCTATTTCTCTCTCTCTCACCCATTCATTGGTAACTCCTTTTCCTTCTCTCTCTTTCTCCCTCCCTCTCTCCCCCTCTCTCTCCCTCCCTCCCTCTCTCTCTCTTTCTCCCTCCCCCTCTCTCTCTCCCTCTCTCTCTCTCTCTCTCCCTCCCTCTCTCTCTCTCTCTCTCCCTCCCTCTCTCTCTCTCTCCCTCCCTCTCTCTCTCTCTGGTCGTGGAGACGTCTGAGTTTCCCTGTTCTTCCTTCCCTCCTTAAACAGTTATTCCTAAAGTTGCTCCACAAAGAAAAAAACGCCTCACCATCATATTATTCTCATCATTAGATCCATAAAGCTCTGAGTTATGTTTAAAGTTTTATGCATCGTTTTCTTTCGAGGTTACCGCTTGAGGAAGTTTGTTCGTGGCGTGGAGCGTTTGTTAATGCGTCCTCGTTACGGGCGCTCCTGATTATGTGCGAATCAAAAATAGCAATAATGTGAGACGCGCCTTCGCAGAAAGACAAGCGGAGTAATCTAATAAACATCAATTGTCTCCTCAGGCTCTGGCTGCGAGAACGTGTTGTTGTCTGCCTCAAACATTATTGAGTCATGAATCCTGGCGCTGACAGGCCCAGCCCCCTTTTTACTGCATTTCATAACCCCGCTATAAAATCTTAGCCGTATACACACAATATTACTTCGGCTTTACGCCGCAAACATGGCGAGCGGCTCGTTAAGGTGACAGGCCGACACGTAACGCCTGTAAGATTTGATAACAAGATTCTTTTTTTTTTTTGGTCTGCAGCTTCCTGACGATGAGGAGGAGAAACGAGGAGGAGGAAACACAAAGTCGTTTTGCTGCAGCGCCGCAAACAAGCAATAATTCTCGCGGCGGCTTTTGTGAAGTGCCGATGTTTGAGGCTCTCGACTCTGATCGTTAATTTTTGCGTTGCGCTTCTTCCCGATCTCCCGTTCTGAGTTTCTTCCTCCCTTTTCTCGGCCCTCCACTCCAGAGCCGAGGGCCGACGTCGTGATTTCAGTTACAGAGTGCAGGCGTCTGTGAACGTGGCGTCCGACTCCCCGGCTCTCCGCCCCCGTCTTCAGTGGCGTCACCAAGTCAGCTGTGACGGGCAGAAGGCTCGCCGGCTTCGTCTTCCTCTCCGATCATTCTGACAGAAATAATGGCCGTTTGTGTGAAAATGAAGCTTTTGTCAACGTTGAGTCAGGAAGACGATTCCCCCCCCGCACACTCATCAAAGGTCAGAGGTCAGAGGTCACAGTTTATCGACACCTACGTCTGGCCTTCCACCTCCCTTTCCCCGCAAAGTTTTTTCCAACTTCATCATTCATCCAGTCTCAGGCCCAGAAACCGCAGGGGGGTCGACTAATTGGGCGGAGAACAGCGATGTTCACGGAAAGATCGCGGAGCCACATGTGGAGCCGTGACGACTATAAACACCGACGCGCCTCATAATCTTCTGCTGTAAACGAACGCAGGAAGAAAAACAAGCGCAGCTTCATTAACGCGGAAATACGATTTAGGGGACATGAAAGCCCGACAGTAGTTTCACGTCAGACCACATTGGGTTTGTAACCGCTCTTAATGTCACTTCCTGTTTGAGAGTTTGAGAGTTTGACATTGACGTCACACCCAGAGGGGGTTCAGCTGACTGATAGCTGACGGTGTCTCTGTAAACATCAAACACTCGGTGTATCGTCCTTCTCCTTTGAAGCTCCTGGTTCCTGCTGATCATCTGACATCATTCCTGTAAACACCACCTACATCT
>JBBDHG010000131.1:362500-522500 GCA_037951165.1 Lophius americanus | reverse complement strand
TAAAAGGCGTCTGCTGCTTCTGCCACTTATCTTCACTCTGCCTCCGAAACCCTCCGACTGTAGGCGCTCAAAGCAGCGCCGCGCTCTCCATTCCAGCAAACATCAAAATGCTTCATCTTGCGCTTTGAGGTCAGGGGAAAAAGGTGTTGTAAGCCCCCCCCCCCCCCCCTCGCTTTTAGGACCTCTTTTAATCCGAGCAGCAGATGCTAAAATGCATCGTTTCAGATTAGCGACGGTGGCGTCGGCCGGGTGGGAAAAAATACTCACTCGTATTCGCTGGACCTCCAAGAAGACGGCCCTCTGGAAGGACTTCTCCCAGATGGCGAGCTCCGTGGCCAGCTCCACCCTGAAGGTGTGGCTCTGGCCGTGGCCCACCAGAATGCTGAAGCACAGGGACTCGTTGTCCTGCTGCTCGGGCGAATGTTCCAGCCCCAAGTAGAGCCTCGCCTGGAGCCAGCAGTCCTCCGCCATCCACAGCTGCAAGAGAAAACGTCCATTTATGCAGCTGTGGAAACGGATTCCGAAGGTTCCAAAGCTGCTTCTAGGGTTCTGGAACTCCACGGATCCACAATCAGACACATCATCCACGCATGGAGAACCTTCACAGAAGTGGACCACCTTCCAGAATTCCAACAAGAACCCAGCGAAGGCTATTCAGAACTCATAGAGTTCATGGTTCTACTATCCGACTGGGCAAACACATTGCATCATGGGAGATGTAGGAAGTATGAAGACACTGGTATCCCGGAAGAACGTTAAAGCACTCATCATCCTCTTCTCTGGACTGACACTGAAGAAGTTCTATGAAGAAGAGTGGGGCAGAACTCCACCACAGTGACGTCAGAGCTGGACCTCCAGGTTATGGAAGGTCTGGATTCAGAATTTATCACCAGGTTGAGGGGGGGGGGGTCCTATACTTTTTCACAGCACCGCACAACATGCCGAGGCGATTGGATCTTGGATAAATGCTTGGTTCTGTGAGTGGGAGGAACAGTGTGAGCGTTTCACGGAACAGAAGGTCACCTCAGGTAAATCTGCAAGAGGAAGTAAAAAAAAAAAAAGCCACAGGAGAATTTTGAGCAGCACCGGGTTCTTCACATACCTTGTGGACCTTGAACAGAACCTCATAGAGGTTATATGTGGTTTCTGCGTGTCCCCAGTCACCAGCACTGGTCTGAGGGAGAGAGAAGAAGAAAAAAACACACCAGGCAGTTATAAATGAAGAGGAAGATTCCTCACACTCGTTAGCCGCACCCACTTATCCGCACATTAAATGCAGACGAGGGTCTCGGAGGGGAGATTAGTGTTTGGACGGCGGCGGCGCTGATTAAAAGGAATTCATCTCGTTTAAACGCGGAGAGGAAATCCTCCTCGGGAGACGAAGACGGGTTTAGGAGGTCAGAGTTATGGAGTAATATTCAAGTAACACAACATCCACGGAACAAACCGGAGCTCCAGGCGAGAGACGCCCCCTAAAATTTCACGACCCCACGTCTCATATTCTTATTAAACACATTCACGCCAAAACATTATGACCACTTCATTACTTTTATTTGAAATCATTCATCTGTGTAATAATAAGATGTCCAACAGGTTTACGTGATAATCCTTAAAATTTGACGACCCCACATCTCATAATCTTATTAAACACATTCAAGCCAAAACATTATGACCACTTCATTACTTTTATTTGAAGTCAGTTCATCAATGTGAAAGCCCTTAAAATGTAAAAATCCCACATCTCATAATCTTTACAGCCTGATGAGACAAAACATGTTCAAGAAACAGAATGAAGATGAGATTAGAGAGAAACTATCCATCCATCTATCATCCATCCATCCATCCATCTATCATCCATCTATCATCCATCTATCATCCATCCATCATCCATCCATCCATCTATCATCCATCCATCCATCCATCTATCATCCATCCATCATCTATCATCCATCCATCATCCATCCATCTATCATCCATCCATCTATCATCCATCCATCCATCCATCTATCATCCATCTATCCATCCATCTATCATTTATCATCCATCTATCATCCATCCATCCATCTATCATCCATGCATTTATCATCCATCTATCCATCCATCTATCATCTATCATCCATCCTCCTATCATCCATCCATCCATCCATCCATCCATCCATCTATCATCCATCTATCATCCATCCATCATCTAGTGCATTATAAATTAAATGTATTATTATTATTATTATTATCATCAATCCATCTATCATCCATCTATCCATCTATCATCCATCTATCCATCCATCTATCTTCTATCATCCATCCTCCTATCATCCATCCATCCATCCATCCATCCATTTATCATCCATCTATCATCCATCCATCTATCATCCATCCATCCATTCTCCTGTCATCCATCCATCCATCCATCCATCCATCTATCATCCATCCATTTATCATCCATCTATCATCCATCTATCATCTATCATCCATCCATCCATCCATCTATCATCCATCCATTTATCATCCATCCTCTTATCATCCATCCATCTATCCTCCTATCATCCATCCATCTATCATCCATCCATCCTTCCATCCATCTATCATCCATCATCCATCCTCCTATCATCCATCCATCCATCCATCCATCATCCATCCATCTATCATCCATCCTCCTATCATCCATCCATCTATCATCCATCTATCATCCTTCCATCTTTTGTTGGCGATGAAGTGAATAAAACGTTTCCTGTCCATCACCATGCCAGTGTTTAATTGCGTTAAACCCACTATTGACCCCTGGGGCCATGTTGTTGTTGTTGTTGTTGTTGTTGTTGTTGTTGTTTTTATAGCTACAGTCAAATTACTTCTAAATGAAGTATGCGGTTACAGAAACTGCGGTAGTTTGGTTTGGCTGCGCACCTCTCCGGTGGATCGTCTGAATGACAGTAAAATGAATCTTGCACTTGAATGCAGATAAACTCGGTAATAAAAGAAGACAGAGAATTGTACGTCATGTTTATTAAGACTAAATCAGACAACTGCTAGGAAGTTCTGTCTGAAAAGTAGTGTTTGCTTGAATAGAAAACCTCCCCCTAGTGGACAAATTAGGAACTACTAAAGTCAAATATGACATATATAGGATAATTCTGCCCGTGTTTATTGATATGAACTTATGCTTTTCACTAAATTCGGCGTGTGGTTGAGAAGTTATGGCCCCCAAAATTGTCATTTTGGAGACAAACTCCCCCTTAGTGGTGGAAATATGCACATGATTGTTTCCAAAATCAGTCCAGTTCTTCCTTGCGCTGAGGTCTACGTGGCTAAACAATCTGAAAATGATGGATGAATCCGCGGGGCGGCAGCACAACCGGGCCCCCGTAGAGAGAGAGAGAGGGCGAGCGAGACCGATGGAGAGATAAACTGAGATTCAAAGCTACACCTGCTGGTACGTTAAAAAAAAAGTCAAATTATTTACATAATTAACCTCAAGCTCATCCCATTACTATAGATAATGAGAAGAGGAGAGTCTCTGCCTCAACTCCTTCTGGACATTCACTCAGTCATTTTCCGTAAACGCTGTCTTTTTTGTCATTCTTTGATGTCCGTTATAATGTTTTTCTTCTCTCCGCCTTCATGTCTGATGAACGGCAGCAGAAAACCGAACAGCCGGGGGTCATAGAAGCTGGAATTCATGGTCAAATATCAATATTATATTTACCGATAATCCGGTGTTTTTTTTTATTTTTTATGTTAATATCAGATGATTTTAAAATAAATTAATTCAAATTTAATGGAAAATGTGGAAGGGCAACTCAGCAGGGATCCGGGTCTATAATTATTGAATTTTATCTCGAGATTGGAAAGAGAGCGTTGTATGAATTATGAACGAATGTTTGACAAATGTATTCATGTTAATATGTTTATAAGTATCTATCTATCTATCTATCTATCTATCTATCTATCTATCTATCTATCTATCTATCTATCTATCTATCTATCTATCTATCTATCTATCTATCTATCTATCTATCTATCTATACATTTAAAAAAAATCAGTTTATAGGTTTAATTCAGAACAGCTAGAAGTTGTAAAACAAATAACATTAAAAAATAATAATCGTATTATTATGGATATTATTATTTCACCCTTATTTATTTGGGTTGATAATGATGATGATTTATTAAAAACAATTACTTTTAGAATCTTAACATTTGTTTTGTGTCACATTCTCAAAAACATTATGAATAATAATAATAATACATTTAATTTATTTTGCACTTCACATTTGGATCAAATCTCAAAGTGCTACACCTAACCCTAAACGCAGATAAAAGCATTAATAAAACAAGAATATATTATAAGAATAATATAAAAATATGACCAAAAAGTAGCAATGTTAATAAA
Source organism: Lophius americanus (assembly GCA_037951165.1). Lineage (NCBI taxonomy): Eukaryota > Metazoa > Chordata > Actinopteri > Lophiiformes > Lophiidae > Lophius > Lophius americanus. The sequence goes on along the minus strand of JBBDHG010000131.1, from coordinate 518,113 downwards.
AGTTATAGATTCTGCTAAAAAGGAAAGTTTTAAGTCCTTGTTTAAATGTGTCAGTCGTCTGTGGAGCCCTCAGATGGTCAGGGAGGGCAATATATATATAATTAAGGATTATGTTATTATTATTATTATTATTATTATATTATTATAGGTATTAAGGAATAATATATGATTGTAAGTCATATATGTAGGGGGGGGGGGGGGGGGTAAGGGCACCCTCCTTGCTTAGGGGCGGCCCTGTTGTTATCTATAAAGCCAATGGCACAAATAGCATTCGTTTAGTTTGCTTCGTCTTTGCGATATAAACATTCGTCCACCATCAGCATCTATTTAAATAAAGTTTGCACAGAAGTCCGATTAGTTATCGGTTGGTTCTGAGCTTCTTTTTTTTCTTTTTTCTGTGGAACAACTGGCCTTTAAAGCAAACAAAAGATGTGAAGCTTTTGTGGGAAACATCCGCGGCTGTCGTCCTTGCAGGAAACGATGAAAAGCCTTCCGACAGCGAGAGAGGCGGCCCGGGCGCCACAAACTCGTTTGATGGTATTAACAAGCACAGCGTGAGAGCGTCTGCCCGAACCGGGCCGGGCTCCGGCGCCTCCAGCGCCCGCTGTGGAAACAAACAGCTGGAGTGACCGTCTGAAATCACAAATGTGTCATCCAACGCAAAAATCACTCCAACACGGCGCAGCGAAACAGAGAGGGAGCCAAATGGAGGCGGGAGGCGCCGGCAAACTGGGGCAGAGCTCAGGACGGGAGGCGCCGGGTCACAGCGGGACCGTGATCCGTGTCGCAGGAGGAGGCGGATGTTCTCCTGCTGGGGCACGAGCTCCAGAGATCCATCAAAGACACATTCCTCCCCGGGGGGGAAACGGGCCGCTGGCTGGGGAAACAGCTGGCCGACCCGCTCGGTTCGACGTCACAGAACCCGATGAGGGGTTCTGTGAGGGTTCTGCCATCCATCTTAAAGGAGTAGTCTGACAATTTCATCCCGTTTTTGCATCCTTCCTTTTTTTCTTGCCAAGGGGGAGAAATGAACGATGGGGGGGGGAATAAGGCGCCGTTCCGTGCCGTGATAAAGTATCGGCGCCCTTCCTGACGCTTTTTTTTTTTTACTACGTTTGTGTTTATTTTATACTCGAATAACGATTAACATTAAACAGCCGGAGTAAACACGAGTTTTTAACTGCGTTCATTCAACCGAGGAATTTATGCGACAAGCAACAGGAGCTGTGTGACATTAATTACTGGTTCCAGCTGGCCCAGACCCGATCAGCACCGACGACATCATCACCGAAGATGAGCCGCCTCCAGAAACAGGAAGTTGGCTCCGAGGTCTCACCGGTATCACATTATGCCAAAAATCAACAGATATTCCACAGACGGCGATTGAGATCGTTCGGTCTGGGAAGGGTTCTGAAGTCCTTTCCCTAAGGTTCTGGTTCCCCTCTGATCCACAGCGAGACTCATCATCTACACATGGAGACGTACTGGAACGAAAGCGAACCTTCACAGAAGCGGACCGCCTTCCAAAGTTCCTCTAAGACAGGAAGGCGTTGAGAGAATAAACGTGATGAACCTGCCGCCAGACGGGCGAGGTCAGACGGTAGAAGAGGCCCGTTGGGCCTCAAATCGGGTTTTTAAAGTAATAGGAGTCGTACTGGGAACAAACACGGGGAATAAAGTCCTTACCGGACCCGGATTAAAAGTCGTCTGATGCTGCGTCTCGGACCGCGTTCTATAAAATATGCATTTAAAACGTTCATTCATTCATTCATGTGTGTTTTTTCTTTTTCTGTCTTCTTTCGGCGCCGGGGGGCTTAAACGGAGGTAAGCTAACGTCCCCCGACAGGCTAACCCGGAGAGGATTTAATTACAGCCGAGTCAGCAGAGGTATTAAGCCTCCGCTTGACCAGAACCTCCAGGCTTAAAGGCTTTCTCGCTCCTTCAGCAGTCGGGATCGTGTGGCCAGAACCAATTCTGAAAAAAATGGATTATTGTAGCCACACCGATCGGCCATAACATTAAAACCACCTGCTTGACAACACGGTGCCTAAAGGACTCAACTTCTTATCGAATATATTTCGGTGCGATTTCTACTCAAACCGGGTCTACGCCATCCCCTCCGACAGCTAGTGCATACCCCCGAGAAGTCCCCAACCCCCTGCGTCGTACCACTTGTGTCACAGAATACAAAGATTAGAGAGGAGCTGCATGGAATTACACTTCTTAGATTGAAAAACTAATTGAGGAGAGGGACCCCCGAACAAATGGAAGCCGCGTGACGTAATCAGTCACTCTCGGCGGCGGCGGCTTCTGCGTCTTTTACGTCGTTTCTGAGACTGAGACGTTCATCTTCGATGTCTGACAGTAAATTCCGAGGTTAGTGAAATCATTGTAGGGGTCTTTTTACCGGGGGGTTTCTGTAGATGTGAAAATACGGTCCCCTCAGGGCCAGGAACTTGAACGCCGAAGTTTTCCCAGCAGTCTTCCCATCAGGACTTTCACACCCCCAGCCCATGTGGACAATCTGCAGAGGGAGACAAAGATGATGAAGAAGTTTGATCCGCCGTTCATTTACACTGATAAAAATAGTTCAAATAAGTTCTTCTCCTTCTCCAGAAAACAAGTTTCTTCGTCTACAAAGCATTAAACGGTTCAGAACCAGAATACATCTCTGATCTTCTGCTGTTTTCTGACCCATCCGGACCCCTCAGGTCGTCTGGATCAGGAATCTGGATCTGGATCTGGATCATGGAACTTTCTTATTTGCTGCTTACTTTATTTCAATTTTTAAAAACGCGACTCTTTTCTGTCTCTCCTGTTCAATACTGTTTAGGAGAAGCCCGAATTAAGTCTGACATCGAAATGGATTTTCTCCTAATCTAGCTTTTGTTTATTTTGAATCTTTTTTAGCCTATTTTACATTTAAAAAAAAGAAAATGTAAAAAAGTTTTTAAAAAAAATGTTTTTTTACACAGTTAAAAACAGTTTTACACTGTTTTCAACACAAAAAACCTAAATATTGCCTAAAAGATTTCTAAAATATGTTGTTAACGCCTCCTAGGTGACCCCTTTGAAATGTGGTGTCCCCCCAGGGCTCCGTCCTTGGCCCCTCACACTTTCGCAGATACCTCAGAAACAGATTTCCATAAGAATTAGGGACTCAAAAAGGGACATCAAAACGTAACACCGGAGAAAGAACACCACAGCTTTCATCTGATGGCACCATTGCTAGTCTGATTCTGGCCCGGTTCTAGTGGCGCGGAAAGTGTGTATCGACTGTGGGAAATGTGAGTTTGATTACCTGATCGTCTGAGGAGCAGTATTTGTTGATGATCTTTATCTATGAGAGAGATGAAAGGGCAGACAACGATTCAAATAAGTACGTGTTACTGTTTTTATATGAAAGTATCCGGATCCCACACGGCACCTGTCAATCAAACTGTACAGAAAGTTAGAACACACACACACACACACATCAGAAAAACCAACCCCCAACCCCCAAAATGTATATGTATATATATATATATATATATATATGTATATATATATATATATATACATATATATATATATATATATATATATATATATATATATATATATATATATATACATATACACACACATATATACTCACATATATATCGTTTTTTTAAATATACTTTAAATCTTCCTTTTTTCTTCAGTTTCTATTCCGTGTGTTTTTTCTGCACGTCATTCAGAGCCGAAGGGAAAAAAAGAATTTGATTCTTCGGAGAAACTTGTTTTGACAGCGTTTATAATAATAATAATAACAATACTTTACACTTATATATAATATCTGACAATCATCGCTTTGACTTCATTCTGTCGTTTCTGCTGCTCCTTTCAAAACTGTGCGGGGAATTCAATAAAAGTGACGGCAGATAGAGACGAAGATGTTTGACTTTTAACGTCCATTATAAAGCTTTATTCCCCTCTATTCTTCTTTATTCCCCTCTATTCTTCTTTATTCCCCTCTATTCTTCTTTATTCCCCTCTATTCTTCTTTATTCCCCTCTATTCTTCTTTATTCCCCTCTATTCTTCTTTATTCCCCTCTATTCTTCTTTATTCCCCTCTATTCTTCTTTATTCCCCTCTATTCTTCTTTATTCCCCTCAATTCTTCTTTATTCCCCTCTATTCTTCTTTATTTCCCTCTATTCTTCTTTATTCCCCTCTATTCTTCTTTATTTCCCTCTATTCTTCTTTATTTCCCTCTATTCTTCTTTATTCCCCTCTATTCTTCTTTATTTCCCTCTATTCTTCTTTATTTCCCTCTATTCTTCTTTATTCTTCTTTATTCCCCTCTATTTTTCTGTATTTCCCTCTATTCTTCTTTATTCCCATCTATTTTTCTGTATTTCCCTCTATTCTTCTTTATTCCCCTCTATTCTTCTTTATTTCCCTCTATTCTTCTCTATTCTTCTTTATTCCCCTCTATTCTTCTTTATTCGTCTTTATTCCTGATCCTGATCCATCCCATCATCGCATCGGCATTTATTCATGTACTTTCTTCGACATTATAAATTTACTATTCCTCCTGAACGCTTTCAAATTATTAATCAGATAAGAAACTTTTTTTATAGAGCTTGTTTTTTACAAAAACTCATCGTAACGTTTTGGGTTTTATGAAGTTACAGAATTCTGTTTAGTCCTCGCAGCTTTTTAGTATGTCAAAAACAACAACAACTAATTATTGAATAAAACCTGTGGTGCCCCTCAGGGCTCGGCCCTCGGCCCCTTTCCCTTTAGCATGTAAACGCTGCCACTGGGTCACATTATAAACAGACCCAGTGTCAGTTTTCATTAATATAGTGACTCAAAAAGTGTTCAACCAAACAGCTGAGCGGGACATCAAAGGGTTGATCGGAGAGGAGGAAATCTGGAGGGGGTCCAATACTTTTTCACAGGCATGCGGGATGATTTTCTTTACTTGACGGCTGACAGTCGAAAGAAATATGAAGAAAAAAAACCTCGTCGGATTAAGGAAGTTTGATTGATGGATATTAAGGCGGCCGATTCGACAACTCGATATTAGGAACTGTAAAATAATGTTCAGCAGAAAACCGGGCCATCGGGACCTTTGACGTTTCGCTGAAACTCAATCAGAGGAATAGAACCGAGTCTCTGAAATGTGATCTGATCTCTAAATGCATTCTCTGCAGAAAAGAAAAAGGTGTGTCTTTCTTTGTTCGGCAGGAAGAATGTTGCAAACCAATTCAAAAACATGGAGCCTCGGAAAAATAATATCAAACGCCGTCAAGTAGTCCGCCGCCGCCGACACTCGTCCACATTAACCCCCACTTGAGGGACGACCAGGGTGTCACGGATACTATTTAAAGGATGTGACACGTTAAAATGAAAGTTTCAATCCTTCCCAAAGAGGCAACACAATCACTGCCTGATTGGCCATTTAGCAATCACACGGCGCCGCGTGTAATTAGCCGATGCAGGCATGAATTAATCACACGGGGGTTTTTTTCTTTCCTTTTTTTTTTTTTTTTTTTTGAAAGGCAGCTGGGGAAACGCACCGGCGTGAATTTGGTCGGCGGCCTTATCGAAAATGCATCACATCATCAGCGTGGTAATGAAAGTGAAATAAGAGGAAATGAAAGCAAGAGACAGGCAGAGAGAGAGAAAGAGAGAGACTGAGAGTGAGAGAGTGAGAGAGAGAGTAAGGGAGAGAGAGAGAGAGAGAGACAGAGAGAGACAGAGAGAGAGAGACAGACAGAGGGAGAGAGAGAGAGTGACTAAAGGAGAGCTGGAGAGAGAAGGACAGAGAGAGACAGAGAGTGAGAGAGTGAGAGAGAGAGTAAGGGAGAGAGAGAGAGAGACAGACAGACAGACACAGAGAGAGAGAGACAGACAGAGGGAGAGAGAGAGGGCGAGAGACAGATAGAGAGAGAGTCATTAATTAGGCTGTATATTTCTTCCTGCAGTGGACCAGTGGTGACTGAACTAGTGTTGGTCTGTGTTTGTCAGTGTTTGTCTGTGTTTGTCAGTGTTTGTCAGTGTTTGTCTGTGTTTGTCTGTGTTTGTCAGTGTTTGTCAGTGTTTGTCAGTGTTTGTCAGTGTTAGTCTGTGTTTGTCAGTGTTTGTCTGTGTTTGTCTGTGTTTGTCTGTGTTTGTCTGTGTTTGTCAGTGTTTGTCAGTGTTTGTCTGTGTTTGTCTGTGTTTGTCAGTGTTTGTCAGTGTTTGTCAGTGTTTGTCTGTGTTTGTCTGTGTTTGTCAGTGTTTGTCTGTGTTTGTCTGTGTTTGTCAGTGTTTGTCTGTGTTTGTCTGTGTTTGTCTGTGTTTGTCTGTGTTTGTCAGTGTTTGTCAGTGTTTGTCAGTGTTTGTCTGTGTTTGTCAGTGTTTGTCAGTGTTTGTCTGTGTTTGTCTGTGTTTGTCTGTGTTTGTCAGTGTTTGTCAGTGTTTGTCTGTGTTTGTCTGTGTTTGTCAGTGTTTGTCTGTGTTTGTCAGTGTTTGTCAGTGTTTGTCAGTGTTTGTCAGTGTTTGTCTGTGTTTGTCAGTGTTTGTCAGTGTTTGTCAGTGTTTGTCAGTGTTGGTCTGTGTTTGTCAGTGTTTGTCTGTGTTTGTCTGTGTTTGTCAGTGTTTGTCAGTGTTTGTCAGTGTTTGTCAGTGTTGGTCTGTGTTTGTCAGTGTTTGTCTGTGTTTGTCAGTGTTTGTCAGTGTTTGTCAGTGTTTGTCAGTGTTTGTCTCTTGACTTTGAGTCGTTTTATTGTGATAACCAGTTTAATTATTGACTGTTTTCTCGCCTTAATGAGACAAAAAAAACGCTGATTCATGCAAAAAAATCATTCGCGGTTTCTCTTACTTTTCACACTTCGCTTAACTTCTGGGTCATGCATTTGACCCCACCTCTGGGGGACACCTGGGGTGGGGGGTTTCAGGGTCTCGCTCAAGGACCCCACTACATGAAGCCCAAAGAACCGTTTTTTTTTAACAGTTTTTGTTCCGGTTTTCTTCCTTCGTTTCTCTACAGAGACTGTCAGACACTCAAGCCCCGCCCCCCCGTGTTCAGAGACTGACTCACATTCTCCTGCGTCAAGTCGTTAATATTTGTAGATATTGCTTGAAGCCAGTCGGTGCTTTCAGCCGCAGTGCAGAACTGAAGAATATTGGCGCCGGCTCCGTCCACGGCCAAGACTTCAAAACAGTTGGACCTGGAGGAACGCAGAAGATCGAGAACAATGAGGCACAGCGTGAAGACGGAGACGCTTCTCCTGTCCAGCTACTTTCAACGAGAGGACTCGTACTCCATTATGAACGCGAGAGCTCCTTCGTGAGGGAGACGGATTTGTGAAGCCCGAATATAAAGTAATGTCTTCACTGCAGGTGTTCCCGAGGGGCACTTCCTGTTTCCTTACCAAAACCTGAGGAGGGTCGTCTTCAACCTCCTTCGTTCTGTTGGACTAAAATGTTACGTCTTCTGTCCTTTACCAATGAAAAGATTCAATGGTTCGGAAATTCCTTTCTGTCACTCAAACTTCTTGATGTGTATTGAACGATATTTTATTGTGAATTGATGAAAACAGGTGGAGAAAAGGGACATTTGCCAAAAAGTTCATTCCGCCTTAAGTGAAGACGTCTAAAATGTTTCCCATGTCACACGTTACACGTTAAGGTCGTCAAAGTTAGGTCACAGGAAAAATGTGGACATTCGAGGATCTTCAGGACAGCTAGCTGTTGGAGACGTTAGCACCGTAGCTAACGTCTCGGTTCAGCTGTTTGCCTCGGGGATGAACCGACAACTTATCCAGGTTCTACTCCACCTATTGAATGTCAAGGCATTGTCTCCACCCCCCCCACCCCCCCCACCCCCACCCCCCCCACCCCCCCGCCGCTGCAACCATTCACAGGATAAGCTGTTACAGAAAATGGATGGAGGATTCACACTGACTAAATCCTGACAAATCCACTTACGGAATCCCCCCCGACGTGATTCCCACAAACGGGCAAAGACATGTCAGAACGAAACCCCTCCAGCCGAAGCCGAGACCGCCAACCCTTCGCCAAACATTTACCGGGACACTCTGAGGGCTTCAAATTCTTTTTGGCAATCCTGTGGGTCGAGTTTTTCGGATTCTGTCATCTGCGAGGTTAAGCTCGGCGCCGTAGCGGCGCAATTAAATTCCGGTAGCTGATGAGGTCGTCGGAGAGAGATTGCACTCGCTCCCTCTCTCCGACATCTAATTCCACCCCGCCGAAAACCGACAGCCTCGGAGGTTATTGTCACGGAACGCGGACGCGACCTTTAGGTGTGAGATTTGTGTTTGAGAATCTGTGTCCGGGGGAGATGTCCTACGTTAGGCGGAGAACCGGAGAACCGGAGAACCGGCGGGAGCGGGGAGGTGTCGGATTCTTGAGGTTAAGTCTGAGCAAATCCTCTGGCGAGCGCCGCTTCCCTACTGTATCCGTGAGAGGCTTGTTAAAATCTTATGTTCTGCTGCCTGTGTACTGACCCGGCGGCTCTCCCGGGGGGATTTCCAGCGGACTTAAATGTGTCTTTTCTTAACAAGCCCGCAAATTATCTCGGTGTCACCGCGCCCGACCCAAATTAGCCCGGCGCTGCCATGTGGACGACCACGAAGCATCGCTAATAGACGGCCGGGAATCATCCTTTAAATGCCTCTTTGTCGGGCAGAGATCTCCGAGGAGGAGATAAAGCCGGCGCGGAGTGACAGTTAGATCCTTTCCAATCAGCGCCGAGCCTCCGAGAGCGGGCGGTAATGGAGGGGAATGCAAGAAGGGATGAAAGCGCCGTGAGTGAAGGGGATCCAAAGAGAGATTAATCAAAGCGGAGAACAGCCTGTGAATCATCGTCGGCCGCACAGACGGGGCCCCGCCTCCGCTCTACCTTCAGCTAGAGCTAGCAGCTAGCGTTAGCTAGCGTTATGAGCGGCCAAGCAGCCGCTCATAAATCCCTTTAGGCGGCGAGCATGTCAACATGTGGCTTGATAAATGGCGCCTTCACGGGGGGGCAAGGTGCTTTTGTGGGGAATCCAGCTGTTAGCGGCGGGGCGGATGACAACAGAACACAAAAGTCTACTCATCAGCCAGACGCGGAAACTAGCGGGCTGTGGGAAATTCTGGGCATAATTAATCAGAAGAAAAGGCGTTTGCTGTTTGATGTCCTCGCGAGGAAATTCACGAAAGTTTAACTTTGATGCGCCTCATCAAACCAGCGACACACGAGTGACATAAAAGCCCCGGCACCGGATCATCAACGTCCGCGGATTCCTTTCATTGAGACATAACCGCGTGACTGACAGCAAAGTAGCTGCCGGCTTTTAGATAAGAAAAGTCAGTGGATGCTGGCGTGAGCGAGGCAACGTCGTTTTTAATTTGGAAGTTTCCGACTGTTGGAGTCAGCCGTCTGACAGCTGGAATGAGGAGGCGTGTGGTAGAGGTGTCAAGTAGAAATCTGTGGAAAGGAAGCAAACGGGCCTCGTTTCCAGATTCCTCATCCGGAGACAAACCATAAGTATGAGACATCAGACAGACGGAAGTGTGGACCGGTACCGGGTTTAAGCTGCGGGGAAAAGAACGAATGAAATCAAGCAGATCATCTAGCCGTCAATCAAAAATGCTAACGTTTAATCTCATGGATGTTTGCCATAATTGTTGTAACGCTGACACAAACCTACCATTTATACGGGCTTGGGTCCAGCACTAGTTGTAGTCGGCTAGGTTGGTACTGCTAAGAACCTTGACTTTGGGTCCACACTGGATTTCTTTTGCCTCAGGTTTGAACCCGAGTCTCCTGGACCACCGTCAGTGGTTTAACCCACTGAGCTGTCCAGCTGCTAGCGCTATCCTGCCCGGCGGCTACATACGTAAATAAGCCGGTGGAAGCTAACTCTGCTAAAGCTAAGCAGCTGTGCGCTGCGCTGTTCAAAAAAAACGGATAAAAAAATACCGCCTTAAAAACGATCGTTTCATAAAAGCATAAATAATGGAGAATAATCAAAACACAAAAAGACCTAACTATCTATCAGGGTTGAGTAACGGCTAAAATTTGATGAAGATTTGTTCCAGTTGTGACGATGAGACTCTTCGGTGCCGTGAAAAAGTATCGGACCCCCCCGGGGGTCTCAATCCTCGGACCCTCCCTCTTTGGCATTTACTCATTTACACAGAAACTCAAGATTATATGTAAATGAACCAAAGAAAATTCAATGTGGAAATTTCAATTTTTTTTTAAGGAGCACTTATTCTGGTCAATGTAAGCCAACCAGCCAAAACATTATAACCAGCTGCTTAAAAATGTGTTCTTTTACCGCCGCAGAAGAAAAGCAGGGAGTCGCTGGAAAGCCAAAAATGATAACATTCTAACCGGAACCATGAGGGCAGAACAGGACAGAAAGACACAGAAACACTGCCCTGCTGCTACAAACACAAAAGCTTTGCAGACAAACTGAGTTTGTTGTAAACTGAAACAGAAGAACATTTTTGTGCATTAAGACTTTTAACGTTTAAATCTCCTTCATAGTTCAGTTTCCATTTCCTTTCCTTTGCCTAAAAAACAACAACCCTGTGATCCGCTGTGTGTTCCATCAGAAACAGCATTATCATCTTCAGCCGGGTGTCCATGAACCCGACTCCTTCCTCAGACCGACTGTGGCGGGTTCTAATCCCGAGGACATTCTCTGCTTCAGTCTTTTTTAGATATTTGAAGTCTTTCATCTGCCCATTTTTCCTGCTCCCAACATCAACTGGAGAACAGAATGTTCACATGCTGCCTGAATGTCCCGCCCACTGACAGGTAACCACGGTAACAAGACAATCCGTGCTATTCTCGCTTCCCTCATGGGGGAGGGCGGTCATAATGTTATGGCTGATAGGTGTATGCAAAAAAAAAAAAGTTTAGTTTGCAAAATGTGCTCCGGATGATAAATGATCAGAAAACAGATTTATATATATTTATATTTAATCTCTCTGTTTGTTTGTTGAAATGTAAAAACAGAAAGAAAAAAAAAAAAACACAGTAAAAATGAAAATCGCTAAAAAAAAAAAAAAAAAAATCTAAATCTAGATCTAAAGATCTAGAAGCGTTCACAGGTTGGACCGGCGTTCCTCGCAGTCACACCTCCCGGGCCGGGGGCCTCCGCTGCTGCCTTGACCTTTTAAGCCGTTTATGCCTGCGCATAGATATTGGCATTAACATCCCGCCGTCGAAATGAAAAAAAAAACGCAGCTTAGCCAACGACGGCGCCGGGAATGACATCACGCCGAATTACCCTCACCTTAATTTATCCGCGCCGGCTTTGTATCTGGAGACTCTGGCCATCAGCAGCGGCAGGCAGACGGCGTCCAGCCAACGCTTCTCATACTCTGGCTCCTTCGCTGAGGGCGAGGGGGGGGACGGCGCCTGCGGGGAACACAAGAACAATAAGATGAGCTTCTCGCCGCCTTCATTACTCATTTTGATGGATTGAGATGTGGCCTGCGTGCAACACTTCCTCCATTTGCATGAATAACTTCCTCTCTCGGAGCGCTTTGACACGGGAGGACTCTTTTAGGGGTGACACCTGCACATTAACCATTAGCGGCTAATTAAAGTTAGCCCCCGCAGCTGCACACGCAAACACCCGCCGTCTCCCCCGCCGCCTTTTCTTCTCCGCCGCGGCGCCGCTTCACCTAAACTCCCACAATTGCTTTATATTTCCAATTCAATAGCCCAAATTGAAATCAGCAGCACTTGCCATTTCATTTTTTCTTTTCCCGCGCGTGCCGATCAAACGCAATCAACTTTCTTAAAAACGCTCTTTTTGCTGAGCACGCAGCCGATTTTCCACTTCTTGGCTGTTTTTGCATAAAAAGGTCCATAATTCGTCAGAGGAGATGAAAAGTGACGGTTAGATCTTCTGCTCTGTGTTCGTCGGCGGTGAGTCAGCAAAGAACGGATTTGATTGAGCGATTTTCATTTACGTGAGTTTTTTTTTATGTACCTGTTAAGCGATTTTGAGTTTTTATGAAAGAGCGCTCTGTAAATAATATTTATTATTATTATTATTCGACTAGGGTTGGTCTACGGAAGCACATTGCTGTCATGTCAGAAAAATAAAATAAAATCAGCATCACATCCTGAAATGACAAATTCCGCGTTTTACATGATTAATATCACATTATAACGTGAAAAACTTGAAAATGATCCCGCTGTAAAGTGAAAATTATGACGTGAGAACGTCAGAATTATCAGCTTAAAAAAGGGAAAATTATCACGAAATAACGTGAAAATGATCATCTGTCGTATAAAGTGAAGATTATCGCGTTATAACATGGAAATAATCACGTAAAAACCTAAAATGATCACGTTGTAACGGGAAAATGATGATGTAAAATGAAAAACTGAAAAATAATAAAATAAAATAATGATCACATTATTACATGATACTGAATTTTATTTTTAATTTTCCGCTATGACAGCGTTTTCCATCGGGGTTAAACTTAAGAAAAACCTGTTAACGATATGAGCCAGTGGCAGAGTGGATATCGTAAAGGGTAAGGGGCCGAGGAAGGAGCCCTGGGGGACGCCACAAGTCAAAGGGGCCTTTAAGGACATTAAAAAAGGACATTACGTTTTCAGTAAGTAGGATTGATTTGGCGTATTCAAGACTGCGAGGACTTACGAAGCAGAATTCTGAAACGTTATTTAGAAAGAATAAAATAGTTTTCTAAAGGTATTTTCCTTGAAATATAAAACTTTCATCGTGAAATAATAGGGGTTGTAAAAACATCCTTTAAAAATACCACAACACAACTCATTACATTTTTATTTTTTGTAATTTTTTGTAGTTTGTCTTTTGGCTCCCTTTGTTGTTCTTGTTTTTTTTTGCTTTTGTGTTATTTTCTTAAGACCCCGAATCTTTTGCCTGTAAAATGGACTGACCTCTGAATGACCTTTTGCTTTTTTCTGGACCGTTTTTTAATCAAGATGTTTCCCGCACGCTTTCTGGTTTGGAGGAATAATAACTGTATTTATTGAAAAGAAAAAAAAAAACCTCACAGATGGTTCCGGATTAAAAACGGGACCCGAACAGACCTAAAACATTCTGACAGGAAACCTCCTGACATTCATTAACGGCAGAATGAATGAAGGTGAAGACGACGTCACCTGTGAGAGTAGCGCACCTCTAAATGTCAGCAGGTAAAAACACGGGGCGCTAAAAATTGATGGATTCCTTGTGACACTAGTTTGTCTCGTCATAATGGATTTTTGAAACACTGAACCCTGAAGAAGGAGCTTCTGAGTTCTGGCCGTTTCACAGCCGCTAATAGGCATTAGCGAGAAGCTAAAGCTTGAGTTGACTCATGGAGGGATGATACCAGAAATGAGGGTATTAAAGGTAATAAAGGTGTTATTAACGTGGCGTTGGGGGTCAGCTGTGTTTGTAGAAGCTGTGCGGAGGGTTGTGGGTTGGTTCTGGTGGTACTGATCCATCGGCGTAATGGTCACGGCGTCTGAAGATTCAAGAGTTGATGGGAGTGATGGAGGCAAAACAAGGTGATGTGGAAACAGGAAATAATGGCGGTTCGGGCCGACGACTCGTCACATGACCAGTCAAGTGGATCAGAACCACTTGACTTATGTTTTTATTGACAATGAATGAAGTACCTGAAGAGCTGGGATAGGCTCCAGCCCCCCAACGGCCCTGAACAGATGAATAAATGAAACAAATACCGTCATGATGACGATCTGGGTTTTCAGAATAAAAGCACGTGACGAGGAGTTTCTGCTTTAAATGTTAAGGATGATGCAGATTTTCACATTCTTGGTGACCAACTTCCTGTTTCATGCATCAATGAATTTAATAATTAAAGAGGAGGAAGACCGCTGGGTTTTCAAAATAAAAGCGCGTGATCAGGATACACCGATCCGGTACCAGTTCTAGTGCTGGGGCGGATTGGTGTGTATCCCTCCCCTTTGAGTCTGGAGAGTGGTGGTGGTGGTGGTGGCTGATGATGCTGTTGAGACCTGAGGGGGAGGTGGAGGGTAGAGGGCGGGTGCAACAGCCAGATGAACGATTGAGACCATCACCTTTTTAAAGAAATGGCGGGCTAATCATGGCCGACGAATCGGGTTCCTGGAGACACGTAACCAGCTGGTGATCAGGTCGTTCAGACTCGACGTGGCGTTAAAGGTGTGAGGGACGTGACGGCATGAGACATCAACAATATGCCCCGCTCGTCTTCCTCACTGAAGATCCCTCAGAGCTTAATTTGAGTCCAGACTCGTTTTCAGGACGACTAAAGTGTTTACCGCTTAAATATTCCCTAAATTATTCACTCATTCCTTCAGCAGATGTTTTTCTGCAAACCCAAATTCTGTTGCCACGCCTCCTCCAGAGGGTTTGAGGGAATAGCTGGAGCAGACTGCAGTCTGGTTCTGACCAGTTCACTGCAGCAAAAAGCTGCAAACCCACAGCAGCAGCTGATCCCCTGTCAGGTCTTCAGAACCACTGCAGAGACTTCAGCCTCGCTTTATCTCCACCAGCGCCTCACAGAACCCGGGCCTGGACCCTTTACAGATTAAAACGGCATCAGACGCAAACTACACACACTCACACATGCACACACACACACACACACACACACACACACACACACACACACACACACACTCACTGACACACTCACACACACACACACACACACACACACACACTCAGACACACACACACACACACTACCACACTAACACACGCACACACACACACACTCACAGACACTCACACACACACACACACTGACACACACACACACACACTCACAGACAGACACACACGCACACACACACACAGACAGACACACACACACACACACTCACTGACACACACACACACACAACCACACACACACACACTCACTGACACACACACACACACACACACACACACACATACAAAAAGGGGGACAATCTCTGATATACAGGCAGGAATATTAATGTTAGAGATAAAACTCATATATATATATATATATATATATATATATATATATATATTTATGCGTATATTTCATCAGTATTAAATACTCAGGTGGAGCTGGCGGCTCGGTGGGCTGAACAGAGACGCTGAAGTGAAAATTGCTGGAGAGGAGCTGCTACAGAGAGTATTTTTCAGAGAAGAACTTTGGGTTCTGTGGTACTTTGGCGGAGGTTTTTTCTACTTTTATGTATCACATGCCTTTTCCAAAAATAAATGAATAAATAAAGCCTCATGGATAACGGTCACATTAATAGGTAATAATAATAATAATACATTTAGGTCACCAGGTTCCTTTTGTCTGAACCCAGATTGAAATCGGTAGAACACTGTTAATGAGTGAGATCACAAGGAACCGCCTTTTCCTGTTTTTGACAGGAAGATTAGATTTGAAATCGTGTTTTAGGAAAGGGGCTTGGGTCTGCGGGAGTAACTGCAGGAATTGTAAAAAAAAAAAAGCAGAGAAAAGCAGTGGGGGAAACATCAGAACTGAGAGATTTATTGATGAGTCAGAGAAAACAACTTTCCAGCGGGCTGAACTTTTCTTTTGTGAGGGTGCATATAAAAAGGGAGGAGCCTAAAGCTCAGGTGGTCGGCTTCAGAATCTGCAACAAATTCCGCAAGAGTTTGAGAAGATTTAAAGTGGAGCGACGATTAATTCCATTATTGCGTTACCACTGTTATCAAAGTCAGAGTTATTTGGTTCGCAGCCCTGAACAGCGTCGCTCTGCAGACTTTAAAGGTTTATTAATGAAGCTGCAGCGAAAAAAACGTTCATCCTAAAGAACCCGCAGCACAATGTGTTGACAAAAAAAACCCCCATGGCTGTAAGAGCGCTACATTTAAATGCAAATCACAGCATTCTTAATGAAGAACAGATGCATTCCACATTATCTAATGACGCACAAGATTAGGGATTAAGTGAGGAAAGCTTCAGCGACATCAAACAGAGAATCCTGCAGCTAAAGATTACCTGTCGGCACGAAAAGCTCCTAAACTCCTCCAAACAATCTGATGCAGCTCCTCTGTCAATGCACACATGGCAGAGGCAGCGTAGATGAAGGGAGGGAAGGAAGGGGAGAGAGGGAAAAAAAGAAAAGGGAAAAAATGTGAAAATGTGAAAATATTGAAAAAACGAAAATAGGATAAAGGAGATTGACAAATGAGAAATTACTTAAAAAAGGGGAAAAGGGGAAGAAAAAGAGTAGGGGAAAGGAAAGAAATGGGAAAAACAATGGAGAAAAAAAGAAAAATTGGAAAAAGGGAAAAAAGGTGGAAAAACAGGGAATAGGGAAAAAAAGAGAAAGAGAAGGAAAAGGAAAAAGGGATAAAAGAAATTTTATTTGTTTTTTTAAAAAAGGAAAGAAAAAAAGAAAGAAAAAAAGAAAAATCGGAAAAAGGTAAAATGTGGAAAAAATGTGGAAAAAAATGTGGAAAAAAATATGGAAAAAAATGGAAAATATGAAAACGAAAGAGAAGGAAAAGGAAAAAAGGCTAAAAGAAAATAATTTTTTTTTAATCGAAAAAGGAGAAAAAGAGGAGAAAAAAGGAAAGAAAAAGAAAAAATCGGAAAAAAGAAAAAAATGTGGAAAAAAGGAGAAAAAGGATGGTAAAGGAAAAAATGAAAACGAAAAAGAAAAAGAAAGAAAAGGAAAAAAAGGATGAAAGAAAGTCATTTTTTTAAAAAAAGGAAAAAGTGTGACAAATAAGAAAAAGGAAAGGACAATAAAATGGAATAAAACGAAGAAAACATCACATCGCCTGCCTCCCTTGAGTTCAGCGCGGCTGAAAGTATCAGATATAGTAGTAAAAGTATTCAAACAGCCTCCGGGTGAATGGAGTCAGCAGCTAAACGCAGCGGAATAAAAACACCCACCTTTGCAGAGAACGTTGCACAAAATTGCTGAACTTCAACATGTCGAATGCTCCTCACACGTAATTACTACACAAAAAAAAAAGATCACCCTCGGCTCCATTTATGTCAAGCCGCTACAAAAAAAGTTATGGCCGACTCTCGAGAGGAGCTCGGCAGAAAAGTGGCGAAGAGGCAGGAAATGGAAAAGTAGCAGGCTGTCAGAGTGGATTAGTCTGACGGGCGCCGGCCTCCACTGAAGACCCGGACAGAAAACGTAAGCCGGAGTGATGCTCCTGTCACTCAGAGACTCCCTCCTGGAGGCGGGTGCTTCAGAGGTGACGTGACCTAAACGTAAACATGTCAGACAGTTGACGACCAGAGTTTAGTTTTACAACGGCGTTGGAGATGTTCTTCCCGTAAAAGCCAACTTCTTGACTCGGGGCGGCTGAAGCTCAGCGGGAAGAAGAGCCGTCTCTGTATCGGAAGATCGGCGGGTCGGTGGTTCAAGCCCCGGCAGTTCGTATGCCGAAGGGTCCTTGCTCGTGCAACGCAAGGGGTCGGGGGGTTTCTCTGGGTTCTCTCTAGCATCCTCCCACGCTCCACAAACCCTACAAAAGCTGCAGGTGTGAAAGTTTGACCCGTCCAGGTTGGACCCGATCTCTCAATCCCTGTCTGCTGTGATTGGTTCCGGCCCCTCCCCCCCTGACCTTCCACAGGATAAGCAGCTGCTGAAAAAAAACGGTTGGATGAGCATCTTCCAGCCTCGCCGGCGGTTCCGTGAGGTCGCTCAACTCGGCACGCTAACATTACAGAATCCGTCTCCGGCTGATGAAGATGACTTTGGAAGGAGATTAGTCAGATTGAAGAGAAATGGAAGGAACGAAGATGACGAGGGCGCGTGATGAAAAGGTAAGTGATCTCCAAAGTCAATTACTTATGAAAGTCGTTGATGCTGCGGGGGACTTAAACGTGTACGTAATATTAAGTCGTGACAAAGTGAGGCTCCCGTGTGCCGCCATCATCGGCAGGTGGGGGCACCAAACAAAACAAGATGACCTTCAAAGAGGCTGAGAGAAGTCATCTCACCTCGACTCTGATTGGACCACCCTGGCACGTATCAGGTCTTTAGACATCCGGACCATCTCCTCAGAAATCATTTTTCTACAATTCTACATTTTTCCATCGGGTGAGTGGAGGTAGTAACAGAGGTGGCTGAAGCATCTGCATTACTACAAGGCCCCGTCCTCGGCCCCTTACTCTTTACCATCTATCTACATGCTGCACGTGGGTCGGACTATAAACAGGAGGGCAGGGGCTTTCATCAAAGACCATAATCATACTTTTATGTCCTTTTATGAAGACTTTAGGAGTGAACTGAAAATGTGGTGAAGAGTATCTAATATTTACCAACATTTGGTCTTTACGAAAAACTACTAGAATCCGCGATGCGGGAGGCATCACTTATTCTGTAGCTCTCTATAGAACCAGAACTGTGTCGGAGTGTTTTTGTTCTCCTTTGGTTAATGTTTGCTGTCCACATCAAGAAGGTCATGCCGCCGAATAAAGAAAATGGAAAATTCTGATCCCGCTGCTCTGGGCCCGGCTGCTATGACGCAACATTCATGAATGAAAGGGAGGTTCTCACATTCAGCTGTTAAACGGAATTGGAACAGAAATGGACATTTAAGTCTCTCAACCTTTATGGCCTCTCTTTGTTCGCCGCAGACCACAGATGAATGAATGCAGGAGGGTTCTGACTCCTGTTTGCGGGTCGGCCCGGTGTTTTGGTTCCCTCCAGCGTCCCCCCACACTCCAAAGACCTTTAGGAGCGGTGAATAGGTGACTCTATAAAGCCTGTGATTATGTGGAAGGTTGTTTGTCGACAGGTGTTTGTCTGTGTTGAGTCGGTCTACGGCTTAAAGGGCACCCGCCTCTCTGGTATGCATGTCAGAGAGGCGGGTCCCCGTGTGATTGGCAGTTATAGGGACAAATGTTGTGCAAAAATGTGTATGTATGTATATATATATATAGACATAGATATAAATATATAAATATTTAAATATATATCATTTTTTAATCATTATTTAAATATTTATTATAAAAAAAACATATATTTCTAAAAAATATTGCGTTAACACGTACTATGTGTCGGGGCATTATGAACCCGACATTTCGAGAGTGACAGCGATTGTTTGTTTACGTATGTTGGAGGCGGTGACCTAAGATCAGACGGGATTGGTTCAAGCCCCCTCATTGGTGCCTAGCTAGGTTGCACCAATTTTTGTTTTGCTATCGGACAGACATTCATGCCAGAAGAAGTCGGGAATGGGCGCAACACTCGCTCAGCTTCGAGCCTAATGGCCCCCGCCATCCCAGACTATTTCAGACGACGCAGTGTTGATTAATGGTACAAAATTTTATTCTTAGTTTCTTTTTTTTTACTTTCTTTGGGGAAAAAAAAAAGATAAAGTTTTGTGTTGACCTACTTTCCTATTAAAAATCTCCATCTCTAGGCCTTCTATCAATTACACTCTGAACATTAAAGTGCATTCGCGACTCGTACCGCACAGAAGAAGAAGAAGAAGGAGAAGAAGAAGAAGAAGAAGAAGAAACACAACAAGCAATTACTCCCGGAACAAAACAACCGCTCACATAATAGTCCTAATTTGCGAGGCAGAAGGAATCTCACTTGACAAAAGGACCAAAAAAAAACTAACTGCAGGCTCACTCCTGCTATTTTTGACTGCTTAAATTTTAATTCTGGCGTGAGGAAAACTTCCTGGTAAATAACGTTTGTCGGCCAACCAGTCCTCACATAACAGGGTTAAGCTTGAAGACCCCCAGCTGGGGCCGTTATGTCGCATTGAGTCATACATTAATTATCTCGCATGTACCAACGCCTCTCTCCAGGTAAACCCAGGAGCTCCCACTGGGAACCGATAAGAGCTCCGCGCCGTGGGATTTAAATGGAAACACTTTGAATCGAGATTATATCTGAAAGGTGAAAGCCCCGCCCCCATGGCTACCATGGTTACCTGTCAGTGGGTGGGGCGTACTAGGCAGGAAGTGAACATTTTGTCCTGGAGTTCACGTTTGATTCAGGAGCACATGGGGATCGAAGGATAACCAGTGTGGTCCGATCCCACCACCTTTGTTCCGCTTATCCAAGTCAGCAGGCTAAGATGGGTATTCCAGATTTCCCTCTCCCCAGAAACGCTCTCCAGCTCATCCTGGGGGATCCGGAGGTGTTCCCACCTCTCAACCGTTTGAGACCGTCTCATCAGTCGATATAATCTAGCTACTTTAACTTTAACTGATCCGCTGCCCGGGAGAATGTCCCTTAATGGATCTGCCACGGAAACATTGGTACCAGGTACCACAGGAAAGCTTCGGCGCTCCGATGGCGTCCGTTTTTTGATGACTCAGAGCTGTTTCGGCGTTAAAGAGGGACCTACACACTATAAGAAAGGTGGTTATAATGTTATGGATTATTGATGTTTATATAGATAGAGACTTTCTGGAAGAAAAGTGAAAATTGTTCCGACGCGTTCCACAACGACACCGAAGCCAATCAGAGGTTACCTCGGCGTTTTAAAGAGACAGTACTTGATTTCTCCTTCTCCTGTTTCTTCATCCCACCAATAAACACTGCAACCTCTGCTGAGCTCAAAAGGACAAGAATGGCCTTATGGGAAGCCTCGGCGCGATGACATTTTGATTCCCATGATCCTGTGAGAGCTCTGGCGCTGATTGAACTGTTGTGTTCTTTTACCACAGATCAAATGTTGCTTTATTGCTTCTGTCTGCAGAGACGAAACATCCGTCACCGCCCAATAAACCGGCGGCGTTTCCTCCAGGAAGCCAAGAGAAGCCAGACTAACCTTTTATCTACAGACGTAGATGTGTTGTAAATAATACCTGAATGGACGTAGGTATTTATCGCGCTAACACGAAGGATCTGTGGCGGGTGTGACAATTCTATTATAGAAATATCCTAAAGAAATTTTGGGGATATGATTATCAAGTACTTATAAACTATGTGACTTATAAAGAGAACATCAAAAAACATCTATGTATTATTATTAATATTATCATAATTATT
Organism: Lophius americanus; assembly: GCA_037951165.1. NCBI lineage: Eukaryota > Metazoa > Chordata > Actinopteri > Lophiiformes > Lophiidae > Lophius > Lophius americanus. The sequence goes on along the minus strand of JBBDHG010000131.1, from coordinate 497,148 downwards.
ATTATTATTAACGTTTATAAACATATCTCTCAATTTATCAGAGTGGATCACTATTAGGCAACATCAAGTTAGTGGTACGTTTAAGTGTGCTCACTATTTGGCAAGCATAGGTTTCTGATACCCTTTATATCGAATGAGTTATAACAGCTTATTTATGATTTGTAAAGTGTTTACAACATAATTAATGAACAAAGTGCTTTATAAATCCTTACTAAGAGGGGTCTTATTGTACAGTGGTACCACCATTATTGCGTGTTGAGGGGCTCGTCTACATAGACGGTTTCTAACGTCTTCTGTGAGGTAGCTTAGCTAACGCCAAAGTTCATTTTGTCACCTTTGAACCTATTTTGACATCAGTTGAGAGTTGGAGGAGTAACATGGGGAGTTTGGCTCAGGGAGGTAAGCGCCCCCATTTTTTTTCATGAATTTTGAATTTCATGAAAAATAGTCCGTTTTAATTAGATTAGCTCACCGTTACTAGCTTGATTAGGAATAGCATTTGGTAAAGCTTCTTTTTTTTCCTCTATCAAATTACATAATTCTGTTTATTAAGTCCTCACATGTTTTTCTATGACAGAAGAAAAAAAAAACTTCCAATAGTCAATAGACCTGTGGTGCCCCCCCAGGGCTCCATCCTTGGCCCCTTATTGTTTTATGATATACTTGCTGCCGCTGAGTCATATTATAAACAGTTTTGGTGGAAATAGCGACTCAAAATGAGTTCAACCAAACAGCTGAGCGAGACATCAAAGGGTTAAAGTGAGATATACTCAACTTATTTAAAATCGTCTGGTTAGAATTTGAAGTTTTCAAGTGCAATTCGGTGAAATAATGATTTTTTTTATTTTTTAATGAAGTAATGGAACATTACAGTACCGAAGTCTTCAAACAGGAACTCACGATGTTAACGGGAAATGATAATAAAGATTGCATGATGACAGTTTGGAGGCATTAGCATGAAAAATACTGTAAAATGTTACGTGCCGACTTTTACTTTCCCCGTTGTTATTTTTTATTTATTATAGCTACTTTTTTTTTTTTTCCTCTGGAAATTTTGAATCACTAACAATTTTTGTGCGACCCCCCCCAGTGGCCCCGCCCACACTTCGCCAATAACTGGATGCTCCGCCCTTCATGTTACGATTGTTATATTTATACATTGATATACGTGTTAGCTTAATGCTATTAGCTTAAATCCCAGCGCACCAGCGACTCGTGATAGCTAAAAAAAAAAAAAGGAAAACAAAACTACAAATAACAACAAGGAGACAAACATCATAGCGTAAATATTAATAAACGAGTGTCTTACTGCGTTGCTTCCGTTTCCGTTTAAATGCAAGCCGCTGTCAAAGAGTGGCGAGGACCCCCGGCTGCGATTGGTGGACGGCCCCGGAGAGCCTGAGGGAAAAAGCCAGCAGAATTAGTAATTAGTAATTAAACATTAATATTAGTAATATTAACTGCGTTCAGGAACTCATAAGGAAACAACTGGATCTGGATGTTTGTATGAAAACATCTAAAGTTCCCATTGTGTTCCCTGATTAGTTCCCACAGCTGGGTTGGTTGAGTTAAAAAAAAACAAAAAAAAGAGTTAGTTTATGGGAGATTTGCAGAGAGTTAAATTTGTGTCACTCTCATATCTGCACTGTAAAAAGAGGAGAGTTTAAATAACTCATTCAATTAAATCAAGTATTTACGACTTAAGTTAATAAGTTCGATTCAAAAATACTTAATTTGATTCTGGTAGCTGAATGAACTGATTTTCTTTAAGTTCGTCAACGATTTAGGTTTTTTTACAGTGTATGGTTAGATCTTACTTTCAAAAAAATCTAGTTTTTTATTGGTGCTCAAATGCGAAACTATTATATTAAGACAAAAATTAAACGCTAGAAAAAATAGAATTGTTGTTGATTTGAGAAATAAAAAAGACTTCCACTGGTGGAGTGTGAATGAAAGGGAGGAAACGGTGAGGATGAAGGAGTAGAGGTGGAGAAGCGAGTGCAGGAAGGATGGAGTGGGTGGAGAAGAGTGTGAGGAGTTATCTGTGACAGAAGAGGAGCAGCAGGAGTGAAGGGAAATGTTTCCAGGATGGAGGTGAGAGAAGTTCTGCTGGATGGTTTAGAGACGGTGGTTCTAACCAGAAGACAGGAGGCAGAGATGAAGATGTTCAGATGTTCTCTGGGAGTGAGAGGAAGGACAGGATTAGAGAGGAGGACATCAGAGGGACAGTCCAGGTGAGACGTCCTGGAGACAAAGTCAGAGAGGACAGACTGAGATGGTTCTGACCCGTGAAGAAGAGCAGGGATAGTGGATCTACTGGTAGAAGGATGCTGGAGATGGAGCTGCAGGCAGGAGAAGAAGGGGAGGAGCAAAGAGGAGGTTTCTGGATGTGGTGAGAGAGGACATGCAGTTGGTTGGTGTGACAGAGGAAGATGCAGAGGACAGGAGAAGCTGGGAGAGGCTCCACCCCTTCCTCCACCATAACTCTTCACATCACAAGCGGCTACTTAAGATGACAATAATCATAAAGTTTAACTCCTTCTTCTATCATAAAGTCGGCAGCTGCTCATTGAGAAAAAGACAAACTGCTTCCACCAACTGTTCAAGTCGACCAAAATTTACCGTTTGTCTTTGGGCCCGGATGAAAATTCTCGTTTTCTTTCTGTGATCACCTTCTAGACGATTCTACCGTCTGTGTCTTCATCTCCTCCAGCGGCCGGAGGTAACTACGAGCAGCAGAAGGACGCGGATCTCTACTGCCGGCCCTCGAGGCCGCCCAGACCGACAATCTTTGACTTTGAAAAATAAATGATGGCCGTCCATCGAGCCGCTTCACAGCGTCAGACCTGAAACGGCGAAAAACGCTCGGGCTTTGGGAAAAGAAACTTAACGACGGACCCTCACCTAGAGGCAGTTTGAGGAAGGACGGAACTTCTCGCAGGTACCGGACGGTGATGGTGACCTCATCTCCTGCCGTTCGTAAGATGTGGACCTGATAAAGGTGAAGAGAGAGAGAAGGAGCGCAAAAAACTTAAAAATACAGGAGGGCGTGAGTTCAAGCCCCAGAGACGTTTCTTCACTTAATTCATGACAGAAGATCGATCTGGAATACATCTTATTTTACTCTAACACATCAAGTTCTACCCACTAGGGGGAGCTGTTTTACGAAAAACAATGTTTTTGCGACATAACTTAAACATTTTATTTTCGGCGTTCAATCAGGGGGGGTTGTTTGTACAACGCAGGAGATTGGGGACATCGAGGAGCAGTTCTCAACACATTGTGTCTTTTCTGGAACTGCTTTTCAAGCGTTATCTAATCGATGAAAGTCCACAGCGAAGGGCATGAACCCAAAGCCTCCTCCTAGCTTAAGAGTTCTCCTAGTTCGTAAGCGAAGGAAGTTACTTTGAAGAATGGTTCTGAAGAGGAAACTCTAAGAACTTTTAGCGTAACTAAGGAGTCCTAGAGGAGGGAAGACAAAATGCACTGTGAGCCTAAGTGACATAAAACCTGTCCTCAAAGATGGAGTCGGAGGAAAAAGGAGGCATTTAAGTGCGACTTTAACACGTCGACTCTTATCCGATGTCCGTAAATTTTAGAAAAAAAGATCGGGATAGTCGTATCGAACATGCGGGTCGACTCTCCCACACGGCCTTAAATGCAGATCAGCTCTCGGATCCGTCACCGTCTCCTCTTGAACGTTGTGCAGAAGCTCTTGTTGCTTTTAGCCCGGGCATCTGTCAGCGGCGCCGGCGTGACAGCCTGCCATTAAAAGCTCTGGATTCCGTTCTGAAGAGAAAGTGCTCATTATACGTTCAGAGACTCTGGAGGTAAATGTAGTGAACAGCTGTTTGGGTCCAAACGAGGAGAAGGAGTGTGTGTGTGTGTGTGTGTGTGTGTGTGTGTGTGTGTGTGTTTGTGTGTGTGTGTGTGTGTGTGTGTGTGTGTGTGTGTGTGTGTGTGAGTGTGTCAGACCGAGAGAATGACGGTGGAGAAAATAAGAAATCATGAACGAAGAGAAAAAGCGAGATTGTATTAAAAAAAAAAAAACTCGTCAACAATCGAAGTTGGTTTCAATTTTTCAATTTGTCCTCAAAACGGAGAATTTGTCTCCAAGGACACAGAATAAAAAAAAACTCTCCTGACACAAAACTGTTTGTTTGAGGGGATGTTGGATAAACCGTATCCTGTCATGTGACTGGGACTTAAAGGGTTAACCTCCATGCCTCCTTTGCTGCAGGCAGTTTAACAAACCTCCTGCCAAAAACACCGGCTGAGATATTTAGCACTGGGTCAGGCGTTAAACCCAAGGACATGAGGCTCGCTGGACCGACTGAGCGGAGTATTGGCATTAATAGTTAATGATGAATATACTCACAACTTCCTCGTGAGTGCAAGGCTCCACGTTTATGCCGTTGACCTGAAGAGACCAACCGAGAGAGAGGTGAAAAACACAAATGTAAACACAAATAGTGTTTGATCCAGTAACTGCATGATCGGTGGCTGCAGGCAGGACTCGACGTTTGGCGTAGGACAGACATGCAAACCCAAAGAGACGCAAAAAACAGAAAAAACAGATGCAAAGATTCATGGAACTACTGCAAGAGATGCAAAAAACACAAAAAACAGATGCAAAGATTCATGGAACTGCTGCAAGAGATGCAAAAAACACAAAAAACAGATGCAAAGATTCATGGAACTGCTGCAAGAGATGCAAAAACCACAAAAAACAGATGCAAAGATTCATGGAACTACTGCAAGAGATGCAAAAAAGACAAAAAACAGATGCAAAGATTCATGGAACTACTGCAAGAGATGCAAAAAACACAAAAAACAGATGCAAAGATTCATGGAACTGCTGCAAGAGATGCAAAAAACACAAAAAACAGATGCAAAGATTCATGGAACTACTGCAAGAGATGCAAAAATCACAAAAAAACAGATGCAAAGATTCATGGAACTACTGCAAGAGATGCAAAAAACACAAAAAACAGATGCAAAGATTCATGGAACTACTGCAAGAGATGCAAAAAACACAAAAAACAGATGCCAAGATTCATGGAACTACTGCAAGAGATGCAAAAAACACAAAAAACAGATGCAAAGATTCATGGAACTGCTGCAAGAGATGCAAAAAACACAAAAAACAGATGCCAAGATTCATGGAACTACTGCAAGAGATGCAAAAAACACAAAAACCAGATGCACAGATTCATTTATTTTTATCTTCAAGAATAAAAGGATTGCATAAAAACTACACAATGACACAAAACTACAAAACTACACGGACAGGAAACTGACTGGCTGCACGTCACGCCACTCCTTGAAATATGCAAATGAATTCAACGGTCTGTCTACGGCGAGAGAATATAAAGAAGTCCCTGCTGATAGCTTTGAAAGAGCGGTGATTCAAAGGTTCAAGAAACAATAATTGATTATACAACAGAAGAAATCTGCTGGCCAACGGACCTGCTTGATATTCCCGATAAACAACCCGTCCAATAAACCTGCCAGACGGATCCAAATTAACTTTGCAGAAGATTAAATGAGCATCATTACAAAAACACGGGACTGGTCGGGTTTTAATGCGAACTCTCATCAGCTGAGGCGCAGATTTGTTGGATACCTGGAGATAAATCCACCACAGAGTCGGATCGAAAAGATTCAATCCGTCTGGTATCGATCAAAATCAAGCGGCTCAGATTAATTTTCTGAACGGGATTAACCTGCAGCGAGTTTTCCGCCCCGCGACCCGGATCAACCCGATGCACCAACCTGCAGCACGGCGTCCCCGACGAACAGCTTCCCCGTCTGATGGGCTGCGGGCGGCGGTGGCGGTCAGGAAGGTCAGAGGTTAATGAGGACATATGGAAATAATGGATCATTTCATACATGCTAATGCGGCGTAAATGGCAATCAGTGCGTCCGGCGGCACAATCCTAAGGCGCGGAAAGCATGAAATCAGGAAACCGGTCAGGAGAGTCATCATCAGAGATGAAGACGTGTCTCTCTGATGTGCTGAAGAAGGCTTTAGGATGGACGGGGGCTAGAAGACACATCCTATGGATCATACGGATAAACTCGACCTTCTCTTCCATCTAGCTAACAGCGTGGTCACATGACTCTCCCACACTGCTGAGTCATCATTCACTAATCTGATCTCTTACTTCTGGTCTGCCATAACATTATAACCACGTTGTATAGTCTCCAGTTTGCCACATAACAGCTCAGACCCGTCGAGGAGTGGACTCCACCAGACCTCTGAAGGTGTACCGGTTCACGGTACCAAGACTTGAGCAGCAGATGAATCGGATCGCTGGGCAGATGATAGATATAGTCCTTCCAGCGAGTTCTGGGTCCAACCCGAGGACCCTTCCCTGCATTGGTTACTTCACAGTTTCCATGACAGTGTTGAGTTAGGTTCTACTTGTCAGAGGAACATCCACAGGAATGATTGGACCCAATGTTGCCCAACAGAACATTAACCCAAAACGATCGCGCATCTTTTTACATTATTCCATGGTGCAGTTCTGATGATGTGTCCATTGCAGGGGCTTTCGGCGCCATGGTTATTTTATTCTGTCCAGTCTGCGGCAACGTGGCCCCATACATGTGTGATCTGGCGCCATTCTTTCAGAACCAGAATAAACTTCACCTATAATTCGTTCTCATATACCCTTCTGGCTCTTCTTCGGACCACATGGGCTTGCCTTCGCGTCCCACATGCCTAAATGAGACCCAGTCTCCGGTTCACCAGCTGTCCCTCCTTAGATCACTATGGTTGGTGCTGACCACTGCAGACCAGGATCAGTCAACAGGGCCTGAAGAACCTGCTTCATCATCATCAATTCCAACCAGCGGACAGGCGCCACAGTAACAACCCGTGGTCATAATGTTATGGCTTATCGCTGTATGGAAGAATAACATTTCTCCAGTTAATCCTGGCGTTCCAGATCCACTTCCAACCATGCGTGAGACGAGTAAGACGGAGTGTCTCTTACCTACTTGGTCTTTAAAGATCTTGGAGATAACCACGGGAACCCGGTGCTCGGCGCCGCCCTGGAGAACCACAGCAGAACAGAACCAGAGAGAGAGCGTTTGTGGAGCGTGGCGCAACTTAGCCGCCGAAAACAGCTCCTCGTATAAATACGAGTCAACTCTGCATCCACAACAACAAAAACAACAACAACAACAACAACAACAACAACAAACAGACCAGTTCCCTCCCGCTCAGGCGCTTACTTTGATGCTGAGGCCCAGTCCGCCAGTCGCCTGTCTTCTCAGTACGACGGTTCTGTGCTTTAGAAAGTGGGAGTTTTTTTATTGGCAAAAAAAACCCAAAACACGGAGCAGCATTGGACCGGAACATTGTGGAGTCCCGGAATCCCCTCGGGCGCACTTACGTTTGAATGCGGCTGGGTTTCGCCGGTCCGGACCACGTCCAGCTTCTGGATGGTCAGCAGTTCTCTGCTGAGCTGCAGGCAGACGTCGTAGGTGTTGGTGCTCGCCTCGTCGTACAGCAGAACTATCCCCGATTTGTTCTGTTGGAAAACGGGGAAGAGCGTCAGCATTTTGGCCTAATCCTTGAGTTTCAGATCGCTGGTTTAATGGGAATCAAGCAAAACGGGGGGGATAGTTCACCAAGAATGTCCTTTAGTCTGACGCGTGATTTCATTCTGGCCTTCAAGCTGGACCACCTGAGGGTCAATCCAGACCCCCGGAGCAAACGCGTCCCCCATGTTGCTCCGGTCCGATATTGTGAAAGTGCTGCATTGAAGTGGCGAGCTGTGAAGCACGCAATCAAAATCCAGACATAAAGGGATCCACTTTGTAGATTGATGGACGTTCTGACGTTTAGGCAAACCAGCAAAACAGCAGGATCTTTTTCTGAACAGAAAATCAACTACTAGCTCAAGAGAAAAGGGGGCGGGCCGATTAAAGAGGCATGTTCACACGGAGGGAGTGTGAAAAAATAAGAACAGAAATATAACGCGATCCAATTCAACAAAATAAACAACGGCCTCCGACGCAACTTTTGACTCGGATCACATGTGGTTCCCCCTGAGTGTGAGCTCTTTAAGCGCCACAAGGAACCACGTGGGTCCGATGTGTCGGTTACTGTGTCCGCCCACGGATTGGTTTGCTACGGCAGCGGTTCTCTCCTTCTAGGTTTCTCCATTTCTTGCATGCAGTGTTAGAAAAACTCCTCCTGCAGCAGCGTTGATAACATGGACGACAACCGTAACCCGTTTATCGCTGCGTCACAGCGGGGGGCATCGAAGGGCGCCTCCCCTCCTCAGAGTCCAAACCAAAGGTTCTGGTTTTTGTTCCGTTGAGCGTGTTTGATCCTGTTTCATTTTATTCTGCAAACAGACTAAAGAGCTTTTCAGGATATACATAAGATATATATATATATACATATATATACTTATATACATATATATAAATCGTGAAAACAGACGGAATCCTCTTGTTGGTCCGTTTTGCGTTGCAAAGACTTTCAGACTGAAACGTTTGGGGTACAACTCTAGAACCGGGCCACTGTGGTCAGACGGTGATCCAAAGGACAAGAATGAGACTCGTGTTTTGTTGTCCTGCCGTTCTTTAGAAGACGGCGGAGGAACAGCGGTGGACTGACCTTTTCAGGGATGATGTTTTCTTCAGGGGTCACGGTGGGAGGAGAAGGCGCCCATCATTAAGTGACTGAGGTCAACACGTTCTCTTCTCAAAGACTTTACAATGAACGTCATTCTCCGGCGCTGCCAGGGAGCGTGAATGAAAAGCCACGGGAATCTGAGTCATCGTTGATCCGGCACAAAAACAGGTCAGCGCCGACAAATCACAGCAACCCGTCTCTGGTTCTGAATCTCGCCGGGGACAGTTGGCTTGTCGTCCCCGAGGATAAGCGTTTACAGGAAATAGATGGATTCGTTTTTGATGTCAACCAATATGCAACGTCTGCCGAACAAACATTGAGTTTTGTCGACCAAAGTCTAACAACTGTCAGAGCTAACTGTTCTACTAAAAGTAATTAATTCTGATATTGCCTTGAAGTCCAGTGGGAACATTTCTAATCCAGTTTAAACTCTAAAGTTGAGGTGAAATCAGAGACTTCACCTCAACTGAGAGACAAGTTCAGGTTTAGATTACTTTACATCTGTAGGTAGGTTAGGTTTGAGGGTAGATTGGGCCACAGCCTCCACTGAAACGGACCATTCGGGTCTAATGGCGGACAGGGTCGGGTCCGCAACACGGACATCCCCAAACTGGTCTTCAGCCTTCTCCCTGGAACCCTCATTCCTAGTTTGGAGGTTCAAGTTCAATGCAAGCCTTTGTCGTCATCGTAAAAACAGCGGTCCAACGAAATTAGGAGTGCTACTCCCGAACAGACCATGATACATCAGAAACATCTGGACGGCAACGTGCAACATGAGGAAACCCTTTCCCCGATGTTGGACCCCGACCATTGTCGCCACGCGGTCCGGATACCCAACTGTCCAATGTCTCACATACCTCAGCGGTCCATACAAAGAGCCCAGGAGTCAGTGTCGCAAAAAACCCGTTCCTCTGATAACTCTTAACGGCGGATCACTCAGCTTGTGGGTCCGTGAGGAACACCGCTAGCTGCGAGAACCAACTATCATCGAGCCTTTGAGAAGCGCCTCGGCCATCAAAGCAGCATTTGGTTAGAGCCAACGCAGCCCCCATAACCCCACCAGGAAAAAAGACAGAAAAAGCAGAAAGAGGAAAGAGAAGAATGACTTCCACCTCCAAGAAACGCTGAGATGCCGATTCGTACAGGACTAACATCTAACCACGACTCCATATATCCAACCATATCCTCCAATAATATATATATTTATGTAATTTTTGCTTTACAAATCCCAGGCATGGCGCGATCCCGACGAAAAACGGCGAATCGGTTCATTATAGAAGTTCCAATTGTCCGCGATGACCTTGTGCAACGTTCACAGAAATGTTGTTCTTAAACCTTCAGAGTAAAAAAGACAATCTCTCTGCTTTACAGGGACACTTCCAAACCACGAGACCAAAGAGAACTCTAAAACTGATTCTTTAAAGCCCGATAGAATAAGGTCGCCACGGTTTCTATCCCCATGGAAGTCGTTTCCTGTGACGCCATAGTCGCCGGAGCCTCGTTGGACGCGGCTTCATCGCTTTCCTTCAGAGTTCAGACATCTATCACATTTGAGGTGTAATTATTTCCCCGTCCGCACTGGTGATTCCTCTGCTGCTCAAAAATTAGGGTATGAATTCTGATTTTTGAAGGGGGGATAAAAAAAAAAAATGGTCGGCTGAACAGCATTAAAGCCATTCTTCATGTAAAACGCCGTCAAATTAATTTCCTTTGGCAGACGCGTCGGATCTGAAAGAACGCCGGTAGGTCTTACAGATTTACCGCATCTTAAAGTCCCTGTTGTGCTTCTTTAAATTCCTCATGGGAAAAATCACGGCAGCAGCCAGACGCTTTGCTGAGGCAATTAAAAAAACAACAAAAAAAAAAACCCAACAAGAAGAAAAATAGGATCGTACTTATTTTAGTTTGCTTGGATTTTTCGCGAGAAGGATATGAAGGATATGTTGTGGCGGTTCAGAAGGAGTTCTTAAAAAGAAAAGGTGGGAAAACATGTACAAGTAGGAGATGCTGTCACCTCTAAAAATACCCACAAACACCCACATCCACACCGCTGAGTTATCAGACCTGTGCATGAGTCCAAGCCTTCGGCACCATGAGGTATATTCTGCTAAACATGCGGCTGTTTTGCCGCATCATCGTATTTCGGTCGGCTGAAAACACTGGAGGATAAAATAAGACGACCTCGTGGAACGATCGTACGTTAAACTCGTGCATTTTGATTGCAATTGATAAAAACCTTACACACACACACACACACATAGACACACACACACACAATGAGGTTATAGTGTTAAGATTAGAACGCTGACATCATCGGGCGTCCAGTATTTCTCTGCTGCGATTGTTGCTTTGTTGTTTTCATTGTCACTATTATTATTGTTGTTCTCCCCCTCCCTTTCTGGTCTGTCCGCCTCGTCTTCCTCAATAATAAAGGAAAAGAGGATTATGCAACAGGAGTAGGGGAATATGATAGACTCCCTCCTTTGCAGAGCCAAATCTGTCTGGCGCCGTATCGCACCACTCACCTTCATTACGCATGCCGGGGTTCTCCGGTCAGGAAATCTGTCGACATATCATGTTCCTCCTGCCGACCGGGGTCAGATTGATTCTTATTCTCCCATCAAAATGTAGGTGCCAAACTGTGAGAGGGACTGAGGGTTCCAATCCAGCACAAAAAGCCGAAAAACCAAATATATCCGGTAACTGAGAAGCTCGGAAGAGGTTCTGTTGTTGTTTATGATGGTTTTAATAATAATATATACTCTCCTATCACTTCTTATACACAGTACAACAGAGGAACCGGTTCTCAGGGTTCGGTCTATCCCAGAGGACACTCAAAACTTCTCCAAAGACCCAACGACATGAAGACCGCAGAACCGGGCCATGAGGTACTGTGAGGAGTTGTCCTGGTCTGACCAATCCTGTTTTTGTTGTCTTGTTTTTTCTCGACGACATTTTTCACTTGGGGGAAAAAGAATTGATACCAGGATGCATCAGTGGCCTTACTTCTCCCAAACGGACCTACGGCTTCACGGATGTTCTGACCCGGTCGTCTAGCCGTCACAATGCGGTCCATGTTAGTTTTGACAAACAAATAGGTGAGACCAACACAGAAAACCGAAACGATGTAAAAGTGGACAAAACAAGTTTAAACTCTGAGGCCGGTCACATGACAGAACTTTTTCCCTCTCCGAAACAAAAAGGCGCTGTTCTCTCCCTGATTCTGGTTCTCTCGCTGATCTCTTTAAGAGGAACAATCCTGAGGCGCCGAGACACGCAACAGGAACTAGTCCGCTCCCAAACCCGGAGCGTTCCAGACCGTGTCGTTATCCCTACTTGAACTTCTAATGGAAACTGATGACATCGCTCTCCGGCAGCAGAATAACGCACCTAAAGCAATCAAGAAGGTTTCTGGGACTGCGGTTCGTTACCGGCGGCCTGACTGGAATATAATTATCACGCGCCGCTGCCCTCCGCGCTGAAAATCCCATCCTGTGCAGCTGACCACATTTCATCTGACATCTCCGGTGTAGTCGCCTCAGCACAGAAACAGACTGTGTTTTTTCTTTTTTTTATAACGGGTAGCGGCTTTCAGGAGGAATGTCTCGGGTTCTTGGAGGAGCGGCGCCTCCAGATTGTGTCACAAAGTGTCTGAAGTGTCACTTCAGCCGCTAATGGCGTTTGCGCCGAGGTATCACGGTGGCTCCGGTGGGAGTGGGGGCGTTTTTTCTCGGTAGAAAAAGGTAAATCAGAGTGAGATCTTACTTGGCTCGGCGCCACTGAAGTGGAAAAAATTGCACAAGCCCGTTGGACCCAGCTAAATATTCTGTTAAAAGTCATTTATTGATTACTTCACCCCCCAAAGAGACACTTCTGTCCAGACCGCGACGCTTTCACCGGGCTCTGAATCAATACCCGACACTTTTACTATTCACACTTTTTAAAAGGTGAAGCGCAAGTAATTTAGGGGCATAAATGGAATATTCCTAGAAATGTGTTTATTACCGTGTAATAAGGATGTTTTTAATCATAGTTGAGAACGTACGGTAGCCTACACTGTAAAAAGAATTCAGTATAAATTACGGTAAAATACCGACAGCTGTGGTTGATAGAATTCCACCGTAAAAAAAAAAGATGGTGACCATGTACAAGAACATTACAGTAAATTAACAGTATTACTGTGAACGTCTTTACATGGACATTAAATCAAATGTTAGTAAATTACAAAATAATTACTTTGAAATCAAAAGTATCTCATAAATAAACACCTTTTTTTTAAAAATCTCATTTCTGTACAATTTACGGTTAAATTCCGTCAGCTGTCATCGCCAGAATTTCACTGTAAAAAAATATGGTGACATTACGAAAAGTTACTGAGAAGATTATGAATTTTTTACAAATAAAAAGAAAATACTGGAATACTGAACGGAATGCCGCGGAATAAAGGAAACGTAAAAACCCGACTCGTGAAACAAGTTGGGATTGTGACTTATTTCACAGAAGATTCTACGGTGACTTTTTAAGCGTCTAAGGGCAGCACTTCCTGTCGAGCGACGACATTCCATTATATAAACTAATATATAAACTCAAACTACGTGTCAAAGCTGAGAAGTAAGGAAAGATATATCATTGGTTCAGTCTTGTGTAGCGTTGTTGTGGTGGCTCCGCCTCTCGCCGTGGTGGGAAAGAAAGGCGGGGAGGGCAGATATTATAAGCACCATGAAAAACTATTCAGAAAAACGTCACAGTCAAAGAACTATTATTATTATATTATTATTGTTACAGAAGTATTAAATCCGGTCATGTGACTAATCCAGAGTTCCGTCTAACTAAAACACACCGTGTCGAGTTCAGACGACTTTAAATATTCATTCTTTCTCAGTCGCTTGAGGTGCTTGAGCTTAAATTGCATAATTCCCATTTATTCTTTGGACGCCATCGTGTGAAAACGGTTTTTCCTGAAGCCGGACGACTTTTGCCTCCTTCCAGATTAAAACGTTTTTGGGGCTCACGCTGATAACCTTGAAGAAGGCCCACAACTGTCACTCACACACACACACACACACACACACACACACACACACACACACACACACACACACACACACACACACACACACACAGGCTAAGCAGTGACAGGCAAACGGTCGCCGGCAGCCATCACTCTTTCCCACAACTTCCTGTCGTCCAGATCAATCATGAGCCTCAAACTCTCACATGCAGAGTCGGAAGAGGAATGCTGGGAAATTTACTCGGCCTTGAGTTTAGCGGCGGTCAAAAGCCTACTCGTGGATTTTGAACCGTTTTCAAAATTTGTTTGGTAAGAATTCTTGAAATAAGACGCGATATTTGGATTAACGTCTTGAAATGAGCTGGTGAATCTAATTTTTAATTATGTTTTACTAATATTAAGAAATGTTGTGTCTCAGAATCAGCCAGTAATACTGAAAAATGTTATTGTTTTTAGTGTAATAAATGCAATTTTGCATGTTTTCTCTCCTTAACTACCTCATAAATTTCCCCCTGTGGAGATGTGTAACGTTTTATATCTATTTATTCCTGACACTGTTCTAGACTTGAAACACTTGAAATCACTTTAATTCAAGGAGAATCTTTATATTTTGACCGTGTCCATCTAAAGAAAAATAAAATGATAAAAAAACAACAAAACTCTGAGTGGAAAGAAGACGTCACGAGGTCGATGGCAGTTAATCACTGGAGTAAAACTTTCCAGCCACACGAAAAACAAAGTTCAAAATGTTGTTGTATAAATGAATAAATAGTTGAATGAAGTAAGTAGTTAGTTAGTTAGTTTGTTACTTAATGGTGATTTTTCAGGATCTGCTTGTGGGCCAGTGGCGCAATGGATAACGCGTCTGACTACGGATCAGAAGATTCTAGGTTCGACTCCTGGCTGGCTCGTCCAACTTTTAGAGCAGGTTCAACCGGATCGATGCGACGACTCTCACCTTGAGAATGCAGAAAGATGTAAAAAAAAAAGTCTCAGATGCGAACTTCCAGTTTCAGTTCATCCCCTTTGTGGTATGATGGAACTGGTAAGAACCGGATTTACTGCTACAACAGATCTGTCTGTAACAAAGTCTTATATTTAACTCAGCTGAGACTCGTGGAGTTAATACTTCCTCTCATCCAGCCGCTAATCCTCCGCATCAGCATCAAACTTCCTCAAGCCATCGGAGATTATTTCAGAGAATGTTATTTTCTAGATTACGTGACGGCACAGTGAGCCCCTGAACGCATCATAAGCTGTTTGTTATGTTTCAAGGAAGTCAAATTTCATAAAAAAATCCGTCTTAATTTATGCGTTATTGCGATATGAAAACATCCAAAAGTGTTCTATTTCACAATAGTTTAAAAAAAACAACAACACGTTATTATGACGTCATTTCATGAGGTCATGATGGAATGTCACAAATGTTTTTGTATAAGATATGCCAAATCCTACATCTGGGGTAAACTTCATGCAAATATGTTTTAATTTATGATTTATTGCAACAACAACAAAAAAAAAAAACTCTATTTTGAAATTATCAAAAAACTTTATTATGACATCATATGATGAGGTCATGACGTAATGTCACCCAATTTTATTGTTACTGACAATTGATATGCAAAATCCTACATCTGGGTCAAATTTCATGCAAATCCGTCTTAATTTATGCGTTATTGAAAAAAACTAAATTTTCTTAAATAAATCCAAAAGTGAAAAAAAAAACAAGTTATTTTGAGATAATTTCATGAGGTCATGACGTAATGTCAATCCATTCATAGGTTATTTTCATACACATGCTAAGAAACGAACCAGCAAAGGTAAAAAATGTAACTTTTATATCAACTTTTATATTAACTTTTATATCAAGCTGATCATTTGCATATTTTTTTATTCTATCGCTCCACAAAAGGACAATTCAAAAGATTTGGACGCTTTATCGCTCCATTAGCTTGTCCTCTTTCTTGAGGTGAGTTGAAAACATCCTTGTTATAAGAGTTGATTAATCTCCTCAGAAACCCGGAGCAGAGCTTAAAGCTTTGAAGCGATCGGTTAGAAAGAATCTGCCGTATTAATAGAAAACCAGCAGAAATGGACGGATGAGGGTAAAAAAAACACATTCAGTCCGGCACATCATTTACAAACACGCACACACATTTAATGAGTTGCACAGAAGCACGTCTTAGAAAGACGCTCCAAACGTTTTGCCTCCATTATGCAGGTAAGAAGACGTGAAGTTTCTCAGGTGGCTCGAAAGAAAAAGTTTAATTGAAAAAGAAAAGAAAGATGAGTGAGTCGGAAAGAATTCGTTTTTAAAAAAAAAACTGAGCTGGGCAACATCCAGTGTGGCGGCGGGGGGGATTGGTTGGATAGGTGGGCAGGAGAGAGATACGACCAAATCAGAATCTACGTGGTTGACCTTCTAGTAGAAATGGAAAAGGAAGCTAAAAAGGAAGCTAAAAAGGAAGCTAGAAAAGGAGCTAGCCTATGAAGCTATGCTATCATATGAGCATATAGCAACTAGCCAATCCGGCGGCGCTCCGACACCAACCACACGACATCGTCAATCAAAAGTAATCTGATACTAAGATTATGTAGAAAATGAAAAGCGTTAAAAAACACTAAAACTAAACTTTTGTCTAATGAAATCAAAATACAAAAAACAAATACTTTTTTTTCTCTCGCTAGCTTTTTTTTTTTTTTGAGGAGCTTTGGACCTGAAGAGAAACCGAACAAGAAAACAAAAAAAATATACTCAAATAGTGAATGGAAGATTGTTTTTCAGTGTGTTTAAAAACAGAAAGTCATTGACTTTCTGTTTTTATTCTATTTCTGTTTTTACTCTGTAAGAATTCTTCTATTCTCTATTCTCAGAGAATTCAAGAAGGAACAAGGAGAGTTTGATCCGTCTTCAAAATAAAATACAGAAAAGAATCAATACGAGGTTTTTTTTACAGTGTAACAAGTAAAACCAACCTGCCGGGAAAATATGAGGAAACTTTCAGGGGAAGGTTTCTGGAAATAAGACGTGATATTTAAAGAAAGTAGATCAAGGGTAACTTTCTTAATCCTCCGGGCAGCCGAACATCCGACGACGACAAAAGAGCCAAAGGATCCGCGAACGAACACGTCAATAATAATCGATTTAAAAGAAAAGATGCCAGATAAAAAAAAGTGAACAATAAAAGTAACTTTCCGGTCTTTAGAAATAAATAATAAGAAAAATATATAAGAAAAAAAGGATATTAAAGAGCTTTTTTATTTACGCCTGCCAGAATGACACTTGGGAAAAGCTTTAAAATAGTGGGTCAGAACCATCCGGGCCTCCTTCAAAGTCTGGACCCGATACGGGTCAGTGAGTTCATGCTGCACCTTTTAAATATATCCTACAACTTTCTTTTTTCTCTTTCTTTTTGCGTCCAGCGTGAAAAACAAATACCCAAATCCGTTAGCGTAACTAGACCACTTCCTTAAAAAGACAAAAACATTCATTAAATAATATATAACATAGATAATTCTGTGTTTTCCTACATTTATCGCGATACTTCCACGATCCTTTCTTTTTTCTTTTTCTTTATTCCCATTCCCACATCCTCCTGCATGGTTAAAAAAAAAACCAGCCTAGATAATCTACCTTCCCTGCATTAGGTAGATCGTTTGCCCGTGCAGCGGTAGCTCCTCTGCAGACGCCGCCACCGTCTTTGTCAATAACCAGGGAGGTCAATAAAGCGGCGCGGCGCTCGCACAAATACGCTATTATGCCTCCCGCAATCATCGCCGCTCAATCTTCCACTCAGAACGCGTCCGCCGAGGGAATCGCAGCCACTCCGAGAATTTTACTCGCCGTTACATATTCATTGTTTGAACAGGCTTCGCCTGGCTGGAGCTCCGCCGCTCAAATAACAGCACGGCCCTCTGGGTAACTGTCACCGAAACCCATCCGACATACGTGAGATTATTCCGTAACAATTCCATAATCCAAGTGTCGGACATGAAATTAATCCAGGAATAAAAAAAAAAAATCAGCCGGATTGTTTGTTTCTTTTATATTAAACTTTAAAAAAAAAATGAAATGAAAAAATGAAGAATTCTGCCGGGTCACGCCGGTACCACATTAAAAAACACCGTCTTGTTCCCACCTCAACGACGGTTCTGGTTCTGGGTGAGGTTAGAACATAAGTAGTGATGAATCTGGGGGCGTGTTTCTGGAGGGAGGGGCACGAATCCTTTCGGACCCATAAACCCGGCGCCGCTGCCGAGATGTTTGGATCTTTGCATGTGAAAATAAAAAGTCATTGGTTTCATCAGTTATTCCCTTCGCTGCTTCTCTTTGCTGGTTCTCCTTTGAACTCAGATGTTCTGATCATAATTCATAGAGCAGCTGACCCAAAGAGGATCAGATCTGAAGAGATGGGATCAGCCATAACATTATAACCCCTGACATGTGAGTTGAAGGACGTTGATCATCTTGTTACCGCGGCAGCCGTCCGTGGGTCACGTGACGTCGCATGCAGAACTTTTTGTTCTGAAGAAGATGCTGGGCTACATTTCTTCCCTGCAGGATGAATCCAATCCAAGGAGTTATTGATGCAAAGGGCGGGAACGTTGCCCACTCCCACCGAAACGCTGCTATGGCAGAAAATGAGTAAAAAAAAAGTTCACGAAAATGGAAATTTTTAGCCTCACAACTAGAAAACAGGAGAAATAAATAATTAAAGTGTCCTTCAGGTCACGCGTGTTTCTTTTTTTACGTACCTGGGTAGGATATGCCACCATAATGTTAATAATGTTCCTTTTATTCGTCACATCCAGTCAAACTCAGTACAAGCAGGGAAAACGGTTTCTCTGTATTCGACCCATCGGGGGGGGGGTTTCTTTCTCAAGGACCCTCTGACCTGCAGACTACAAGGATCAAAGCGCAGATCTCCGTATTCAGAGACCACCGCTCCGCCCGCTGAGCTGCAGCTGCCCCATATTTAATGCTCTATGTACAGAATGTTCTTGGATGTTACCCCCACACCGACTGCATACCTGATTTCTGCTGCGGACCAGGAAACCCCTCGATCATGGAAATGTGTTTTCTGTAGTAGCAGGATGATTTTCCCTGACTGCCTGCAGGAATGCTTCTCCTCTGTTAGAGGACCACAACAACCGGTTCTAGATGCGGACTTGACCTCCAGTTTCTCCAGAGCTCAGTCCAATCGGCATCTTTGGGATGTGCTGGACAAAAAGAATTCCCAATCTCAGGACTACCAGGACTCTAAGGATCTGCTGCTAACGCCTTGGTACCAGATACCTCAGCACACCTTCAGACGTCTGCCGGAGTCCACTCCTGGTTATAATGTTATGGCTGATTGGTATATAAGGTAGCTGCTGTGAGGCTTTAATCCTGTCGGCGTCTCGATGCTCCTCCTAATGGCGTTCAGAATCCGTAACGATGAATCTTCCACGTCTCTCTGACGCCATAAAAACAGTAAAAGTAGACGGTTGCTCCTCGTGTCTGTGTGCTGCAGACAGGAGCAGCTGCTCCTCAGAAACTTCGACTACACCAGTTGGACGTGTCTGCAAAAAGTCCAGAAGGGAGGCGTCCTGATCGGATCCACAAACCACCTCCTTCGACTCAAAGCGGTTTTCCTCGGAGCTCCTCGTCTTACCTCCAAGGCTGAACCCGGCCCCCCTATGAAGGAAGTCCATTTCCTCCGCTCACATCCTTGTCCTCATTCGTTCAGACTCCATCCAGAGTTCATGATCAGAAGTGAGGTTTTGAACGTAGCTGAGAGCTTTGCCTGGCGGTTCGGCGCCGCCTTCACCACAACAGACCGACACAACATCATCATTCCATTCACACTTTTTTCTTTTTTTTTTTTACCCACAATGCTTTCCAGTGCAGAACTGTGCATGAATGCAATCGGGACATAAAACGGATTCTAAGACCACGGGGTCCGTTGGTGGCAGAACGGGGACCCTACGCGATAGGAGGCAGGTGGTTTTAATGTTGTGGCTGGTTGGTGTTATACAACAAATGAAAACTCTACATTCCAACTTCTTATTTTCTGTTTTTCATGAAATTACAGTAAAACGTCTGAATGTTCGGTGTCCCCTTCAAACACCTGAGTCGCTGCGGGAAAAATGGAAACTTTTAGAAATAAACGTCTTTGGGGTTTTTTTCCCTCCAGCATCAGTAATTTACTACAAATAGAAAATCATTGAGAAACATCGACTTTGAGACTCGGCTGGGGGATAATTACGACACTGCAGCTCCTGCCAAGAGAGCTGTGGGGCGTCGGACCCCGGGGGGCTGGAAACCTCATATTTCATGCATGTCACTTATCTGTATGCATTTATAAAAAATGCCGTTTTGGTTTTGATTTTCCCGTACTTTAACCACTTCCTGTTTAATCCCGTCGCCTGCGATGCAAATGCCGGGTTCTCCTATGAATAATAACTCCGGCGCCGTGAACAGTTCAGAGTCGCTCTTCTTTAGCGTGTTTGCTAACATGGTGTTGACGGAGGAAGACCTTTCTCCTCAGGACCGACGAAGACCTCCGGCCCGTAATAATTTATTATATATATATGCGGAAAATGTTTTCTGGTCGGAATTAAATCCTGGGTTTATATTTGCAATGAGCGGAAAACAGTGTTTGTAAAAGAAGAAGAAATTATGGCCCATAAAACTTTGGAGATAAAGCGCCGCCTAGTGTCAGAAATATACAACTGACATTTCTGAAAATCCATTCAGTTCTTCCTCACACTTATTAGCACTGTTATTTACGCCTCATGAAGGCTAGTCACATCACCTTCTCTCTGACGGTCAAAGCGGTTCCTCGTCTGATTTCTTCGTATATTTTACATCTTATTTTGGCTCAAACTCACACAAACAGATATTTTAGCACCTACTTTAAAAAAAAAAACTCTCCTGTAGTGGAATAAACACCTTCCGCTTGCTTTCATCGGCGCGGCCCGCTGGCAGAGGCAGACAGAAAACGTTCCCTCGGAATGAGGCAAAATGATAAAAACTACACCTTCATGTATTTCCCGGCCGGTTTTCTGCCATCTTCCTCTTCCTCGCTCAATGAAAGGAGTCCCTTGGATTGGATTATAATGGCCTTGTTTATTCCACACGGGGGAACGGTTGCATTCAGAGCCGCTGGCATCGACGGATATTCCCGCGGGTGATTATCCGTCGACGGTCAACAGTCGACTTAAAATCATCGTTCTCGAGGTTTTTGTAATAAAATCCAAATATCTAAAAGCGTGGAATCTTTCACTTTTGCATCCTTCAACTCTCCGGTTTCAATACTAACCGTTTTTAAGATGAAGATGAAGAGGGTTTTATTTTTTGACTGAATGTCGTCTCTCATCTATTCTCTAGTTCTTTATTGAGTCTTTCATTAAAAAAAAACCTGATTCTTTTCCACGCACTCACATTTCTAGAACGGGAATAAAGAATCTTTGATCAGTTTACCCTACATGGGCTTTGGGTCCAGCTTGGCTGGCGCCTCTTGCTCAGAACCGGTGCGGGTCCAGGAGGCTCCGTTACATATAAAGCAAAAATGTCGTACATGATTTATTGCACGAGTGAAGGTTGTTGTCGGTAGAATGAATAATTTGTTTGATAGCTTCTGGAAAAGAAACAACGATCCAGCTTTCAGCACCAGGAGCTGTCCGCTCACGGACCTCACCGGATCCGGTTAGCTTTTTTGCCTCTAAGCAGAAATGCTGAATATTAAAAAAAGGGTTTAATTAACTTGAATTTGGATAATTTGTTCAACAATCATAGTTGAATTATTGTGTGGAGTGACACTTAAAAGGAAAAGAAAGCCCCCCGTCCCCCTGCGGTGGACAGTTTGGTGAGCAGCCAGCTGTGGACACACATCTGTCCTCAGAGGATCTACAATATAACATCCCAGAATAATAAACAGTTGCTGCGGGAACTCCGCTGAACTCGTCACTGTCTGTCAGCGCTACGTGTTCCCCCATCCCGCCCCGCCCACTCACGCTCGTGCTGAGTCATCAGCCGTCGTCGCCAGCTGACCAACCACACGTGTGTGCTGCAGCAAAACCGGCTCAGTGGGTAAAAACAAACATCAGTGGGCCGTTTCCTCTGAGGGGGCCGGGCAGATAAAAAAAAGGGACCTGATGATGATGATGATGATGATGAAGATAGCGCAGAGGCATCAGAGGCTGAAGCTGTAATCAATCAGGACTATGACCGCTCATACTTACGATGTGGTTCTAGTGAGAGAAAACCCTTCTGGACCGGGAAGCCCGGCTTTAAACCCCGATGATACGCTGTAAAAGATTCTACCTGTCAAATTTACCTGCAGCTACGGTTGCTAACGTGATATTTTACAGTGTCTTCATCTTCGTCTTTCCACTGTTCCCTTTCCAGGTCGCCGCCGCGGTTACTTTTTTTCCCATCCATAGATAGAACTGGTACCCTTTTGGCCAACAGTACCAGTAATAGTATTTATTACCCAGAATCCCCAGTGGATCCCGTTTGGAAATCCGTTTCGTGTTCCGCATATTGATGTAGGAACACGGGATGTATCCGGGCTTGGTACCGGCACCAGAAGTACACTGAACTGTGAACCCTTCGTGGTTGATATTTTACAGTATGTGTACTGTATCACTGTAAAAAATAAATCAATAGTACTTTACTTATTATAGGTTTTACAGTAAAATACTGTTACAATGGCTGTTTAAATTACAGTAGTAGACTTACTGTAATCAAGAACAGTACATTACTGTAACAATATTACCAATACTGTACTGTAAATAATATAGGGCAAAAAAATCCCCATGACGCCAACATGATACTTTAATTTTACAGTATTTGTATTGTAATCAAAAACGACAGTATATCACTGTAAAAGTAATGTAACTACTGTACTTGTAAAAAAAATATTACCGTAAAAAGAGCAGCATTGTCACTGCAAATGAAAATCTTTCTTCACCAAGTGGGCGGAGCCTGTATATCGCCATAAAAAAAATCTATTGACTTTACGTGGGAACTTTTAAGAGCTGCAAAAAAAACGGTAAAACTCCGGCGTTCACTCCAAACACGGCATGAATTCTCCCTCTTCTCTCGCCGCTTCACTCCTGCGAGCCTCAGCCTGAAACGTTTGAGTTAAACGCAGTAAAGCGTAAGAAAAGACGCGAGAGGGAGGATAAACACAACGTCTCTGTCTGCTGCTCTTCCTCCTGACCGAGGTAAACACAGCTGCCGCTTCGGATTCGCTGTGAAGTCACAGATACGTCTGAAAAGCAAACACCGAGTTTGAGTTCACAACATCATCCAGAGATGAAAACAGTCGGCTACGATAATTTTACCAAACCTCCAACAAACGCTGAGAAATAATGACACAAGAATGGAACGGAAAACGTTTCAAAACAGATTTTCGAGCCCCTAAATGCATAAATGTACCTTTATGTATTTATATATACCTTTAACCACCATCGCATGGGTACATAATGAGCTTCAACAGGATTATAATGTCACATTTTTACCTTTTTCATACATTAACATTCACAAATGTTGGCTAAAATTTGATTAAAAAAATAGAAAAAAAATGAACCATTAATTCACATGATTTTTTTTTTTGATTTTTTTTTAACAAAATCCATTTAACATTTAAGAAGAACATTTTTAAAGACATATTAAAGTCATAATATTGTTCTGCTTGGAACTAACCCGAATAAGTTCCATGACAAAAAGCTGCGACAAAAGCCATCGTTTTTTTTTTTTACTATTTTGTTATATTTCACTTAAAAAAAACAACTCTTATCTGAATTTATCCAAATCAAGAATTCTTTAATTATATTTATGTACCTTTTACCATCAGCAAGGATTTTGTAGCTTGTAATTTAGATTAAAAAAAGGTCGACAGGTATCACTTTGGGGGCCACTTTTGTACCTCAAAATCTACATTTTGGAAGAAAAAAAGAGTCCCCTAATTCTGGACATGTGACATTTAGAACCTCTCAGCACCGACTGGCTTTCATGACAAAACATCGTGTGAATTTTTAACTCCATTTAAAGAAAATTTAAAGTGGGGGGGGGGGGGGGGGGGGGGGGGGGCTTCTTTGCCCGCGGCCCTCCAGGCTCTAGAATCGCCCCTGTCCATGAAAAACGAGCATTTAGGATCATTTATATTTATATTACATTAATATAATGTCAAATCAAACATCCACAGTTGTAGTTTAACCAAAAATATAATCTTTAAACTTACAGATCATAGACATCACATTATTTATAGTCACTTATGGTTCATGTTTAGCCTATTTCTAAGACGTCTAAGTCTTTAAAATCAATAAAAGTGTCGTTTGTTTTTAAAGACAGTCCGCACTTTTAAACTCCATACAGAAAAAGCGGATTATGGCGGAAACGAACCCGGTTGATCTTCTCTGATGGCGGGAATAAGGAGCTCCACTCACCGAAGTTGGAAGCAGGAGGTTGGCGGGTCGCTCCAGCTCGTGCTGCCGTCGCCCGGTCACGTTCATCTCCCATCAGAACCTCTCAGAGGAGACTTTCCGGACTCACTAATCCACCACAGGACCGGATGTCTTATTCCCCTTCAACGGCGGCGGAGAAAGCATGTCGTTAAAAAGCTCCCGAGCTCACAGCGTTCCGTCCGTTCCTCCGCGGATCAGCCCGGACTGAGCGGCTCCGGCTCCGCTGCTCATCACTGTGCCTGTCTCTCCACCTGCTCCCGGTCCTCCAGTTAACCGCTGGTGCGTCAGAGCGCAGGACTTTAACCCATTCGTCGGCGTTCAAGTCCCCAAAACATGCGCGCACGTAATCGGGATTAAAAACTCGGGTTCTCCTTACTGATTAGTGCGATACACTATAAAAAAAATAAAAATTTAAAAAAATGTTTTTAAATCTTAAAAATAATTACCACCTCTTTATCAAACTGATTACAAAAAAAAAACATTTTATGGGTTGCACTCATTGTTCTTTTCATGAGTTTGTTCATTCTTTTTCTGCACTTAAGAAAAAGAATTAATGGAATTTTGTTTAATTCAGATTTGAATTTCCAGCAAACTGAGTTGTTGGATATAATATAATAACTTTATGAAAAACAACAAACCTTTGTGATGTAAACATGACTGGATTGAGTAAATGCAACATATCCTTAAGTAAATGTTATTTGTTTGTGTTGACTGTGATTGGCAGCTGGGGTGGGCTCCGGCCCCCCCTGGACACCCCGCAGGATTAACGGTTACAGAGAATGAATAAATCGTGGGATCACGACTTTCCCAAAAAACTTTTAATTTCCATCAAACTTAGACTGAACTTTGGGACCTCAAACAGGAAATTGCTTTTATCGAGTAAAGCACACTGTAAAAAAAAGGATTCCAATATAATTTGCCATAATTACACTGTAAAACATGGTGACCATGTACAAGAAATTATGTGTATTATAAACAGATACACTGTAAAATCAAGGACTTTAAATGAAATTACATTATATTTAAAAAAATGACCTTTAAATCAACTCGTTTCTGCAGAAATAAAGGGACGATCTGGCCAAAAGATTTAAGTTTTTATTTTTACCCTGAATTTTAATGTGCATATTAGCAAAATATGCTAATTTAGACGGATGAGACTTTAACAGTAATGTTAATTATTCTAATATTTTATCAGAACTTGCATTTTCAAAATGTAGAATTCAGTTTTCAAGCTAATCATGACTGTAAAAAAGAAAAGTTATCTACTGCTACTGTCGCCGAACTTTGTCGTGTCTTACTGCAGCTGTTTGACGGGTTTTTACTGTTATTTTAACCATACAATTTTTTACAGTGTACTTTTTTTCTTTTCTTTTTTTGATTGATTGTTAACTATCTTCAGAATTTTTATTATTTTACGATATTTGATTAAAACTCACTGAACCGTCCGTTCATCTGTCGTGACTCTTGTGATATTTTGAGAATTTTAAATTTTTTGTTTATTCAGCATTTTTGAAATAATTCGGACTTTCTCAAGAATCGGTCGGATTCCACTCGACCGTCTCGTTCTCCGTCTCACCTCTCAGCTTTTAGGATATCTTCAGAAATAATTACACATCGCGTCTCACTTGGCTTTTTTAAAATCACTTTATATTTGGTATCAGACGTTCTCAACAACAGATTACTCACACATAGTAACAGATGACTCACACATAGTAACAGATTACTCACACATAGTAACAGATGACTCACACATAGTAACAGATGACTCACACATAGTAACAGATTACTCACACATAGTAACAGATGACTCACACATAGTAACAGATGACTCACACATAGTAACAGATTACTCACACATATTAACAGATGACTCACACATAGTAACAGATTACTCACACATAGTAACAGATGACTCACACATAGTAACAGATTACTCACACATAGTAACAGATGACTCACACATAGTAACAGATGACTCACACATAGTAATAGATTACTCACACATAGTAACAGATTACTCACACATAGTAACAGATGACTCACACATTGGAACAGATTACTAACACATAGTAACAGATGACTCATACATAGTTACAGATTACTCACACATAGTTATAGATTACTCACATATAGTAACAGATTACTCACACATAGTAACAGATTACTCACACATAGTAACCGGTACAATGTTACTCACACTTAGAATTGATTATTTTAGGTCTTACCTGTCGACACACACCAAAGTGATTCCGATACACCTGATGGCTGTTGAGATATTTTAACGCTACGCTGCTGTGAATATAAATAAGGTAATAGTTTTAGGATAATAGTGAGAATGTTTTTCTCATACCTTTCTGTATGTCTTCCAGGCAGCAGAAAGACAATGTTCCGCAGTGACCCAAAAAGACCCAGAGTTCCATGGTCTGCAGGATTTTGTTTTCAAAAGGACTGTAAAAAAAGAACAGCTCATCTTAATTTGATTCATTCACTTTGGCGTCTTCGACCCAGAGAGAGTTTGTTCTCTTCAGCCGGCTCTGTTTTGAACGAGGATGGATTATTGGACAAAATGTTGCAGTCTTCTCAAATTTGACCCGTCGTGCTGCTTCCTGATTCCAGTTTCCTTCTCACGAGTTTATGGAAGAGGATTAGTGCCACGTATGACTTTAATATTAGAATAAACTCAGAACTCTGACACTATTTTCAGATTTCTGACATTATTCTTGGAATTCTGACTTTAATCTCAGAATTTTTCTTCATTTTCAGAATTCTTACTTTAAACACGGCATTTTGACTTTATTCTTAGAATTCTGACTTTAAACTCAGAAATTTGACATTATTCATAGAACTCTGACTTCGTTCTCAGAATTCTGAATTTAAAAACAGAATTCTTACTTAGTTATTCTAGTTCTACATGATTATAGTTTTGGAATTTGGATTTTTAAGTCAGGATTCTGAGATTCAAGTCAAATTTCCAACAATAAAGCCAGAATTAAAATGTTTTAAAAAAAAATTAAAAAAAATCCACATATGGCCCTAATCCTCTTCCATACAGATTACCGGGCTGAAGCGACAGACATCTACTATTTTCATCCCGGTGTGAACAGAAACCTCACATCTGATGAGGCTCACTTAAACATAAGTTTTACATTTCCAATGTTCATTCCTGTCACCGACGTCTATTATTTACGATGTGAAACTTTTACCAGGCGACAGCAAGAGGTCCGTTTCCCCAAACGCGTGTTATCCTACAGGAGGAAATCCTGAGTAGATGAGGCTCGACGATGATCCTCGGCGACGGCGGCCCAACATCTGGTTTGGGCTCTGCTGTTTCGGATAGAAATAGACGCCTCCTCTGTGTCCGAGCATCAATCGGTTATTATTCACACTCTGTCTCTCCGCCCCGCCAGCCGACGCTCTACATCTCATCTCTTGCATTTTTAACTTCTCTGAGGCTTTTGAAAAGCTCGTGTCAAAGCTTCAAAGTCGGCGCCTCGCTGTCATCTCATATCTAATAATGCTGCCCTTCTCCTGGCTGAGACTCTTTCTGGGTTTATTGCTTATTGAAAATAATATTTCACCTCAAACGTCGCTCAGCGGGTCCCTCCGGGTTTTCTCACACGGAGGCCATCATTCACCGGCTGCTTTGGATCCTGCTGGATTTATTTTTTTACAGTATTTGTTCCCGGTCCTCGCGGCTCAGACTGATGATGCTCGGTTACACTTTAAAAAAAACAACAAAAAAAACGAAACCCAGAAAAGTAAGACTACCCTGGTACTGTTTCAAGACTACGCTGTAAAAAAAAAAAAAGAAGAAGAAGAAGGGTTTGCTCACTGGTAACACACATTTAAAATTTAAGTTGAAAAAACTTAATCCAATTGAGTAGAAACTCTTTTTCTTTTCTTTTTTTTCATCACCAACGATTCTATAGTCTTTTATTTAAAGAGTCAGTCTTATTTAAAGAGTCATAGTCTTATTTAAAGACTCATAATCTTTTATTTAAAGAGTCAGTCTTATTTAAAGAGTCATAGTCTTATTTAAAGACTCAGTCTTATTCAAAGAGTCAGTCTTTATTTAAAGACTCATAGTCTTTTTTTTAAAGAGTCAGTCTTATTATAAAGGCGGTTCTTGGAGGAAGTTGGTTTTGGATCTGCGGGACCTTTAGGAGTTCTGAACGTCTGAGAGTTGGACTCTCCAACAGGTAAAGGTCCATTAAAACGACAGGATGTGAGGCAGCTGGGCGCCGAACCAGAAACTCACCTTACAGCGAAAGCGAACGCATTAAAATTTCACGAGCGAATCTCCAGCCCAGATCTGAGGTGTCGGAGAATCAAACCTGAACCGTCTCTGGTTTTCTGTTTAAGAGGGACGGACTGTCCAAACGTCTGGGGAACTTTCCTGAAATGGTCATGTGACGTTTCCCTGATCTGCAGGTTCCAGTTAGTGACATTGTTTCAGAAAGAAAAGAGATCAAAGACTCAGGAATCAACCAGAAGGTGAAGGATACGGAAGCCCAGAGCCGCCATGTTGGCAGGGAATTATTTTAGGCCCTTTTTTCTCGTTTCTCTGTTTTTGGTGAGTTGGAAATGGAAAATAGAGAGAAATTAGCGACATAAACAAAATGAAACAACAACTTGGTCTTTAATACCTGCTAGAGAGAGATTTTGTCCGCGAATGAAAAATCGTACGTACTGAAATCAGGTGTCGCCGTGGCGACGCGGAAACAACGGGACACTGAGAAGCTATAAAAGCTTTTTCTGCTTATATATAAAACACTGACTGAAATTAAATCCAATGTGTTTATCAATAATGAAATAGTGCATTTTCTCTAAAACTCAGAAACAATGTAAGACAGTTGAGAGAGATTTTTAATATTTGTTGTAACAACAGGGATTGGATCAGGAATAAATCACCGGTGTGGCGAAACATAGAAATCCACGTATAGAAAGTATAATTGAGATTAGATCGGCACGTTTGCAGATGATGTCATCCTGTTTATTTCAGCCCCGGATGTGAAGCAACCCCAAAATCTGAGGCCAGGACCTCCGCTAGGAAAAGGTGGAATCCTTCCCGATCACATACATGATCAGCCATAACATTATAACCACTGACGGGTGAAGTCCGTATAACATTGATTCTCTCGCTACCACTTCTCAGTGGGTAAATGATGGCGTGTAGAGTCTTCCCGGTGGTTATGGAACCTACTAGGACGGTCACAGGAACAACAAATGGCGACCCGACGGCATCACAGAGTCGTTCCAGCAGGTAAAGGGGCACCAACGCAATATCGGGCAGGTGGTTTTAATGTTGTGGCTGATCCCGGTGGCAACAAATCCTTTAGAGAGGACTGTGTTCCCCGGACATGGTCGGCGTTCAGACAGAACCAGCATATTTAAGCCGGCCCGCGTGAGAGAGCTGCGGTCGACGTTCCCGGCGAGGAGCTTCAAACAACATGGCAGTCAGCGAGGTCGCCACCAAGTGTGCGAGGATTCTAATCAGTTTCACGGCTGGACTGGAGCGGACGCTCACGGCGGCCCCTCCTCTCAGCCCCGCGCTCATTTTGTTACACCAAATTATTTAATCAAGGTGGAGCTGATGAAGTGGAACAAGCAATTAGAAACTCAATCAAAGAGACGCTCAAACCTTTTTCTGCCGGTTTGTGTTCAGGCGTTCCGCCGCCGCCGCTCGCCCTGACGGCGGCCCGCGGGTTTGCCGCCGGTTGTTGATCGTTCCACACATTGGCAGGTTAGTTGTGAGGGGCTTAAACGACAGCCCCTTAAAAGGTTTCTCTGGGAGGAACGTGACTCTGTTTTTAATCCTCCTGAGATGAAAGGATGTAGTTTGACAGTTTGTCTTTATCTTTATCTGAACTGGACTTTCTGGCTTCACCAAAGTTCAAACTTTTATAAGTCGGTGTTTATTCTACCTTTGATGTCCTGACCGAGGAAGAAAAAGAAATATGGAACAATTGGGTCTGTGATGTACCTAAGGAGGCGGGTTCTACCGTACGCCGGTCCCTCATCGCTCCATGTCCATAAAGTCTCGGTGGAGAAGGTCCGATCAACGGCTTGATAGCCGACCAGGAAGTACCGGAGCAGCAAATATAAATTGTTCAACGTCTCTGGCCACCTCATGACTTTTTAATGCCCCGGTTCTGTTCCTGTTCTATAATTCAGCAGCGGGACGGTTTACTGAGGCGAGGAGCCCATGTGTCGTTGAGGAGGTGTTGCGGGCCGGTTTGGCTTTTGACTCCATCTACTGGTCGCCTCCACCTTCATGGAGGTGCAGGCAGACGTCTCCAGCTCTGTGGGGCGAGGGGGAGGTGGGGAAAAAAAACCCACGCTGTGCAGTGATGGAAGAGAGGAAAGAGTTCGCAGCCGTCAGAACTAAAAATAAATAAAGTCCAGCTGCAGGCCTGCAGAGGCAAAACCAGAGCGTCTCCTCGCACACTGAGCTGTCAGGGGGGGGGGGGGGTTCCACGAACGACGGCGCTGTCATCTGACATCACAGAGGGGAGCAGCCGCCGACGGCAAAACATCAAAAGTGTACGACCACGCCACGGAACCAGAGGCTGAGAGAGAGAGATCAGCAGTGGCGGTGGGCGTCCTACGGTCAGAGAGAGAACCCCCCCCCCCCCCCCCCCCCACCGTAGATTTCTTATTATTGATCCAGAAAGACAAGAAGAGAATAATCGCCTCGAGGAGGAACACAGCGGTCCAGAGGTGCAGCAGAAAATATGTTAACATTTTTTAAATTAAAACAAATTTTGCAGGCGGTGAAATATTTTTTGCCGCAGGCAAAAAGGTCCAAACTGCTTTAAAGCAACGAAAAAAGCCCGAAACGTCGTTGATGCTCTGACAGGATGTGGATATACGGGCCGCAGATGCTAACGTTAGCAGCAACAGTTAGCGTTAACAGGGGTTCTGGGTGGAGACCAAAAGAATGAGGTTGAGGTTACAAGCAGCTGGAATGAGCTTCCGTCAAAGGGGGGGCTGGGCTCAGCCTCAGAGATAAGGGGAGGAACCCAGAACTCTTTGCGCTGAGAGGAAACAGTTGAGGCGGTTCATCATCCGATCAGGACCAATCCTCCTGGAGGTTTTTCAGGCAGGTCCAACTGCGAGGAGAGACCCAGAACTCTCCGGAGGGACTGTAATCAAATCCGGCCTGGTATCGCCTCGGGACACCGGGCCAGTAAGATGAGCTGGAGGGTGTCGCTGGGGAGAGGCATGTCCGGAAATCTCTCCTCAGCCTGGAAATTAGTTTCGTGTTCCACATATTGAATTGTACTCCTCATCAATCCGGGCTTGGACCCGGCACCAGAAGTAAACTGGTTCGTGACCCCTCTGTGGGTTCACGAGGAGTAAAACCTCTGGACCGGAGATTATTGGAATGTTCCTTTAATATCCAATCAAAAAAAAAATACTTGGATGAGAAAACCAAAATAACGGATTTGAGTTTCATTTAAAATCGAATGGCAACATTTTTATTAAATTAGGAAAATCAGCACATTTAAGAAAATCATTTATATACACTTGTTCTACCGTGTGGATTTTTAAAAAAGACAAAAATAAGCTTGACACACCAAGCTATTACACATTAGACATTTCACATCATTCTCATGAGCGCGTGGATGAGGTGCCGCAACCGGAATTATTTGTTCACGTCAAAAAAAAAAGAAAAAAAGAAAAAGAAAAGGTTGAGAGAACACTGTCGCTTCAAACTACGCTGTAAAAATAAATAAAGGCGCATCTACCGCGTGTTCCATGGGAAACAGAGAAAAAGGCAATGGTTTAAGAAATCATTTCTCAGGAAATATCAGTAAGCCTTAAAATAAACTTTCATTGAGCCATTTCATTTACGACAGGTAGAAGAGGCGGGGCTTAACCGGTACGGCCGTCACGTGACGCTGACATTTGCTACTTTGTTCAAAATATACAAAATGAAAAAAAAAAAAAAAAAAAAAGCTAACAGGTGCAAAACGCTTCAGTCAGAGCTTCATCGCTGAAATTTCACAGGTTTCACTCCAGCAGGTGACGTCTGACAGGTGTGTTGTACAGTAGTGGCCGAGGTCATCCGGTAATCCAGTAATAGATTACCTCTGCACAGCTTGGATTACAGTAGTAATGGAGTTTCTCAGTGGTCCTCTTTGTCCCGGCCTTTCTTCTCCTTCTCGTCCTGCAGGGCGGTGCCCAGCTTCTTGATCAGCACCGACAGCACCTTGTCCAGCGGGTCCATCACGCCCCTCTGCAGCCACTTGGGAATGGTGGTCCTGGCGTGGTGGAAGCCCAGTTTCTGCAGGATGTAGTCCACGCCCACCGGGTCGATCTTACGGCCCGTCCAGGAAATCAGCCTGGAGGGAGGAGGAGACCCGGATTATCAGAGCAGAGACTCACTGTTATGACCCGGTCCATCGCATCCCGGATGAGACCAACGCTGAAAGGCCACCAATCCCCTGCGTTGTACACACAATTGGATTTACCACGTCGGATTCAGTAACATATTAAAGGGTTGTTCTGGTTCCTTTCAAGATTACGTAACACGAAAGAACAGCCGAAAGACAAAGAAGAAGAAGAGGAAGAGGAGGAAGAAGAAGCACTAGAATAAAATCAGTGGTTTTCCCAGCCCACTAGATGGCCCTGTAGGTTCCGTGTTCCGCTGAGGGCAGCGAAGATGACGGTGCAAATCCGTGATTAAAAAAAAACCCCAGTAAGCAGAGAAACACATGAAAGTAAAACGCGATCTCAAACCCGAGATGGCGTTGGCGGAGGAGAAAGCTCGGCTCGGCAAAGCTGGGGTTAATTAGCAGCACTGTAAAAACTAAACCTACACTGGACACATGTCACCAATCCACAGAAAAAAACCTTCCTGTTCAGAGAGAGCTTATTAAAACAACAACAACAACAACAACAACACCAGCATTTTACAAAGAAACGTTTAAAGTAGGCATAATATTATGATGAAGGGCCTCCGGTGACTCCCATTCCTCTTCATCACACACATAATCGATGAGGAGTTTATGAAACACAAGGCCTTACTTCGTCTACGGACTAGAGATGAATTTGAATCAGGGGCCGGCTTAAGAACCGTTAATGGACCATCACCTCCGTTACTGTTAATGTGAGCTTCACCATGAAACTATGGGATGAAGGTGAGAGAAAAAAGTATCGTACGTTTTTCTACGTTTGTGTTATTACGGCGCCGTGAAGCGGGTCTGACCTGAGGGTGGGCTCCAGGTGCCAGGTGTTGCACATGAACTCCCTCCAGTCCACGGTGGTGTAGTTGATGCCGTCGTCCTTGTCCTTGTCGCCGGAGCTCTCGTCTTGCAGCGCCGTCGGGCTCTTCTGTCCGGGCCGCGTGGCGAACATCCGAGGCGTGTAAAGAGCTGAGGGCGGTGGGAAAACGAGATCGTTACGCCTCTGACCACGCCGGGTCGTTTAACGCATTAAACAATACAATCCACACGTTTAAGGACAGAGTCAGGAGGAGCGTAATGGACTTTCATTAGGGTCCCTGAATGCACCGTCCCCACCGTCTCCAGCTCATCTGTCCTCATTTAAAGTCAGTCAGGTTTAATCCAACCCTGATTAAAATCTTAGCCAGCCACCTCTTCTGAGAACAAAGTTGTGGAACTTTTGAAATGATAATGGACGGTGCGGGGAGGGGGGCCGGGCGATAACAGCCACTATTTCATGATTATCATAAGTTAGACCTCCATTATTACAGAAACACCGTTTGCTGCACTGTGAAAAAATGCTGAACTACTAAATCTGGGATATTCCTGTTACTGAAAGAGTTTATTCTCTTCTGTGGCGTCTGGAGCGGAAAGCATATTTCTCTGGTTCTGAAGGATCGTTCCTCGGCGTTTTAAGGTCAGCGACGTCGAAGTACGGCTCAAATAAGAATACATCGCGCCGACCTGAGCGGGAATCAGACTTTAGTCCACGTGTTTTTTATCTACAGGGATATAATTAATCAGCAAGCGTGCGATTACACAGATTAGAGGTTCTGGATGTTGAGAGTGGATCATGTCAGATGAACGGTCCGACCCCGGCGGCATGGATTCCGGCGCTGAGAGTAACATTAATGTCTTTGCCGACAGCAGGAGAGCCATTAAAATGCCGCCTGCGGTGGCGGCCCTGACCTCCCCGCCGCGTTTTCTGTCATTTCTCCTGGGGCGAATGTCATTTCTCTCCGAGGGATGGAATAAACGGACAGACGGCTACCTTTCTCCTTCTCCTTCAGGTAGGCCGACACCAGGTCGTGGAGAAACATGATGAGCTCGGCGTCCATGGTGACACATATGTGGTCCGTGAATTCCGTCACCACGCTGCACTCCACTTTGGGTTTGCTGTCGGCGTCTGGAGCAGAAACGAAGAAAGGGACTTTAACGTCGCCGCCCGGAACAGCTGATGGACTCAGAAAAGAAGGTTTACGCCTTTTCTAACTGTCCTACCTGTTAGCGAGGGTTCCTCGGGGTCCTGCACGTGGATGGACTTGAAGTCCAGTTGCATTCTGGGTAGAGCGAAGATGGTCTCGGTTTCGTGGTTGTAGCTGGAGGTGCTGCGGAAGCTGCTGAGCAGGCTGGAGCTCTTGGCGGCGGCTCCGCCCTCCTGGTTGTTGGCCTCAACGTTCCTCAGCAGGTTCAGCTCTGAAACCGGAGATAAGGCACTTGAAAGTTCTGAAGAGCTGAGGGTCACGCTCACACTTCTCCGCTCCGTCTTCTTCTTTGTCGGAGACTATCAGGCCCCGCTTTGCATTTCAGATAAGCGGCTGCAAAGAGAAGCGGAAACTCTTCCTATTCCAGTCGGCGCCGCCTGAAGTCAAACAGAGTTTTAGAAGATGGCTGCAACGAAGCGAGCATTTAGACTAAACTGCTTAATTAAAACTAATGTGGACCCACAGACCGACTCTGCCCACAATTCTAACTTCTCAGAGGTTATGATGATCTGTTTGTGTAGATGATATCTTAAAGTTAAAGACGTATACTGAGACGCCTGGAGCCTCACGTCCGTTCTAGGCGCTCATTTCTATACCTATTTCTGCACAAGAGATTAACCATACGAGGAACAGGAGACGCGCCGCCGGCGATCTGTGGAATGTGGAAATGCAGCAAATACACCATCTTTGATGTTTCTTATTTACGGTACATTAGCATGACGTTCGCTAGATTTGTTTTCTGCACCGAGGGGAGAGTGAAGATTCAAAGTCGGCGCTTACCTTCGTTCCTCGTGGCAGTGACGTAGTTGAACCATTCTTTGACTGTGGCGACGCCATGTGGGGGGTTCTCGTGCCGCCGGCGGGTGATTTTGGTTATGGTGGCCATCGGGCTTTCCAGTGCGCCGCAGGGTTTGGTCACCATGGTGTTATGACCCAGATGGAAATCCAGCGTCTGAACGATGTAGGTAGAATCATCGTTGGAGCCTGGAGGCGAGGGAAACAACGGTCACTCCTCAAAAATGGACTTAAGCACAAAACCAAAGTGTATCAGTTTAAATCTGCTGCCCCAACGTAATGCTGAAAAAAGTTCTTTCGCAGAGAACACGGGCTAGCCTCCCCGTATATCTATGCTTGTGACTGAAACCAGGAACCACCACCAGGACCAGCAGCCACCCGCTGACAGGTGCCATGGTAACAAGATAATCAACGTAATCCGGCCTTTATCTGCCGGTGGTTATAATGTTATGGCTGATTGGTGTATGTACATGTATAAAAGAGGTTTTTCGTCTCACCGTCCTCCAAGATCTTCTGCGCCTCTGTCCAGAAGGCGATGTTGGGCTCTTCCAGGTGGAACAGCGCCCAGGACTTGGAGCGGAAGTTGGGTCCGTGGAAGCAGGCCAGCGTCATGTGATTGCCGTGGAGGCTCATGGAGCCGCCCAGCTGCACGGCGTCCTCAGGCAAAGGCATCTGGAAGAGGGAGATGTGGCAGCCGGCGATTACCTTCAGCACCCCGGGCCAGTGGCGATGATGGGCCGCATCCATGTCTGGAAGATAAGGAGGTTCGGGAGGGAAGATGCGGAGTAATCAGTTCTGACCTGCTGGTGCCGGATCTGTTGATCTGTCTCATGCTCCTGCCTTCTAAAATAAATTAATACACTATCTTGTGCTTCTTCGTTCGTTGTTAAGACCTTCAGGGTCGAACCACCTTGAAAAGCCGTTACACGAATGAATCTTATTTAAATGATGTCACTTCCTCTCCACACTACGAGCCGCTGCCTTCAACGTTCCGACCAGCGGCGGGACAGAAGAAAGGATTGCTTACAGAGCTCTGCAGATCCTTTGTCGGCGTTCATGACGGGGGTCTTGGGGGGCAGGTATGGGCCCGGCCCCCAGGTGGAGAGGGCCCGCTTGCTGGTGTCGAATTGCTGAGTGAAAAACTCCTGCAGCTTCATGCCGATCTTGATGAGGTCCGGTGTGGTGGAGCGTGAAATGATCACCTGGAAAATGTCCCACTGCAAGTCCCCGTGGATGAAGATCTCGCTGGAGGGAGGGGGGGGAGGGGGAGGAAGGTGAGAGAAACAAGCGGATGGAAGATTAAGACGGTTCAGAGCGTGGAGGGAAACAGGCAGGAGAACAGATGGAAACAGAATCCATTAAACGCGGCTGCATCTGGAATCAGCACACAGCGAACATTCTATCAGCCTCCTGGTTCTAATGAACCGGCAGAGGCCGTAATTCCTGCTGCAGACCTTTTCTCCGACAGGCTGCTGTCCACGGAGCACAGGTTGACCTTCCACTCGTCCTGCAGCTGCAGGTCCGCGTTGCTGAAAACTCCCATCAGGATGCTGGTGCCCATGTAGTCCACGCGGGCCTCTGTGGAGCCCATGGTGATCTGGATCTTGTGGCTGGGCTGCTGGTTGGGGTGTTCTGAGATGTGCGCTGGAGAAGAACAGGAACTGGTTAGCAAAGAAAAACAGCAGCTGCCGATGAAGGGTGGACAAACGGCAGACGTCTGTAGAGTGGACTCTTTGTTTACTCACAGACCATCTCCAGGGTGTTCACGTCTATATTGCCGCCCACCACCCCGCCCTTGGAGTCCAGCTTGGAGCGGCCCAGGCCCACGGACATGCTGATCTCCCGGTCCCGGTTGCTGCCCACGGAGAGTCGGCCCTGACTCTTCAGCCCGCTGGTCGTCCAGCTGTGGAGGCAAACAACCGGCGTCAGAGCTGCAGCGTGATGGAGGCGCTCGCCATCGCGCACAAGTGACTCATCGTGAGAACTTCCACGGGAACTAACGACTATGTCTAGAAAGAGAATATCTTTATAAAATATAAGCCAGACTTCTGGATTGGATTTACGTCAAACATTTAAATTCAGGCTGGAGGTCGACTTTAACTCCTCCTTCCTGTAAACAAAACTGAATTTGTTCTTTTTCTAGTTCTGATTCTATCTGTCGGAGATAAAGGTGTCGACATGGTGGAGACCGGGACCACCGGGACCACCGGGACCACTCACGTATTGTTCCCCATGACGTTGCTCATGTTCATTTGGACGATGAGCTGCTTCAAGTTGATGGCGAACACCACCAGCGTCTCCCACGGCGACCCCTGCTGACCGGCTGCCTTGCCATTCTTGCTGAAGGAGGGAGTGGAGGTCTTGGTCACAGATTCTGGAGGACGGACAAACGTGAAGTGAAAGGATGTGAGGAGCTTTAACTCGTTTCTCAGTATTTAATATCAGCTTTTTTTCGTCTTGATTAAATGCAACAGGAATTCTTTTCATTTCAGTTTGACTTCTAATACGTGTGAGAAACAGCGAGGTCCGTCTGT
This sequence comes from Lophius americanus, assembly GCA_037951165.1. Classification (NCBI taxonomy): domain Eukaryota; kingdom Metazoa; phylum Chordata; class Actinopteri; order Lophiiformes; family Lophiidae; genus Lophius; species Lophius americanus. Next base: position 459,262 of record JBBDHG010000131.1, on the reverse strand, counting down.
CAGGCGGCAGAGTCGGTAATTACCTCTCCGAGGAGCCGAGGAGTCGGACACGCTCCTGGTCCGGCCCGGCGCCGGGGACTTGAGGTGACCCAGTCCTCCCGGGGACATGCTGCTGCCAGTGGAGTGTTCCGAGAAGACGTTGGGGGATTGGGGCATGTGCGTTCCGGTGCTGCCGTCCCAGGTCCTCCAGTAGGCCTTCCGGCTGGACTCGGGGGACAGGTGCTGGTTTTCTGCTGAGTCGGGGGTGGCGGGACCAGAGGCTGGAGAAAGGTGGAGCGTTCATAGGTTTAAATCAAGCTTCTGAAATGGAGCCGTAACAAAGAACCCATCCTCCTGCCTGAGTTTACGTGAATGTACGTCCGCCGTTTGTTTGTATGATTTATTTTATTTTCACCTTCACACACAAACAAGTTAAATGTGTTATTATTATTATTATTATTATTATTATAAAAGCCGGTTCATCACGTTAGAGTGAGAGCCTTCAGTCGAATCGATTCCTACGCCCAAAATTTGGACTAAATTGGACCGACGGTTGAGAAACGACGGCCCCAAAACCTTTGGAGATAAAGCCCCCCTAGTGGTGGAAATATGGAACTGAACTTTTTCCAAAATCAATCCAGTTCTTCCTCACACTCAGGTAGGTGTGGGTATAAAATGTGAAAATGATCCATGTAGTATTGCCAAAGTTTTCACGTAAACGTAAACCGAACCAACCTGGCAGGTTGATCGTCTGGTCTCCCAGGAAGAGGCGTCTGGCGATGCTTCGGCGGTACCAGGCTCTGGGGAAGGCCAGGATCTCGCTCAGTCGTCTCATGTCGTATTTGAAGGAGGCCGATCCGATGTCGCACACAGCTGAGGGCAGAAAGTTACGGTTCAGGTACCGAAGCGTTCAGATGTTCTCACACAGCCCAGAATCCTGACAGTCCACCACTGGCGAGGTCCAATCTTCATCTACTCTGCTGCCTGGACTCTTTCATATACTTGTAAAACACGGTCCTGGGGTTGAGTCCAGTCCCGCGGCGCCAAACAAAACATTTTTATTTTGTTTAAACATTTCTCATCCAAAAAAATGTCCTGGTGAAAAACAAATACATAGAATAAAAACAACTTTGGAGAACCGTTCTGAGCGTGTGTCAAACGGAGCAGCGGCCTCTCTCCGGGTTCTGGTGACGTACCCGAGATGTTGATGAGGGTGGTGTCCATTTTGCCTCCTTTGGCAGGGATGAAGCTCTCGATGAAGGTGGGACCTCCGCTCCGCCTCATCCTGGACAGGCTGACCTTCACAAACTCCAGGTTGATACTCAGAGAGTCTTTTCGTCCCGTGACTGACGAAGGCTCCTCGTCCACTGCACCTTCCACAGAAAGAACCATTAGCGACCATTTCACCTTCAGTTCCAACTTAGTGGTGCCAGAACCTGATAGCGTTACTGTTTTTTCTACGTGTCGGCTGGTTTGTCATGAATGTCTATGATTTTATGACGGTGAAAGAGGAAAATAAGCGATGAAGCTGCTTCTAACGTAACCACATTAGCCTTTTTCTTCCTCCTCCATACCTAAGGGCCCGGAGCCTGGGGGCAGGCCCGTGACGGCGGACTTCTGCTTCCCGGCGCCGTAGGGGTGGAATACGTAGAGGGAGAAATCAGACATGCAGGCGGTGAAGCTGAGGCCCGAGGAGGTGCTCGGGGGGCCGGTGAGGTCCGACTGGCTGCTGCTGTGGCGGCTCCTACCCAAAGGGCTGCCCAGCAGCGGAGAAGCTGGAAGGAGACGGAAAGGAAGGAGTAAGAAAGTCCGACTCGATCGGAACCAGGGACGTCCGCGGGAGCAGCTGCTCCATAAGTTACAGCGAGCTAATCAGAGCCTTTAAACGGGTTCATTCGTCACATGCACATAATAAACACTGAAACACCGGAGCAGACTGGACTCAAGCCTGGATTACAGGAAAAGTCTTGGCTCACATTTTCTGCTGCAGAGAGTAAAAAAACGTTCAGGTGTGAGAATAGATCTCTCAGATGTCACCAGGATTAAAAGTCTGCACCCTCATTCCACTGCTAGTGTTCTGCAGACCTTTGCTGGGAGGTAGTTTGGGGACATGCGGCCCCGGCGGGGTGGAGGAGGGAGGGTGAGCTCCGTCGGCCGGGGGTCCTCCTGTGGGGGTCTCCAGTTCGCCGCGGTTGGACGAGAAGACCAGGTCTAGGGAGGGCAGCTTGAGCATGCACTCCACCCTGGACATGGGCAGGCAGCTGAAGCGGATCTGAGAAGGCTGCAAACACAAGACGGCGACAGATGTTTCTCTCCCTTCAGAGTGAGGGGTCCTAAAAATGTGTGTCTGATGGGAAACTGATGGATGCAAAAAAGACGCAGGAGAAAGAGCCGAGATGAAAAGCAGGGAGTTGAACGGACATTAGAGACGAAGGGAGGGTGCAGAATGTTTGATGAAGAAAAAACTGGAGTCTATTTTTAGATGTTTGGGGTAAACTAACGAAAACTTGACTATGGTGGTCCCTAGGAGTGACACGGGTCTCATCTCTGTTCAGAGAGTGGAAAGCAGCTTTTCTGGTGAACCCCTCACGCCTGGTTTCATCACCTGTGCCTCACTTCCAACAGCTTTTAAACCATGACTCTTTTAAACCCTGACTCTTTCAATCCTGAATCGCCTTTCTGGACTAAAAATGTGACTTTCTTCAAACTGCCATCAGAATATTTCAAATCTAAATCTTTTTCCACTTTCAACCCCACATAAGTTTTATAACCTGATGATAACTAGCAAACAGGAAGTCATGTTCTGGACTTTACATCAGAATTTGGAAAGAGGAAGTGAGTGTCGTCAGATGTCTGTAGATTCTGATTCATCTAGGTGGGTTGAGTCCAAAGCGACTGGACTTCTTGTTCGGCGTGAAGACTTTTTCAGCACCCATCTGGACCTCTGAAGCTGGAAGCCTCTTCAATCCAAACAAAGTCCGGTTGCCTTGGATTCAACCCACATGGATCGCCGTCACACAGAAAAAGATGAAGGACAGAAAGCCCGACAACATGGAATGAATGATTCTTCAGAAATTGCAAATTTAATGAAGAATCTAATGTTTCAAACGGAGGATAAGGGTTTTAGCGGGAGAAAAGCGGAGGCGGTACCTGGACTCTGACGTAGACGACCACATCCACGGGGAAGGAGGAGTACACCGATGTAGAGGAGGAGACCAGCGAGGTGGTGGATTCCTCCAGCTGATCCACCGCATCAAACTGACCCATGTCGTCCTCCTGGGAAGCCATGGCTGACGAGAAGGACAAAAGCCGTGAGCGCCAGACACACAGGAAGTGGATGACGCACACACAAACCCTCAGAGAAGGAAGTCAAAGCGACCAACCGGCGTAGCTCCGTTCAACCGGAGTGATGGGAATGGTTTCCAGCGCTTTCTCCAGGAAGTCCAGCAGACACGGGCTGATGACCATCTCCTCTGGCAGCGTCTGCAGGGCCACCCATGCGTACAGCTTGGCCGTCTTCACGCCGCCGCTGCCCTTCCCTTTGGCTGCAAAGACACTGGGAGTCACGCGTGGGCCGGACCAGACTTGACTTCTTAACCTCTAAACCTTGTTTTTGTTCCCCTGTGTGCGTCAGTGTGGATGTTGATGCTGATTGGATCAAAGATGGCGTTCTGGGCTCATGCTTTAAAACAACCGGCGACGTCGCGTTCATTCACGCATGGATGTAAAAGATGTGAGTGGCGCGGCGTCAGTGTGGGTGGATGTGGATGGCGGTAAGGCATGCAGTTCTAGATGAGGGGATGCTCAGTACCTGATGGAATAGGTGGGGGCGGGGGAGGTAGGAGGGAGTTAGTCTTGCTCGGGGCGGCATTGGAAGGGACGGGAGGGCCGCTATCTTTCATACCATACAGCTTGGACTCTTTGGAGAGCGTGCGGGGGAGGGAGGATCCGCGCGAGGCGTTGGGCGACTCCGTCTTAAGAGTCTTGGAGTTGTAGTGCAACTGGTGAGAAGGGAGGAAGAAGAATTTAAAAAAAGAAGAAAGAAATGACACAAGGATACGACGATTCAGAGTCCTGATGGGGGGGGGGCGCCGACCTTCACGTCTACTCCTGGAATGTAGAAGACTGTGGTCTCCATGTCGTTGGATTTGGTCTGCAGGGAGGAGGGGCATTTCTTCCCGGCTAAGAGGTGGGTGGTGGAGGTGTAGGCGGGCTGCAGCTTCTTCTTCTTGGGGGGGGACTCCTGGTCCAGACTCTTGAGGCTGCGCTCACAGCTCCTACCAAATCCACAGGGAGAGTCCGGACAGAGGAAGAAGGGTCAATACTCGCTGAATCATCATTTCACAGAAAAACGATTGGCGGCAGAGATCAGGGTGAAGGTTCCCGGGGACTTCCATCGTACCTCCTGAGGGAGGCGTCCTCTTGCTCCGGTTGCAGGGGGGTGGGGTGGAGGACACACTTCCCGCTGTCGATCTCCACGCGGACGTCCAACTCAAAGTCGATGTTCCTCTCGGTCGCCGGGCCGCTGAAGCTGCGACTGGCGGGCGTGCTCGGCCAGCGCTCGCCGAACAGCTGACTCATGGCGGAGAACCCAGAGGACTTCCTGTGGGACGCTTGGCTGAGGAGGAGGAGGAGGAAGAAAGCGTGAAAAGTGGAAGGTGAGAAGCCATTTTTATTCATGGCGGAGGAAATAAATCATAAAAAGCTCAATTTTGCTTCCCTTTATCCAAAAAAAACCAAGAACTCACATCGGTCTCCTGAAGCTGGGCGGCCTCTCTCGCTCAAACTCGTCCTCCTTTTCCGAGTCCTCGGAGGAGGAGGAGGACAGGCCGTCCCGCCTCATGTCCTCGTGCTGGAAGGGAGTTACGGGTGAGAAGACAGCGGGCGTGACGGGAGCACTGAAAACCGAGTGCTGGCCATCGTGAATGGATGGAGAATGGAGGTGAAGGTGAGGATGAAGATGAGGATGGGAAACATCATCGATGGTGACGGACATCAGGTCCACCTCTGTCTCCTCAGGAAACTTCAGTGAAGGACAGACAAGGCAGACTCACAAAAGGGGACAGGATTCATGTTTGCACAAACACAGCGGATGTCTTAAGCAGGAGGAACCGTAACGTCAGAAGGAGGCGGGGTTCTGCTGATTGGACCTGAACTAGTCTGAGGTCCGAGGACAGAACGCCACCGGCCTTCATCGGTTAGGAGCTGAGTGATCGTGCACTTCCTGCGTCGAGAAACCAAAAAGAGAAAGAGACGACATGACACCCAGCCAGCAGGAAAGGTGAACGCCCTCAAGAACTCAAGAAAGGTCCCAGGAGGAAGACAGAACCAACAGAACCAACAGAACCCGGAGACGGACAGGAAGGACAGAATACGACTGATGGGGACCGTGAACATGTTTGCAGACTCAAAGTGAAACAGATCTATACCAGCGGCATCAGTGGTTTCTGACACCTATCAGCCATAACATTACAACCACTGACGTGATCACATTTACATTGTTATGGCTGATTGTCCTAAAACTACAACAACAACCCCATCCTAGCATGCGTCACCCGAATCACGGGAATCGGCTCGTCCGTTCGGGTCGCAGACGCAGCTGAGCCGATCAGGCCCATCGAGTCCGATCACAGACGCATGCGTATTAAAGAAACTCGGTGAGCTGCAGCTGTGCGCAGACCGCGGTCGGAAAAAATGGCGTCCCTGGAACGTAGAGTTCATCTCTTTATCTTTCCCCTCGAAGACTCGGGTTTGTTTTCTGCACCGCTGCATCAGAACACACGTCGAGTACCATGTTCACCAGGACCCTTCAGAACTCTCAAAGTCAAGGACCAAAAGGCGGAGTCATTCGGGGTCCGTCATAGAAGCGTGAATAGTGGAGGCATTGTTCGGTGAAAACCGTAAAAGCAGGTAAACAGAACCGCGGAGAGGTCCGTTAAGATACGAGGAAAACATCCACGCATCTTGAAGTACAAAAACCTGACAGCAGCCTGGAGGACAAAAACCACGACACTTTTTATTTCACACTCTGTGCCACTAATGAAGAGTGGAATAGCCGAGTATCGAATTGGTTACACCGATCCTCCAAAACATTATAACCACACACAGGTTAAGTCAGGATAACATGCATTTGGTGATTAAAGTCTGCTAAAGTCTTCAGAACTTTCGGGGGAGGAGGGGAGTTGAGATATCCGTAAGTGTCCAGTTTGTCTGGTTCGGTTTATCCTCATGGCGATTCCACCAAATAATTATCCCGCCCCCATGAAATTTAAAGATGGATTGACATTTGCTTGAAACTCAGAGCTGAAGTGAATTGGATCTGGGGTGACAGAGGTCAGAGGTCAGAGGTCAGAGGTCAAACCATGCAGAGTTGTTACACATCGGTCGACAGACATGACGATTTGGATTTCATGCAGTTTCAAGACAGGATGAGAGCGTGTGACCGAATCCCGGAGCGGCATTCCAACTATGAACGTGTGTTTACAGGTTCAGCCTCATTATCGGAAGCAAGAAAACTCCAATCCTCGATCAGGACATGGTGTTCGGGTCGGGGTTAATGGAATGCCGCTGGTAAACTGTATAGAAGCACATCCATCATAATGTCACTAGGGGAAACAACAATCAGGAAGTTCTGGAGGTTTATTCAAGTGTAACGTGGGTTTTTCATCATCCTGTTTTGAAGCTGCATGTAGAAAAAGTATCGGCACAATCGGCCTGATGGCAGAGGAGGAAGAGGAGCATTCGCTGCCGTTGGTTATTGAGTTGTTACTGAGTGTTAGATCCAAATCACTCGATCCGTGTACCTTGAACACCCCTCCTGGACTGACGGGCGCATTGGCGGCGTCCAAGGTCTGTTTGTTCATCTTCAATTGAACACAGAATTATTAACAATGACCTCATCCAGAGGGAATCAGTTGAATCCCTCGCCGCTCTCATGACATCATGCACAGCGACACACACACACACACACACACACACACACACACACACACACACACACACACACACACACACACACACACACACACACACACACACACACACACACACACACACACACACACACACACACACACACACACACACACACACACACAGAATCGGAGCGGATGATGGAAATAACAAAACCTTAAAGTATAAAATTAGTAATGCTAATCTCTGAGGGTTTTCTACATTTAGTCGGCGAAGGTGGGCCGGAACCTGCAAACTGGAAGGCATCCAGGAATCCAATCCAGGAACAAGTGACTTCAGAGCAGCTGCTTACAGAGTGTCTTTTTTTATTCTTTATTCTAGAGGGTATAAGAAAGTCTCTTACACAGATTTGATAAGTTAAGACGTAGCCTCACATCAAAATTGACCTCCTCGCTTCTTATTTGGACCTGATCACCTTTGACTGTTGATTTTAGATTTTTCTTACAGACAGAACCAGGCAGGTTCTGGTGAATGGACGTATGTACGGGTTCACCCCGGGGCCGTGTCGTTTCTTTTTCTTTCTTTATATGTCGGTGACACAATCATCATCACTTTTCATCAATCTTTTTTCTTTTTTTTTTACTGAAAACCTTTGAACTTTTCTCCGGTTCTCTGGGTTTTCTGCAAAGAACCAGAACGCTTTAAAAAGCAGAGTCAGAATCTGCTCCCAGATCACTGGAGTCCAGCAGTGGGACCTGGGCGGGTCGGGAAAACGGGTGGCTGAGAAAGCAAAACAAACGATCAGCCAATCGGGTCAGGCTCTTTACACTGAGTTCTCTCTAGTGCCTTCAGGCCGAGGGTCCAATCAGCCCTTGAGGAGAACAAACCCGTTTCTCCACCTCCTTCATTCATTCTGCTATGAAGCTGCTAAATGCACACGAGTCCTTTTACATGACTGTTACTTTAGAGTGAAAACTTTTCATCTTTATTCTACCGAGCTGAACCGAACAGAACCGAACCGAGCTTGAACATGTGGCGAACTTAGGGTGAGTAATGGGTTTACCGTGTCCTGGATGTTGAAGGTGACCCGCGGTCCAGGAGAGCAGCCATCAACACGTACGTCCGCAAATTCGTCCGCATCCCCTATTCTGGAACTAAAAACATGGAATAACGTTAAAACCAAACAGAATGGGACAAAAAACAACAACAAAGAATTAAAACTCTAAAAGAAAATCATTAAATAAACTTCAAATTAACATCTCCGTCATTTCAAGGTTCTACCCTGATGAGGATTGATGAGTGATTATTTTTTAGGGATTATTCCCTTTTTTTTCCTTCTTTTTTTTAAAGACTGACCAAATGATTCACGCGTCATTAAAGTACTGTAGATGTAACTGGACCCGAACAGAACCTCCAGACGTTTCATACCAAAGAGCTCTTTTATAACCAGCTGTGAAACCAAACCCAACACTCTACCCTGTTGCTAAGCGACCCTCTCTGTTCGTCAGCGGGACGAGGGAACCGAGGGAACCGGTGGGCTTTTCTTTCTAAATCTCTCGTCGGGCTGCGTCTATTTCATGTTTCTAAGTATCTGGGTAAAAAAACTACCAGCTGCAGGAACCCGCCCAAACACAACTTGCATGGGCTGAAGATGGAGAAGAAGAAGAAGAAGAAGAAGAAGAGAAACAACAGATAGTAACAGTTGTTGATTTGGTTTACGTAGACTAGCACGAGCAACCCGATCGTGACTTCGTTGGCGGGAGGTTATAAAATGAAGATGGTGCAGCGACATGAAGATCGGTGCAAATTGAAAGAAAACCAAGAAACAGACAATGATTGTTAGAAAGCAGCAAGATTATTATCTATTCCCCCCCCCAAAGGGACACCAAGTGGTAGTCCGGTTCGAGGGTCGAGGGAGAGCTCCCTTCAGATGCGTGTGGCGTCGCCGCAGTCGCCTCGTGAGTCAAAGGCTAACGGCTGCTGCTGTTTAGAGTGGACTCTCTGTGACTCACTCCCAACCCTCCTGTTATAATGTAACGGCAGGGAGAGAAGAGACCCTTCTGCAACCGTGTGCCGTTACCTCTGTCTGTCCATCCTCTTCAGAGGGGGGCGCCCCGCCGCCGCCGAGATGCTTTTGGAGCGGTTGTAGCTGGGTTTGTAGCCGAGGCCCAACTTATCCTTCAGGGAGGCCGCCTGGAGAGGAAACGCACGGCGTGAGAAAAGGCTTCTTAAAAAGACCACAGGTGGGGGAAAAAAGGCAGGGAACATTTCTTATTCGCTTATTCCAGTCCGCTATTCACCCTCATGCTGGAGCGGCGCAGCTTCTTCCTGACGTCCCTCCTGACGTCGTTGACGGCCACAGACTCCAGCTGCTGGTAGCGCTGGATCTCCTGGTTGATGGTGCCTTCACTGGCTCCTAATTTCCTGGATTTAAAAAAAAAGAAATATGAGAGGTTAAAGAAGGCGAGGTACACGTATGCGCCGGTTCTGCTTCAAATCAAACAAGTGTGAGTGGTTCTGTTTTGTTTATCTGGTCTTACTGTCATTCAGAGTAGAGTGTCATCTGCATAAAATGGGATGCTATAGAGCTTTAGTGTGCAATGAGGCGGCAGCATCAGCAGCAGCGTCAGCATCAGACGGTGAGCCAGCGGGAATCTTACTTGAGGTCGTCGATGACCTTGGCCTGTTCGTTCAGCTCTCGGATGTCCACCACCCTCTTGGTGAACTTCCTCCCACGTGCGTCAACCACCTGGTTCCCCATCGCCGCCTGCCTTCTGGTTTCGGTGGGTTCCTGTCGGGTCAGAGCAACGATACGCAGCAGAAATCATTGATATTGTCAAACTTTGGAGAAAAAAAAAAAGGAAGCCAAACTGCTGATTTCACCCAAAAAAAACAAAAACAACAACAACCAAGCATTTAATTTCTGGAAAATCTCCACCAGGCAGGAAGCTGCTGCAAAAAGAGAAGCCCCCCCCCGAGATCTGTCTGATTAGAGGAGACTTCTTGTGATTGAGTCCCGATTCAAACAGAAGAAGTCAAAATACAGTCCGATCAACACACCACACGTCGTTAAACACCGCCACCGTTCCAAAGAACAAAGTTCTCTAACCACCGGGAATTTGTGTTCCACGTTTAATTCCACCCATCACTGAAAGCAAATGCTGAGCAGCACAGTTCTGGTCGGTGCTGCTCGGCATTGGGGAATCCACAACCGTCAACCTATAGAGGTGACAGAGGTGGAGCGCCACCCTGCAAGACATTTGGTCATCCCAGAGGAGAGTTCAACAATGGCTGGCTACATACACAAGCCCAGGAGAGCGGTCTTTGGGCCCTGGCTCCGCCTGCTCTCGGGCGAGGCGACGCACAGTTTAAGTATTCCGCCGGCACCGACACGCTCTGGGGCCCGGGCCTCAGGCCCAGGATGTGGTTTACCAGCCGCTTCCTTAATGTCAGCCGGGGGCTGAACGGGCTGCCTGGACTCTGTAAACAACGGCAGGAGCAGATGGGTGGAGGATCGGTCGACCCGGGTCAGAATTTTCTCGAACTTACCTTGAAGGTCGTTACACGAAAGGAATAGTTCAACATTTTTGTGGGGGGAGAAACAAAAAGTGCGGAGTTATTTTTATTGCACAAACTCGGATGAAAGAGGAAATGAATTTGTTTTGTCCCTCCGAGCCGCTCAGGGCGAATCTTATCCACTGATGACATCACACGTGTCTGATTGTGTGTCATCACAACACATTCTCTAAGAGAAGTTTAAACAACGAAAGAGTCGGTAAATCTATCTCTGGGTAAAATGGTATCACTTAAAATCACTGGTGTTTGAACCGGGAAAAGTTTACATTTGGATCAAATCTCAAAGTGCTACAAAGTAAAAGCAGATAAAAGCATCAATAGAAAAATAAATAATAACTATATAAAAGCCTGACCAAAAAGCAGCAATGTTAATTAAAGTTACAGGTTCTGATAAGAAGGAAAGTTTTAAGTCCTTTTTTTAAATGTGTCAGTCGTCTGTGGAGCCCTCAGATGGTCAGGGAGGGCATTCCACAGACGAGGGCTAGCAGAACAGAAGGCCCGATCACCCATGGTGCTGAGTTTGTCCGGGGAAGGAGGAGGAGGTATGAGTGGGTAACGTAACTCCAGCTCTATTTCCTGACTTTATTTAAACACGTTTGGCTGATTTCTACCAGAACAGTGTTAATTAGTAATTTATTTATTTATTTGTTTCATTATTTATATTCTCCTTCTTTTCTAAATCTAAAACCGGACTTCCTGCGGCGGTCTGTCAGATTTACTCGCTCTACTTTGGGGTCCGGCTTGTTTACGGGGCGACGAGGGTTTCGGCGGAGAGTGTGATGTCGATGTCCCGGAATGTGAATGTGCTCAGCAAAACATCAAAGGTCCGTCTGAACGGGTTCTGTTTGCCGTCACAAACAGAACCCTCTAACAGAACACAAGTTTGCGTTGATGATTTATCGCCGATACTTAAAAGAGGAAAAAAGCTGACTGGTGACTGACCATGTGGATGGCGGGTGACATGTTGCACGCTTCGTCCTCGTCGGAGATGTCGGCCATGTTGATAGAGTTCAGGTCGGTGATGTCGTCCACGTCCTCCTCTCCCGTCAGTGACGTCAGCGTGTTGCCCAGCGCGTTGAGACGCTTCCCGATGTTGGGATCCATGTGCACGTCGATGCCGCACATTTTCCAGAGCACGTTCAGGGTCCAGGTACCGGCGCTGCTGCTCTCTGAGGTGGGGGGAAGAAGCCCGGAGCCAACAAACGACAGCAGAGGGATGGACTTAATGCGCCACGCGACATTTTCAGACAGTCGACATACTCTGTAATCCATGTTTGATGCTTCAGAGCTCGGTTAGCAGAACTTACCTGCAGACGGTTGCCCGGTGGTCCTGGAACAGACTTCATACGTGCCGTCAGGGACGACACCTGCATGGAGAGACAAACGGGCCAGAAAAGCGGCGCTTGAATCGTTCTATATTTGAACCCAGTGTGACAAAAACTCTCACACAATGTGCCGCTTACAAGAATTCATGACCAGCTCTCCTCGGATTTCCGGCTTCCAGTCGTCCCAGGAGGTCTCGAAGCCCTCGGCGAAGCGGATGCAGAAGTTCTTGAAGTGGCCTTTGCTCACCAGGGATTCCGAGGAGCAGGCGGTGATCAAGGTGCTCTCGATGGTCAGGACCAGAGCCGAGCCGGTGTCAAAATCTACGCTGTGGTTGGCCTGGGGGGGAGGGAGAGCGAGAGGGGGCGGGGTCAACCGGGGTTTCAAGAATGTAGAAAGAGAAGCCACGTCAATGTGTGCGGCGAGAAGACCGAGTAAACTGGTGACACTTCGTCAAATCCGCTTCATTGATTGTCTCAAAAGGAGAAGATTAATAAATAATGCCAAATGTGATTTCTGTAAAATATGAACTATTCACAATCTTTAGATTTCTGTAGTGAGTGAAATGTCACCAATCTGCTCATTTTGTTGGATTGTGTTTCAATACGACATGAGAAAAAAAAAAAACAGGAGTCAGATCATCATTCTCCTCAGAACTGGAGGGTTTCTCTTCCCTCCAAAGTAACGGCTTATTTATCATGTTTTTGGATCAGAATCCGACTGCAGGATTAAACCTCCCTGTGAGTCACTGTTTCTTATTGATGATGGGTCTGAACCCGTTTATAGTACGACCCAGCGGCAGCATGTTTACCATAAAAAGTAAGGGGCCGAGGATGGAGCCTTGGGGGACACCCATTGTGATTTTCTTTTATTTTTTTTTTATTTGGTCATATTAAAACTTTGTGATCAGAATAATATAATTTTTTTTTAATAGATTTTCTAATAACATGGTTTACAAAAAGAAAAAGAAACATTTTCCAAGAAAGACTTAATTTCTTATCTTATTAGAAGTAATTTAATTTGTCTGATTTCTTTCTCTTTTTTTTTTTTTTACTGTTTAATTAAATCCTTGACTGAATTATTTGTCATTTTTTGATAAATTTAACATGTCTAAGATATTGAATGAAAACATTTCCCAAACAAATAAAATATATTTTTTCAACATTTCAGAAGTTATTTTTGATATTGGCCGCTGTCACAGATATGTCATGTGACCTCTGGGTTTCATACTCATTGTTTTTCCCAACAGGACATCTTTTAAATCTTTATTTTATTATTTATAACTTATTTATCCAGAGTTCTATTCTTTATCTGCAATTGATTTCTAAAGTTTAATGTTTGTTGATTCCGGTTCTACTACACGAAAATACAACGACATTCACCCGATTTTGTTTAATGCAAATTTGTTTAACATATATAGTCGTGGCTGATTGAGTCAAATGAAGGATTTATAAATGGTTTATAATTGGTTTTCAAACACTTTATAAGTCATTAATTAACGTTTATAAACAGCTTATAACACAGCTCTCAATTTATCAATGTAGGTCACTATTTGGCAATATCAAATAGGCAGTTCAGGTAAGTGTGCTCACTATTTGGCAAGCATCAGATCTGTATTTTTATACAAGACGTTATATCTAATGAGTTATAGGAGCTTATTAAGGCTTCGTAAAGTTTTTACAACTTATCTCGTAAATACAAACAAGCCATTTATAAATCCGTAATGATTATATCGTAATAATAGTATAATAGTCACAAAATAACAAGCCAAATAAAAAATTGTATCTTTGAAGTAACGGATGAGAAAGGCATTTTAAATGGTTCTGGTGTCTTTATGGGTTAAGAGCATCTGCAGGAATCATGGGTAATCTCCTAACATCTGCATGTTCCGTCCGTCTGTCTCTGTGTCGTCACGTCTTGTACTGTGTCACATGATCTCGTCAACATTTTAGCAACACATAAGCCAAACTCTGGACTCCGACTGGCGTTTGCGGCGTTAGGTTAAGCACACCCCCCCGGACCACCAGCAGAAGCTTCATTAGTAATCACGCCAGCGTTGGGCTGGATAAGGCTGATTGTTACTCTCAGGTGCAAACAGGCCAAAGGTTGATTGAGTGTTTGTGTCATGGAGGTGTGTTGATCACAGGAAGCCATAGCCCCAAAACAAGCCATCAAAAGACATGAAATTAAAATACTTTTCTTGTTTTCTTATCCCGGTCTAGTGACGTGGCGGCCCCAGCTTCAGGGTTGATGCCCTCCGTAGCTGGCACTTGTCCTCTCTATGGAAATAGACGTGACATAACAGCTGGTGTATGATGTCACCATAGTGAAAGGAGAACAAGACAACTGATATGGACCGAGATATATATAAATATATATATATATATTATAGCGTAAGAATTAGAAGGACTTTCTGATCAGAGCCTCTCCAGAACTGCCGTCTGGGTTTACGGAAGGACGAGGGACGAACTGGCGACCACGGCTCACGGCATAAAGCCTCTACAACATTGTCTGATCCCACAGAAGAGCTACGGTAGAACACATTTCTGAAAAAGCTTAACGCCAGCTCTGAGAGAAAGGTGTCACAACCCGTGATTAAATCCCACGGCTGTTTTAGCGGCATAAGGGGACCTACAGAATATCAAGGAGGTGGTTTTAATGTTATGGCTGATAGGATTTGTTCTTTTACGAGGCTAAGGGGAATGAAAAATATTGTTTGAGCTTAATAATGTAGCAAATATATTAAAAGCAGCTGAAGTTGAATTGATGGAGACGAACATTTCATTCCGACAATACCGAAGGGTCAAAGATCATTCCGGCGCGCTTTTGCCTTTTCCTCTCTATTTTCCTTCTTTGACTTATTCATGATGAAAAATCTTATATTTCTATAGCGAAACACCGGCAGAACTAAAGGAGAGGCGGAGCTTCAGGTCCGCTAACCCTCTGTGCCGAAGAGTGAAACAAATGCTATGAAATGATATCGGCTGTGTTTGCCCTTGAATAAAACATTTAAAAAAATGACCTCGAAGCTTGTTGGGTTGGGCTATTGTTTCTGCCGGCATCTGCCTCCAGGGCCAGAACGTCACATGTCTACGGGATGACGCGTGGAGTCAAAAAAAAAAAAAAGGAAAGAAGGGCGGCCGGCTTACCTGGGAGGCGTTGGTGATGGGCAGGCAGATGCCCAGGTCGTTGACGGTCAGCTGCAGGAAGAGGGTGCTGAAGGCCTGCGCAGACGTCTGCTGGATGCCCGGCAGCTTGTCCACCACCTCTTTGGTGGCCATGTGGATGTCCTTGTTGAGGGCCAGGCGCTGCTCGTTCCAGTTGTCGTACGCCGCCTTGTAATTCAGCCAGAACAGCACAGCTGCGGGGGGGGCGCGCAAGCGGGCAGAGAGAATCTCAGGTTAGTGTCTGAATGTTAACGAGCTGCTCGGGCGGGATTTAGAGGCGGCGATGGCCGATTGTCGTTTTGTGAGGGGGGGGGGGAAAGAAACGGAGGTTTTTCCCGCTTAAACGATTCCCTTTATTCACGCGGGGTTTTTTGTGAATCACAAGATGCAAGATTTAAATGGAGTTTGTTTTGTGTTTTATCTAAAGAGGCAAACGGGTTATGCAACACCCAGCTGCAGTTGGACCCACGGACCAATGACCTGACCTTCTCCTTCAGAATCTTTTGGCAGAGAGCAGAATTCAGGTTTTTCTTATTTGGGAAAAAAATCATTCTGGCTTTTCTGCTTCAGGCAAAGCATCTCTACGTCCCACTGACGCCTCCATCTTTGACCGGAGCCCTAAAGTTCTTTTCTTATTTAACGGCGTGGCGGGTTACACCAAATTACATCAGACCCACCGGTCCAGAGAAGATTCTCTGGAGGTGTGTCGTGGGTAAACTCGGACGAGCCTTAATGTTCTGCTAGTTTAGCAGCGGCTTTTTCATATATATATATATATATATATATATATATATATATATATATATATATATATATATATATATATATATATATATATATATATATATATATAAATTATATTAGTTAGTTGTCTTTGGAATAGGGGGGGCATGACCTCTGACCTTTATAGAAATGAGAGAGGCCGTCAATTCCATGGATGTTTTTTCGGATCTTTTGTGACTTCCTGAATGAGTCTTTTGATGACATTTTAGAAAGTGGGTCAATCCTTGCCCACTTTCCCGTAATGGTCCACTATTGTTCCCGGTCTTCTCTCTTCATAGATAATGTGTCTCACTGTGGATCTGTAGAATCCCAGAACCTTAGAAACGGCTTTGGAACCAGACACAGACTGATGGATTTCAATAATCCTTTAGAATTTTTTTTTTTTTGGCTTCATGTGCGACTGGAGAGACTTAGGATCCAAATCCCTGCTCCTGAAAATGGACCGAGCCCGGTAGTGATCAGCTCTGGACGGTTGTAGTCCGGCTGGAGTCTTTCAGGGCTTAGACTCAGACCAGCTGACTTTATATTCAGTAATTATAACTATTGTTTTAAACTTTACTTTTGAAGATCCGACACAGTTTAGTAAGAAAAACCGACATAGATGGAAAAAAAAAGCAGGAGGGAGTGAAATAATTAGGTGGAACACCTAAAACTGAAAACAGTCGAACGTTTCCTGCTGTGCTGTTGATGCGTTCGGTCTGGACAAACCGGGCTAGAAGGAGTCAACAAACTAAAAGCGCCGATTTAAACGGGAGCTGATTCTTTTCTTTCCGGGCCAGGAGGTTATCGAAGTTACAGGAACAAAAAACATCATTAAATAATAAGAATGCTCTCATTCGGACGAGCTCAGAGGGTCGCGTTTATAACCGTTTAAAAGACGGGGAGTTTAAACCGGGAGACTTTCTGTAGGATGGAAATCGAACCTCTGTCAAACGCCACCGGCTGAGCGAACACAATCGGCCGATTGAGCGTGATGAGGACCGCCTCCTTGTCCGACGAGCCGCTGATCTCCTCCTGCAGAGCGTTACGCAGACCGATCCGGGTCCGGAAGTACGCCACCTGGTGGAAGTCGGAGCCCGCCTCTTCATACACCTGTTAAAAGTGACGGGAGGAGAGTGAAACTCACATCGTCAACGACGTTGTCAGAACGGTCCAAAACGTGTCAATTGGGCGTTTTCAGCCGGACCTGGTGCTTGACGATCTGTCCCAGAGCCAGGTTGAGATCCACTTGACATTTGCCGAACAGTTTGAGGTAACTGCTGCTGCCGCCGGGCTGAGCCTTGCACTGGATCCGGTTTGAAAGCTCCAGCTCGATAAGGCCCGTCTCAAAGCGCACCGCTCGCATGGAGGGAGTGGTGGCTGTCATCTGGATTCCCTGAGGACGGGAGAGAAGAGAGCGGCGTTGAGAGAATCCCTCCAGAACTTAAACGACACTTGGAACCCTTTTTCCACAGAGCTGGTTCCAGGGCTAGTTCAGAGCCAGAGCCTGACTTAGAACCAGTTCTTTGCTTTTTCGACAGCCTGAGCACCAGCTCCTGGCTCTTAGAACTGGTGCCAGACAAGCACCAACTCTCAGCTGGTTTAGGGCCCAGAACCAACTACGTAATACGGTGACGTAATGCCGTGGGTCTGACTTGGCACCTTTCCATTGGAGGAGCAAACAGGTTCTTAGGAGATGCGCGAGTTGAACCAACTAAGCACTGGCACTAGCACTAGCACTTACACGATTTTTGGTGGAAACAGGGTATCAGAGATACGAGACAAACCCCCAGGAGAGACGCTGCTCTGGTCACATCACACAGGATGATACAACACAATAACAGCCTGGTGGTTGTTGTTGTTGTTGTTGTTGTTGTTGACTGTGTCTGAAAAGGAAGACCACATGAAGTACCTTGAACATCAGGCTGAGGGAGTAGAGCAGGATCTTGGGCTTGTCAGCGTCTGTCGATGAGTCGTGTTCGTTCCACAGTGGGATGGGTTGTTCTCCTCCTGCACGCACACGGAGCACAAACATCATCGCGTCGATCCGCGTGAAGTAAGACTGACGACATGACAGTGGGATTTGTTTCTACTCCGGGTGAATCGTTCCCACCGGCAACCAACTCACAACTCTGGCTCTGTGGGACGATTACATCGATCAAGCTCAGAGAGTTAAACTAACTGCATTCATTACTGCTGTGGGACTGAGCCTGACCCGATCTGGGGTGGGAAAAAAAAAACAACCTGAGTTACGGCGACAGGCTGCAGAAGGCCGCGGCGAGGGATGTTTACGGTTAGATTAACTTTATCCATCCGGGCCGTAAATCGCGGGCCTTTGGAAGCGGCAGGCGCCGCACATGCAGCGCTGTGAAAAAGTATCGGATCCCCGATGCTGACTGAAGTGAGGATGTGGGTGAACAGGGCTGGAAGTGATCCGGTCTGGGTGTTATTTGTCACATGTTTTGTGTTTACTCGGGTCATGGGTCACGTCATGTGTGAATGCAGGAAGTTTGCCACCCGAGAATATGTTTTGAACCAGTACCTGAGACCTTCTGAATGACCTCGTTGACCTCCTTCATGAAAACCTTCTGCAGGAAGACCAGGTGGTTGAGGAGGTCGGTGGTCAGGTTGTGCTCAAACGAGCCGATCTGAACATCAGAGGAGAGAAGTTACAACTCGTTCTGTTCTGGTGGCTTATGGACCATCAGCAAACGGGTCCGATTCTCTTACTTCAGCCACGCAGCGCAGGTAGTTTCCCTGGAGATAGTTCCCCGGCTTGGCCAGGAAGTCGTCAGGCGGCCAGCCTTGGTCTGAGTGGCTCTCATGGTCCTCCATGATGTATTCTCCTGACATGGTGACTGGAGGTAAAGTGAGGCTGGCCGACGGGGGCATGGTGGACATGTCCACTGGAGACACCTTTGACTGGAAACAAAGCTTGTGGTTTGGCAACTCAAAGGTGAAACTGGTTTGTGCGCCTAAACCGGGGAGAGGAGAGGAAGGAAAAAAAAGTCATTAAAACCGGTCACTGGTTCTAATGTTGTGGCTGACTTTATTTTTTTTAGGAGACAAAATCTAAAAGTCATTCGGTTCCAATCTTAAAGAAAAGCATAGGTCATCACCTGTCATGCCGTGGCTCTTCATGCGATCCATTTTGTACTCCGCTTTCAGCGAGGGCAGCAGGGCGGCGCCGATGGTGATGCCGTCCATCATGGCGCTGAACTTGAGGACGATGGGCTTCTTCTCCAGGCCCTCGGGGAGCTGAGGGAACTCGTTGGCTTCTACAGGGGTCTGATTGATGCTGGACGTTTTGTCGGAGGGCTGCGGGGTCGGGGTGTCCTCCCGATTAGGAGGCTGGCTGTGGAGAGGAAGAAAAAAGAAATACTGGCTCACTGCCTGGAGGCGGGATGGCCCCACCCGTCTACTGGACTCCGGACCTCGCTGCTGAGTTGACGACTCCGCTGGATTCCCTTCGACACCGGCGCCGTAATGAACAACCTTGTTTAGGAGCTGAAGTGAAGACGGCTCACGCGGTTCCAATCATTATGCTGAGCACACACCGGCTCATATTTCTGTTAGCATCAAATTATAGGAAAGCTGTTCGAACTCCGGCGCAAACCTACAAACTCTATAAATATATTTACATAACTCTGAATATTATCGTCGAAACAAGAGCGCAGATAAAGGCCTCCAAAGAAGCAAACTTGAAATGGCGAGGATATGCTGAAGTAACCCGTCGGCGGTGAGAAATCGTCGGATAATTAAAGTGGCCGCGGAACATCCGGCGCTCGGCGGTTTATTCATAGAGATTCTAATCGACTCGCCGCCAAGCTGAACCCAGAAATAAGGAGTTAGCGAAAGTTTTACGTGATGAATGTACAGTATGGATCCAACGTGCAGGATTCAAACTCGCATCCATTGGAATAATGAGCAATAATAATCACTTCTATGGATGAACATCTCAGCAACAGTTTGGCTGATTTGAATTAACACTGAAGGAGTTCTGAGGAGGAGTTCTGGAGTTCTGATGATGAGGATCCTGGGTGAATTAGCGACAAACGGGTATTCCTATTAAGGGGACTCCATTCACGCTACTTCATGTGCTTAACGCTTTGGTTCTGATCCACCTTCACCAGGTTTGGAGGAACATGTATAATATCAAACCCAATCGACATTCCCAGAACCAGAACAGACAGTTGTGTTGGAGGGAAAATGAAGTGTCGTGTGTCGGCGTACGTGTTTGAGGGCTGGCGGATGAGGTCGGAGATCTGTTTGGAGAGCTGGTGGGAGCTGCGGACCATCATGCTGTGCAGAGTAGCGGGGTGCTGGGGGATGTTGATCATGATGGCCCCCACTTTGAACACGGCGGCGTTGTTGGTCTTCAGTCCTCGCTGGGCGCTGTACAGCGCCTGCGACTTGGCGATGTTGCATTTGACCACCGTTCTGAAACAGAGAATGGACCGGGAGTGAGCGGCGGGCCCGATACTTATTTCCTCTTCTCTCAGGTTGGTGCAGAGGTTCTGAGAGGACATCAAACAGTGAGACGTCATGCAGATTCACATCTGTGGACTGGGGAGGACAATCGGACCAGTGACACACGTTTGCACTATGAGTGAATGCGGTGAAGACTTTCACGTCACGACACACGAATGCGAGGTCTCTTATGCAGAAAACTTTTTTTTTTTTTTTTTTCCCCCGATGCCTCGCCTTGAAGCAAACAAAAAAAAAAAAAGGTTTTCTACATGGAGAGGTGGTTCATGAATGCGTCGCTCTGGATCCTGAATCTAACGCAGCTTGACAACGTAAGCAGGTGTGCTGAAATATCGGAGCGGTCCGAGACCATTTCAGTCCTTTTTTATTTTTTCAGATTACACAGAACATCCAGAGGAAGGTCACCAAAGAGGATATTCATATATCAAACGATAAACTTTAGAACTCTGGAACCTTGGAATGTGTGTGACACACAGAAAACGTTCACTGAAAACACGCGGGTGACAGGAAACGGGAGACAAACGGGGGTGTGATGTCGGGGGTGAGGTGGGTTTTGGCGGTGTGTGTGACCCCTGAATGGCAGCAATGACATACAGAAACTCTTGTTTGGCTGTGCTGGTGGGAGATGTTGGGAAATCCTCCAGTCTATGCGAGTAGTTGGAAGAGAAGGGGAATGTGAGGAAGGGGGAGGGAGGAAGAAAAAGAAGAGGAGAAGAGAGTGTGAAACAGTTCTGAGGCAAATACATCCGGGTCAAACTGGACACGTTTGCATCGGAGGCTTTTGACAGTTCTTGTAAAATCAAAGTGTTTTTGTCAGTAACCTGAGATCGTTCTGAAGAAAAACATCTGAATGTTTGGAGGTTTCTAAAACCCGAATAAACGACACACTCCTCTGGCGTACACGGACCGGAGCTCACGGGTGCGTCTTAAGGGTACAACAAATATAATTATCTCTCATTCTTCGCTTTTTAATGGTTAACCTTCATCATCAGTGACATAATGTTAACACAATGATGCAGCAATAATATTAACCCGATAGGACATTAAACCACGGAGAGACGGTTTTTCTTTTTCTTGTTACTTTCTGCTGAAAATACGTGAACTTCAGTGAGAGTTTGATCTGGATCTGGTCATAGGCATTCTGGTTCCTTGGTCCGTGTTGGAATCGAACTCTAGTTTCTGCCGTCTGATCCCACAGAACCGTCTGATCCCCCAGTACAAGGCAGGTGGTTGTAATGTTATGGTTGGTCGGTGTAACGCTGAGCCAGAGTAAGGCCTTCTTTTAGGCTTAACTCACTCTTTTTGATATTGACATAAATAAAGGTTTTGTTGGGACCTCGATGTGAAGAAAGTTCTAATCCTTCAGATAACAGGAAACCAAGAAGAAGAAAAAAAACATTTCTGAGATAAAACATCAAAAAAATCTTTTATAGGCTTTCATTAAAAGTCATTTGTTTTCCGGCACATTTGAACATCACACCACAATCAACCAACCATCAGTCAGTGGGAAAGGAGCGATCCACTCTGATGCTTCTCCAGACATAACCACACATCCTCCTTCTAAAGATTCCTTTCATGATTGGAGAAAAGAGAGTTTCATGTGGAAGAGGATAACCCGGCTTAAATAATCCCTCTAACTGGTGGAAGCTGAAGAGAATTTGTACGTACTGGATGTCCGGAGTTATGCCCTCCAGGAGAACAATGTTTACCCCTCCTATGTGAGCGGAGGCACAGGTCTCCGTCATCTTCTGGTGCAGGATGTCTGAAAGGTGAGAGGAAAGAAAAAACACCGACCACAGCGTGAAGTCCAAATTCTGGGATCACCGGTTCATTACTTACTATTAGGAGTCTGGTTTTAGGCCCAAGTATAGAACTGCGTGCGCGATCCTTTGTGGATTAATGATAGTCTGAGATTTAGTCTAGAAAAAACACCACACTGCTCCTTTAACACAGACGGCTGACCACGCCCCCTTTTACAAACAACTTAAAAGTTTGAGAATAGTAGCTGCTGAGTGTTCCAGAATCACTCTTTACCAGTCAGGTTTGTTAAACAATATGAAAAACCTCATGTATTATTATTAGTATTAGTATTAGTAGTAATGGGGATGACTAGAGCTCCGCCTCACCCTTCATCTTCTCCTTCAGGGTGAAACTCCCGTGGATCTTCTTCAGCTCGGCCTCCATGGTCAGCCCGCCGATGTCCGCCTCCAGGTGGGTGCGGTTCACCATGCCGATGCCGAACACTATGAGCGTCACGTACTGCGGCTCCGAACTCACCAGGCTGCGCCGCCGGCCGCCGGCGCCCGGCGGCTTGTTGGGCGTGGCGGGTTCCTGCTGCTCGTTCTCAAAGATGACTTTGCAGAGAGGCTCAGCGGGACGATTTCCACCTTCTGCACAAACGAGGATGAAGATAGAACAGCATCAGAGGGGTACTCAAAAGAGAAGATGGCACTTTTCATTTTTATGGTGTTAAAACATCAAAACTCCATTGTTCAAATACTAAAATATATATATATATATATATATATAGTGTTTATAAACAGTTTCTGAGTGGTAACTGAAAAACTATTCATTGGAACCTTTTTAGATTTTATATCCACGCAGACCTTCGTGCGAGGAAGATGTGGATTGATTTTGGGAAAGATTGATGGTATATTCCACACAACAGGGGAGCTTAATCTCAAAAGTCATAGTTTTTCGGGTCTTTCAAGTCCGATTTAGTCTTAATTTGGTTTCTATGTAGCGACTGGAGGAGATCTATCCCGTCACATTCCACTCCAGTTGTTCATATTTTACTCACTAGGGGGAGCTTTGTCACGAAAAATGCTGTGTCTCTTTTTTTACACAACTCTACATTTAATTTTAGGAGCTCAATCGGAGGAATTGCTTGTACAACGCAGGGGACTGAGGGATTTCCGGGGATAATCCGTTGCCGGCCTAGACGACAGTTTTAATCGGTGTATTTTTAGTACGTCGTGAGGAAACCTTGATTTAACCGCTGACTAAACGGGAGATGAAACTCAGGAACGAATGACGTCGCAGCTGAAACGATAAAGATTCACTCATAAAATATATGAACAAAAAAACAAAACAGAATCAGTAATTGAGAAATAAAGCCTTTGTGAAACGGCGAAGACGCGAGAGAGAGAAGAAATCTACGGCGGCAGAGCTGGATAGACAGGCCGGGTGGAGGACGGGCAGGAGGAGCTGCCAGGCGGCAGGAGGCCGGTTCCCCACCCGTGAGGCAGTTCTCCGGGGAGCTCTTCTCCAGGATTCCGGTGGGATCGGAGATGAGGGAGTAGAAGTTGAGCAGCTTGTACATGTTCTGCCAACATTCTGCCGACGGCTCGCTCTGCTCCGACACGGTGATGGAGTCGGAGTCGTCCATCTGGATGGCCATGTGGTCCGCCACGTCGCGGGAGCCTTTCCTCGACACCTGAGGGGGACGTGGTGAAACAAACAGAGATGTGGGCGTGGGCCCCGGGAGAAAATGACACTGTAAAATGTTGGGAGCGACTCGTTGACTTAACTTGGGTTTACGGGGTATTAAACTACACAAACCCGGGTTTACAGTTTACTATCTGCTGCACATAAAACACCTTATCCTCAGAGAAGGAGGTTGGAGGAGGCTGCAGAGAAGATTTTTAGTGTTATTGTAATAAAACACGAGGAATAGAGAAACACTCAGCATTTTATTACATACTGGTCTTAAATGGTCTTAAGGTGTCTTTTTATAGTTACTTATTCTATAATCTTCTCTCGTGGTATAGATTATACGATCGGTTTGTTGTCTAAACATCCTTTGACATCAGATGATATTTTGTTTTTATTTGAACCGTTCTTAAAGTTTCTCCTGTAACCTGACTGCTGAGAAATTCCTCCAGAACAACATCTTGACACTGGTGGGCTTTGACAGTGGCGCCCTCTAGGGGTCTGTGCAGGAGACAACAGCCTCAGAGGGAAGGCTGTGATTTGACTGATCATTTTACAAACACACATTTAAATTCTCAGTCTAGAAGAATATCTATAAATAATCATAAAGAATATTTATGATCCCGATTCATTATTTCCTGTTGGCTCTGACCTCCATGCACTTTTATTTTTTATATTGCTGAGCCGCTCAGAAAATCTCTGCTTCGGTTCTGAGGGGCGGTTCCTCCCTGTGGTCCTTACCTTTGAGGTGCGACGCTCCGAGCGTCCCATGGTACCGCGTCCTCGAGGCTCCCTCCTCCCCAGGGTGTCCATGCCCGATTGAGGACCGTTAGCCGGTGGACCGCCGGCGCCGCCCGCTCCTCCGCCTGCCCCCATGCTCCTCTTGCTCTTCAGGGTCTGGGTTCCGCTGCGGCCCGCCCCGTTGAGGCTCCCGCGGGAGCTGCGGCTGAAGTCGGAGGACCTGAAGTGGCGGTACGGCCGGGCCTTGAAGGTGGGCGTCGGGGAGGCGGAGCCGGCAGTGTAGCGGCTCAGCTTGATGTCGGTCTGCGTGGCCTTGATGTCGTCGATCATGGTGCTGAACTGGTGGATGAGGCGGACTAGGGCCATGTCCACCCGCTGGCTGATGGACTGGCAGGCCGTGGTGAAGTCGCAGTGGAAGGTGTTGTAGTGGCGGCGGTTGAGGTCGTGAAAGGAGAGAGGCACGGCGGTGGAGCCCTGGGGGGAGCTGCTGGATTTCTCCATCACCACCGCGTTCAGGCTGAAGGTCTCGATGAGTAGCGCCGGCTTGAACTCCAGCTGGGGGAGGTTCATGATGCCTTGTCTGCGGGGAGAGGGAGGGACAGGTGGGGGGTAAAGTCTGGATTTGTCTTCAGATACTTTATTTGTGTTTACCGTTTGCCTTACCTTCTGGATCTTTTGTTTTTGCGTTCTTTGGAGGTGTCTGAGTTGACGATGTCCGCTCTCAGGCACTCCAGGTTCCCAGAAAAGGACAGATGTTCTCCAAAGTACATCTTGTAGTTAAGAGGGGTGGCGTCCTGGGCCTGGATGCCGATGTAGCCCAGCAAAGGCTTGAAAACCACCTGAGGAAGGGAAACGTGTGTTAACGTTGGAGCGACTCGGGACCCCCCAGGATGACATGGAGGGTGTTGCTGGGGAGATGGCCATCTGGGAAACCCTTCTTACAACCCCAGATGGTGTCGGCGGAGAATTGGGGCCAAATTAACTAAAAAATAAATAAAGCTTTACGAGATTAAGGTCGCAATTTTACGAGAAAAAAAGTCGTAATTTAACGAGAGTTAATTCTACGATACTCGTTGAAGGGGGAATTAAAGAACCTGGAGCTTCTTGTAAATCTACATTTCAATGATAATTTAAGTTTTACAAATCAATTAATATTGAATTTTTGGGAAGATTAACACATGATCATAAACTTTCTTCCCGCCAGTCTTACTCGTAAAACCGGGACTTCATTCTCATAGAATTGTGACTTTATTATCGTGAATCGCGATTTTTCCTCGTATTTTATTTAAAAAAATTTTTAAAGGTGGTCCTAATAAGACCACTCTCTCTTTTTTTTCTATTTCGATGAACTCTTCAACCGCGTACAGACCAGACTAAACACACGATGGAGCAAAATGCAACATAAAATAAGATCATCCTATGCAACAACTTGCAAAAAGCAGACAAGTGGAACATTTATGGCCAAATGCTTGGGGGTTTGGAAGGAACACGGCTGTCAACATTCTGAGGCTCAAACCGTTTTAGATAAACACGGCATAGTTTCTCAAACGTGGCAGAAAATGGTCGGGGGCTCAGGGCTTATGATGCAGCCTGTTCTCAAGGCTTGTCCCGTTGATAAGGGAGGCTGGGCTGAATCCATCGTTAGTTTTTTCCCTCCAAACTCCGAGAGGCGACAGCCTCCTTAATCCTGTCATTGATTCTCTGTGGTCGGCAAACAGCGATTTTCTGCCAACACTTTCTTGGCCGTTTCAGTTTCGTCATTTTGCAATTTGTGGTGACGTTTAAGGCGATTATAGCAGTTTGCGGTATTTTTATTTTTTTTGACTTTCAATGTTTCCATCTCAAAACCTCCATGATTCAGAATGTGAACCTTGTAGCGGAGTTTCTCATATTCATGCCTCCTGCACCGGCTTTTCTTCTCGATTACTTGCTCCCTGGTTCTTTTCTGCTGCTCTGAATGCTGCGCTCTCATTGGTGGAGGGAAAAAGTCGAAGCTTCCTTTGGATGCGGCTAATGTCGTTTTTGAAAATGCTACAAAACCGTGTTCATTTCTAAACTGACCTCCACGGAGGTGTGAAACGAGTTAGTGACCTCATCGTGATTAATCCCCGCCCCCCGCCTTAGTTCACATGTAGATCAAAGGGAAATAACATCTTTGAATGTGTGTCATTTTAAACCACAGACTCTAAATAAAAAAACACATAAAAACAGTTTGATCACGTAAACGGCCTGAATCCAACAAGTAAATACAAACAGACAACAACACCTGAGCGTCGGCCAGTTGAACAGCCGCCGGACACTGGTTGCCCTCCTCGATGTC
The DNA here is from genome assembly GCA_037951165.1 of Lophius americanus. Classification (NCBI taxonomy): domain Eukaryota; kingdom Metazoa; phylum Chordata; class Actinopteri; order Lophiiformes; family Lophiidae; genus Lophius; species Lophius americanus. The sequence continues at coordinate 432,562 of JBBDHG010000131.1, read as the reverse complement.
GGCCATGTCGTCCTGGCTGGTGCTGCGCTGAGAGTGCTGGGACTGGGTCCCGTCCAGAGTGTTCTGGTCGCTGGAGAGCACCGTGTTGAAGTCGGACGCCGAGGGGATTGTGGGCAGGTTACATGTCCCACCTGATGGCGTGGAAGAGGTTAAAGTAGGGAGATCTAGATTGAAGGGCTTCGGTGAATAGAGCTCGTCAATATGATGACAGAATGGATTCAATGCTTTAAAAAAAAAAGTCACATTATAGGAGCTGCTACAACTGAATCATGTTATTTGTGAGAAACTGTTCTATGAAACTCAAGGTTACGTTGGTAACCCTAGTTCTCTGAGTAGAATGAACGTCACGTTAAGAATGCAGATAAAAAGATTCTGGTGTAAAACACACTATGTGGGTCCGGTCAGACCCGGCTGATTCTAAATATTCAACCGATACAGTGAGCAGAAGAAACAAGTGGAGCTGGAGGGATGGTTTGTATCTCAGAGGATAAAATGTGCCTTCATCCTCACCATCCTCCACCCTCCTGAGATCCAATAGAAAAGTCAGTTTTCCACGCCGGCCCACATTCTACATAACCAGAACTCCTTTAAAAAGAATCCCTGGAGACAAATACATTTTTCTGCTTTGACTAATCGTTCGTATCTGATGTAGTCTTTTGTCGTGATGAAATATCCTCCTCCACCTTCATTATGAATCCAGAGTAGATCAATTGCAGGACTAGGAGCTTCTTAGCTACTTGGATGTTAAATCCACTCTCCGTGTCTGCGAGGCTTCAAGTTTCCATGTATTACACGTCTGCATGTAGAAAATTGGACTGGGATTGGAAGTGTGCGACGTAACAAATCATGCTTTTAGGCTCACTTCTGCAAAATGGGATTTTAAACGAGCGCAGAGAAACGTTCCACTTCCAGCAGACGAGTGAGGAAAGAGTCTTCTGGTGTGACTCTGAACGGCCGTCACTCTACAGAGAGATTCACACGCTCCACTGAAGGGGAATGAAAAGAAACACTTTTGGGATGGATGCCAAGTCAGCAGGCTGCTGCGTTAGGTAACCGCTATATACCTGTGAGGTGTGGGGGCCTGTCTGACCTGAACACATGGCTCTAGTGCCTCACTGCCATAATGATGTGTCTCTAGTGTCACTATGACATAAAGATTCTGACTCTAGTGTCACTATGACATAATGATTCTGACTCTAGTGTCACTATGACATAATGATGTGTCTCTAGTGTCACTATGACATAATGATGTGTCTCTAGTGTCACTATGACATAAAGATTCTGACTCTAGTGTCACTATGACATAATGATGTGTCTCTAGTGTCACTATGACATAAAGATTCTGACTCTAGTGTCACTATGACATAATGATTCTGACTCTAGTGTCACTATGACATAAAGATTCTGACTCTAGTGTCACTATGACATAAAGATTCTGACTCTAGTGTCACTATGACATAATGATTCTGACTCTAGTGTCACTATGACATAATGATGTGTCTCTAGTGTCACTATGACATAAAGATTCTGACTCTAGTGTCACTATGACATAATGATTCTGACTCTAGTGTCACTATGACATAAAGATTCTGACTCTAGTGTCACTATGACATAAAGATTCTGACTCTAGGTTCACTATGACATAATGATGTGTCTCTAGTGTCACTATGACATAAAGATTCTGCCTCTAGTGTCACTATGACATAAAGATTCTGACTCTAGTGTCACTATGACAAAGATTCTGACTCTAGTGTCACTATGACATAAAGATTCTGACTCTAGTGTCACTATGACATAAAGATTCTGACTCTAGTGTCACTATGACATAAAGATTCTGACTCTAGGTTCACTATGACATAAAGATTGTGACTCTAGTGTCACTATGACATAAGGATTCTGACTCTAGTGTCACAATGACATAAAGATTCTGACTCTAGTGTCACTATGACATAAAGATTGTGACTCTAGTGTCACAATGACATAAAGATTGTGACTCTAGTGTCACTATGACATAAGGATTCTGACTCTAGTGTCACAATGACATAAAGATTCTGACTCTAGTGTCACTATGACATAAAGATTGTGACTCTAGTGTCACAATGACATGGGGTGGGCCGGTGTCTGACCTGTTTGCAGGCTGTTGTGCTGCGAGCGGTTGAGGGGGGAGTCCTGGGCTGCGGCCCCCGTCCTGTTGCCCACAGCGTTGGACATCCAGTTGTAGAAGCTGACGGAGGAGGGCTCCGACAGCAGCGGGTGTTCCGTCAGCATGTCTGTGCCCAAGCTGTTTCCTGGGGCCGCGGGGGGAAACAGATTGAGAGCACATTACATCATGGAAGCCACTGGTGGGGGAAAAAAACCCACATCACACACACACAAACAGACACACACACTCACACACACACACACTACGGTCGGCGGTGAACTTTCATCTTGCACCATACAGACACTGGTAGTTCATGTAATTTAAATCTGGGGATTAATGAAGGTTCAGACTGAACGCCTTTGACGTCCTCTCACACGTCGACTCCTGCTCAGGAGCTTCTACTGAGAGGAACAACATGCAGGAGAGATTCTTGGGTCTCTGCTGCTGTTAGACGCAGTTGGGCCGGTTTTGACCCGTACACTGTTGTAGGATGAATGATGTAATCCACTGGAAAACTTTGTCACCACTCTGTAACTATCAGATGTGACCAGATGTGTGAGAGTCTTAGGTACAAGCACACACACAAATATATTAAACACACACACACACACAAACACATTAAATACAGTCACACACACAAATATATCAAATACACACATGCATAAACACATTAAACACACACACAGACACACAAACATATTAAACACACACACGCATAAACACATTAAACAAACACAGACACACACACACACACACAGATATTAAATACAGTCAAGCACACAAACATATCAAACACACACACTCGCAAAAACACACACACACACACACACACACATAATCTACACAGACTAAAGATCACATTGAAGTACACACTCGTGTACTTCTTCTGAATGATGACTATGACTAGAAGGTCATGTTTTACTGTGCGCCTCATTTTCCACTGTTTGAATTCTCGTACTGATTTGGACCTATGAAGACCTTTTTCAGGGAGACACGCCCACTTACGAGGGACACGAGGGAAATTAGCCGCCGGCTAGAACTCCTGCATGCCACAGGTGTGCACCAGGTAACTGTTTATGCTTAGAACGATGGCTGCATTTGTCCCTGACAAATAAAGGAATAAATGAATAAAAGTGCGTGTCAGCACAGCCTGCAGGTTGTTGGATCTGTGTTTGTGGTTCTGCAGACATCCGCTGAAGGCTACGTGTAAAGACTTTGGGACATTAGTGATCAGCATTTCTTCCTCGTGTGTCGGAGGAAGCTGTGAATCTACAGCAGCCTGTTATTAGTCACACTGTGGAACAGCAGGGGTCAGTCTCGTAGCAGAGATGAGTCTCACTCTTGTAGTGAACATGAAGGAAGGGGTCGGTTCTCCCTTCTTCTTCGTATTCTAGTCGGTAATCCACTTCGGAGGCTCTCGCTCCTGGTTTCACCTCGAGGATGGTCGGATGTTGGAAGTCAGTCGGTAGTGTTTGATAGTTACTCTGAGGAGGTTCTTCAGCACAGACGTCTACACCCTCAGTGTGAGAGAGACTTTTGTCAGTCGGAGTCTTTTGGCAGCTCAATGTGAGACGGGGTTAGAGCTCTTCATCTGTTCCTCCACCTCACACACGATACACACACACCATACATCTCTCTGCCAGCTGCACATGAATAGACGGGAGGACGTGAACTCACCGTCTGTTCTTGGAGATCGGACGCACCTTTAAATGTTCATTTTATGTATTTAATTAAATGGATGTATTTCTACGTTTCACATGTATGAATGTGTGTTTATGTATATAAGTGCAGTATATCAAATGTTCCTCATTCTCCCCGTCCATCCATCTATCCAACAACGTTTCTATCTAACAAAGTCTGACTTACTTAATGATAAACAGTTTCTGACTCTGGTTCTGGTTCTGGTTCTGAATAACGTGAGATGAGAATCATTCATAAGATAATTGCTGGACTTTCCTGACAGATATTGTCTTTTTCTCTGATAAAGTACACACACACACATTAAACAGACACACACACACACACATTAAACACACACACACACACACATACTTAACACACACACACACACACACATTAAACAGACACACACACACACAAACATACTTGACACACACACACACAAACACATTAAACAGACACACACACACACATTAAACAGACACACACACACACACACACACAAACATACTTAACACACACACACACAAACACATTAAACATACACCAACGCACACACATTAAACACACACAAACATACTAACCACACACACAGAGATAAAACAAACGCACAAACATAATCTGCAAAGAATAACGATCTCACCTGTGCGGGTGAGCGAGCTGCTCTTGGCGGCGGCGGTGGCGGCGGCGGCGGAGGGCTCGTTCCTCTGAGGCATCCCCTCCAGCAGGTTGTGCAGACTCCGGAAGCTGCCGGTCAGATTGCTCAGGAGGCTCTCCTTCCTGGGGCTGTCCTTGGCCGGCAGGCCGGCGCGGCACACGTGCGCCGGGGAATCGGCCGCCGTGTCGCCGCTGGTGTAGCTGAGCGACTGGTAGGGATGGGAGCCCTGGGTAAGACAAATGAGCAGATTAGTGAGAGGAGGCCGGGTTCACGCCGCCGCGGCGACCGCCGCTCGCCGCTCTCTGGATGTGAAAGATGAGAGGAAAACAAAAGGACTGAGGCGACTCGCGACGGAAACGGTCCAAAGACGAGTTCATGCCGAGGTGAACGACCTCGACGGACCGTCAGCTGCAGTGAACACAGTCACGGCGTAAAGTGGCGGAGAAAGAGTTTGGACTCCGGAGTCGCCGTCGCGTCACATCCAGACAGAACTTTAGTCGGAAAAAGTCCACAAGGTTTCTCAGGGCGGAATCTAATCGTTTCCATTATTATTAATAAAACCGTCGGAAAATAGTGAGAAATGTCTAACGGAGTCTTCCCAACATGCGCCATAACATTATAACCATTTACCTGAAATAGGTGTGTAGGTGTGTTCTGACAGCTTTCTATCAGAACCAGCATTAACTTTTCATCAAGTTGTTGGAAAGTAGCTAGCTGTCACTTTTCCCCTGCATCAGCGAGTAGGTTTATCTCCTGTCCTTCCTTAGACCACTTTGGCAGGTACCAACCAGTCCGGAACCAGATCATTATGGTTGCCCAGTTCTTCTGCTTCTACCCGGCAACCCCAGGAAAAAATGCTGAGCGTCTGCCTGATGTATCCCACCCACTGACACTAGTTCAACGGAACAATCGGTGCGATTCTGTCCTAACCTGATAGTGGTCTGAACAGAACCACTTCTCTCTGAATAAACTCCACTTTGGCACCTGCTGGTTAAGAGTTCGGGCCAGAACTCCCTCGATTCTAAGGAGTTCTAGGACGCTTTAACGGCCGTCCATAAATATAAAATCCATCGTTACTTATTCATCTAATGCCATTAAAAACGGATTCCCAGCCTGGAATCCAATGGATTCAATAAGTCTGAAGGTTCTACCTTGATCCTGAGTCCGGACTCGTTGTGGGCGTGGGACTTGGACAGCTTCCGCATGATCTCCACCCCGCTGACGGGACCGGTGTTGGCTTCTTTCGGCGGCGGGCGAGTGCACGCTCCCTCCAGCAGCATGGTGTGTTCGCTCACTGTGGCTTCACAATAACGACACAAAATCAAGAATCAAGAAGAATCAGAACCGCCAAATGTTTCCTAAATGCCACTGAAGGGTGAATGGAGAGACGGCTGGAGGAGAGAGATTTCTCCAAAGTGTCTGGTTTCCTGCCAGAATGGAGGTTTTCACATAATATTATCACACTGAAATGTTTTTGAGCCCACCTGCGTCATATTCAAACTCCGCTCCGTCCGCGCTGGTGTCGCTCTGCAGCGCGGCGCCGTTGTCCAGGCCCGCGGTGGTGTCTCCCAAGCTCTCCTGAAGCTCCTTGGGTTTGGAAAGCTGAGTGGGTCGGATGAGACCGATGGCCTTGAAGCCCTGGGTCACCACAATGAATTTCATCCACTGTCGGGCCAAAGCGACCAGACCCTTCTTCAGGGTCACGAGTGCTGGGACGCCATCATTCTGGGAGGGAAAGGAGAAGAAGAAAGAACTGGATTTGGTTCCGACACATGAATGAGCAAATGCAACAGAGACACACCGGGACAGTTTTAGAACACTTGAAGTAGCCGACCTCCATTGCTCATGTCGGACCTCAAAGGTGCGGCGCGGAAACTTTTGAGTGAATCTCTCTGGATAACTGGATTATAATACATCCAGAACCAGAATCTAGGAAGTTTAAAAGCAGCTGAAGGTAAGATTTTTGTATTTTACATTCATTTATCAATAAAACAAACCCAACTCTGGCTCTGGAGAGAGTTTTGCAATTCTTTTAAGCTGGAAGGGCAGAAAAAACGATGAATAAACACTTTTCCTCTAAAAAAAAACAAAAAACAAAAAAACAACGAAGAAGAAGATGACACGGCTGTTTTGTGCTACCAGGCTAAATGCTTAACAAAATAAAATTATAATAATATTCTTTATCTTATATCTGAGCTTTGACCTATAGTTCTACAGAATAAATAATAAAAAGGTATCCATCTAAAAAAGGAGCCTCCTCACTTGACCGGATACTGGATACGGTCGTATACGATGACATCATTGAGTGACATCATAGATTTTGCGGTAGGGAGGGGTGAGCTGAGGTGGAATATAGGAGCTGATGTGGAACCCGGCTGCTTGACGCCACTAAATTTCTGCACTCTGCGCCTTTAAACCGTCAAACCGCAGCCAGTGAGGTAGAACTCAAGCTAGGGAGATTCCTAAAGCTGCTGGGATGAAGAGAAGAGATTCAGAGGTCTGGCACTGACCATGGTGGCCTCCTCGATGACGGAGTAGTCGGCCTGCTGCAGATAGCGGTGCAGGATGTTACACAGCATACAGGAGGGATTCTCGTGCAGGTAGCGGGCTCGTTTGGTCACGCGGTTGTACTTGCTCCGGAAGGGGATGTGGATGCTCTTTTTCTGTGGGGCAGAGGATGGAGATGATCAAAGAAGAACTGGAGGCTGGTTTTGGGACAAAACGCTGCTTCGTTGACGATGTAATCGGAAGGTGGCGGACGTTCTTGGTCTGGATAGGTTCATTTTGGCGTTGCGTTCTGACCTCCAGAGCTTCCGTCATGATGCAGCCCATGACGGCGCACACTCGCAGCGTCCCCTCCATGTCCAGTTTGCGGAGGGAAGATTTCAGCTGGTCGATGGGGACCAGCCAGGCTCCGATGGCGGGCGTGGCGGTGCTGAGCAGATTCAACTGCCTGTGAAAACAGAAGTGAGTCAGGAAATCAACACATAATCGATATCAGTGCACGCAACCTAGAACGCGTTACTTCAACCATCAACAGAGGGCGCTTCATCAGTGCCGGCACTGAAACATCAGAGAAACTGTCATTCGCTACAGGACACCAGCGGATCTCGGCGGGATCCGTCCCACATTCTGAGCTAGACCCGCTCACACAGATAACGGGCCTCATCCACCAACATCGTCCCGAGTACTTCCCTAAATATCTTCTTAAAAAAGACTCCGAATAGAAAACCTACGTCAGGAAGTCTTCTCAAACCGCCAAATCCTTCGCACATGTGTTCTTCACTTGGTGAATTCCATTCTGAACGTTAGCTGGAAGCCCCTGTCTGTTGTCCTAATTAGCATAAGTACACCCCGCCCCCCTTTGCCCATAAAAGGGCATAAGACTATACGAACACGTTCGCCGCAGAGGTAGCGGAGAAGAAAAATGCCGAAGACAAAGTGTGAAGACATTTGAGCACCGGACTCCAAACGTAGAAATAAATCAGCAGTTCTGAAGTGGAGAGGTTGAAAACAAACGGGGCGTCTCATTTCGTAGTGTTGGTAAAATAACAAGACAACGGGAACTTATCACATCTGGACAAGGGGGACCAAAGAGAGGGACCCTAACCCCGGACCAGCGCACCAAAAGGATTTTATTAACAGATAAACAGACTCAACCCTCTGAGGCGCAGCCAGCGCCTTCCTGCGGCGGCGCGCCGCTCAACACACGCGTGGAAGCACGTCTGATCTCGGACCCTTTCACAGACAGCATCAAGTCTGGTCCCACCCTCCGACACACTTAGAGAAATGAATGAAAATAAAAGATACACACTGAAACCTGGTATCGTTGAGGTGAGGAGTTTTGTGATCAACTTCAGGCTCTGAAAGTCTATTTGAAATCCTTTATTTACCACCGATCAGTTGTTTGATGTTTGTTTTTATAGCCTTTTATCGACTTTATAAAAGGCCATAATGTCTGGTAGAAATAACAAAAATGATTATTATGATTAGTTATAGATGGGGAAAAAAAGAAAAGAAAAAGTATTGCAGTTGAAATCGTTTAAAATTATACATCCGTTGGTAGATTCTGTTCTTACGCAAGAACAGACCCCAAATCAGGAAACTTTGGGTGAATGGCAGAATCTTCGTGATAAAGAAACTGCGTCAGTGCGGGGGGGTTTAGGAGGAGAGTTCTGCGTCAGGACGGCGGGTGAATGAGGCCCGAGGTTCTTCTATACTGCCTCCCGGTACATCAGCAGAGGACGGCCAAGGCTTCCTTTTGTCTGAACTTGAAGGAATCTGCTTTCAATCTGGCTCATTGCTCATGTGTGTGTGTGTGTGTGTGTGTGTTGTTAGTGCGATTGCGGTTTAAATGAAAGTTGTTTGCAGAGGTGTCCGTAAATGTCGGCGTCGTACCTGGAGATGGCCTCCGACGGCGACCGCACGTTGGTGGGAGCAGCAAAACTGAACCAGATCTCCCTGATGGTCAGCTTCATGCTGCTGGAGTCCGGCGGCGGGGGCATGAGGGGGAGGTCTTTCTTCAGGTCGTCTGATTCCACCCCTTCATCCTACGGAGCAGAGAGAGGAGGGTTAGACGGGGTAGAGGAGACCGGCGGGTGGGGAATCCTGGTGCGAATCTACTGGGACTCAAAATGAAAGACCCCCCCCATAGGCCCGTGTTCACCGACATAAACAAACAAACAAACTTCCATCATGTTTTCACTCGAGCTAGTCTCTGTATTGCTTGTAACAACTTTGTCGTTCCCTTTCCCACTCAGTTGAATTATTCTATGAGTCTTTGTGAGTTTTCTCCTCCTCCTCCTGCGGGAGTCCTGGTTTTCCCCAGGTCCACGTTTGGATTGGATGTCAGCGGCGCCGACTCCACTTTCAAACCCGCAGTGGATTGCAGCATTTCGTTCCTGCATTGCAGCTCCGCGGCAAGAACTCATCTCATTCAGCCGGCGTGGGAACAGCGTGACTTTTTTTCCTGATGAGAGTGGGCCACTTCCTCATTCGACGACTTTAATCTCCTTTTTTTTTTCTCCTCACGGTCATCAGGCTCAACGTGATTCTTCAGAGTTCGTCTTATTTCTTCCGTCTGCAGGATTCTCAATGAACTGATTCAGTGTGAGGAGTTACTTTTATCTGAATGAAAGATTTTAAATGAGCAGAAAAGTTTTTGCATAATAAATAATTGAGAAAAGAGTTTAAAAGAATAAAGAAATAATCCAGAGAGTTTTAACACAAGCCTTCATGCACACAAACGTTTCGGTTCAGACAGATTAGTGTCTCGATTCTTCGTTCGTTCACAGCACAGAGAGAAAACGATCCGATTTTTGGCCCATATGAGAGTTTGGTCCTGATTCTCTCTATTCTTCAGATTGGGTAAAGAGCACAAATCTGATTTATGCCTCTTTGGAAACGTGGTCCCGAGTCTGATGTGAAGTCGGTGTGACGACTCGGGTCTGAATTCGTCCGGCGTTTCTCCATCTGAGTTCAAACGCGTCCGTGTTTTTTTCAACATTCATGGAAAAAGACTAATATGGAGGATCACAGCGACGTTAAATGGGAGACAAGAGGTCAAAAGATAAAATGCTTCAATCCAATCCTTTTTAATCTTCCTGCCCTCAAGATGAAAAGATGTTGGACCGTCTCCACGGCTAAGAACACAGCAACGAAAGCTTCCATCACTACTTTACTAAATATAAGCGTGAAATGGGATAAATGTGACCTGCTGCTGTCGAGTCCTGATCCAGATCTGTTCACACCAGTATCAGATACGGATCTATTTCGAAATCTTACACCCACATAGACCTTAGCGAGAGGAAGAACTGGATTGATTTTGGGAAAGTTTGAGTGCGTATTCCCGCCACTAGGGGGAGTTTTATCTCCAAACGTTTTCAGGGCCAAAATCTCTCAACCATTAGTTCCGATTTAATCCAAACTTGGTGCGAATGAATCGACTCGTATTTTGTTCTAGCAGTTCCGATCCGGTTCTTTTTGTCCCAGACGTTACTTCAGATTTAATTAGAGTGAGGGATCGAGAGGTAGAACCTTGGGTTTGGGGACAGAGGTGCAGCTTTGGTAGTTTTCGTCCTCATGAATCTGTGATTCAGGCAACAGAAGAGGATGAGGGACGAAATCCGGGGAAAACCGCCAGAAAACTCAGATTAAAAATTCAAACTCAACAACTTTGGACCTCTTCATATTAGCGCAGAGAGCAGTTTTCAGTCCGTCACCTGTTCATCTGAGTCCGAGTGTTCATTGGCGTCTGACGCCGGGCTGATGGCGTCGGGTGGCAGGTTGTCATCGGACACGTCGGTGCTGTAACCGCTGCCCGTCTGAGAGCCGGTTGAGCCGTTGGACTTCGACATACCCGTCTTCCCTCCGGTGTCTGAGCGGCCCATCACACCAAACGTGTTGTAAAGAACGGCTCCAGACTGACGGCCGCCTGCAACGAAGAGTGGAACGCATTCGTGAGTCCGTGACGCCTTCATGCCTCCCTCGGCAGCTCATGGTTTCCCTCCCCGACCTCTGGGTCCGAGCAACGACCGGCGCTCAGGGACCCCGGCCCAGAGACTCACCTTTGACTGTGAGGTTCTCGATGCCACACTCAAACATGATCCAACCCCATTTCTCGAGGGGCGCCGCCGAACGGCCGAGGTCGCCTGCTCCGGCCAGGACGTCGGTTTCGTCCACCAGTAAAAACTCGTCCAGCTCCTCCAGGCCAAACAGAACTTTGGACTTCTCAAAGGGGATTGCTGTGATGGCGCACGTGCCAATGTCTGAAAAAGAGCAGAGGTGGTAACCGTTAGATTTCCCTGCAGGAAAACGTTCCTTCAAACGCAGGAAAAGTGGAAATGGAGCATTTCAGGATTATTATAAGGTCTAAAGTTACGATCCCTTCTACCGGGACGGACCTGTGGAGTCCAGACCGCGGAGCTGGCTGTGGATGCGGTGGACGTTGAGCCTGGCGGCGATCTCTTTGCCTTTCTCGATGCCGGCGTTGGAGCGCAGCGAGCCAGAAGACTGAGGCTGCATCTTGGTGGCCGAGGCGTACTTCTCCAACATGACCGACGGCCGACCGTGTTCCGTGGCGTTGGGCGTCTCCTCCACGATACCCCTGAAATGTGATGACGAGGCAGAAAATCCAGACATTGTTACAAGGATTGCCGCATTGATTCCCTAGGTGAACAAAACGCATCCGAACGCGTCTGCAGGCAGTCGGAGTGAAACAAACAGGCGATGTTGAACATCTGTTCCTGCGACGACCTGAGGAGCGGCGGAGGAGTTACCTGTTCATCCTGAACTGAGTGGCGATCCGGTCGAAGCACAGCGCCACGAGAGACACGTGTGTGACGCACTTATTGGAGCAGGACGGCGAGCCCTCCTCTACGGAAGCCTGCAGGAGGCAAAGATTCACCTGCAGGAGGAGAGGACGGCGCAAAAGGAAAACTGTTCAGATTGATGCTATGGACATAAATAATGATGTGGACAGAAATAATGACGGGGACATAAATAATGGCGAGGAGCAGCAGGAGTTCTTTAAAATGACAAAGGGCCGCTCCACGGGGACGGACAGGGCGCTAAACAGATTAGCCGCACTGAGTGGGAAGCTATTTTCACTAAATAGTTTATAGTATAGTATATAGAAAGGGCAACAGAACAAACCAACAGAAACAACACTAGAAAATGTGTGTGCGTGCGCGAAGACGCAGAGGCCCGCCACGGCTGGGAAAAACAAATTTGTAGAGATGAGAGTCGACCAAGAGACAAATTACTGCTCCGTGGGGGTGAATAAAGCACTAAACAGATTAGCCACACTGAGTGCGACGCTAGTCTTCTCAAACGTAAGACTTTCTTGTTTTCTCTCTGTGAAGATGTAGAGAGGGCAAAAGAAACGATACCAGAGAAGTGTTTGGAAGTTCAGCGCTCAGTGAATTCCTCTCGTCTGAGGACGTGTGGATGAACTATCCCCCGTTAAGATGGAAAGATTGACAGGACAGAGGAGGGTAGACCAAGGTCCCCCCCCCCCCCCCCTCGTAAATGGGTGCATAAAAAATATCATTCTGGCACAGCACAGCCATGAAACAATATTATTCACCAAACAGCCACAACATTAAGACCAGTTAAAGGCTCAACGGTTTCAAATCAATGCCGTTTCCTGTTGAAAGGACGTAAGACACACTCAAAGAAATACACACTGTTACAGAGCCATAGCTGTTGAAAGATGTCATATACACAGATCAGCCACAACATTAGAACCAGTGACTGGTATTAACGTGTATCAAAGAGCCTTGGGAACCAATCACAGAGCTGGTTTAGTGTCGATACAGGGGCCTATATGATATTGAGCAGGGGGTTTTATTGATGTGGCTGACTGACATAAAGTCAGTAGGACATTCTCTGTGGCGTTTTTTCTTGAAAGATGTTGAATGAAAACACCAAAAATCATTATTTGTCTATTATTAAAAAGGTTTTCAAATGACAAAAAAAAATTGAAACTTGAAAAATAAAAGATTGATCACAAAAACCCCGTCAGAGGCCGGAACTCTGATTGTTTTTGAACTTTCTTTCTTCGGCGGGCACCGCTGGCCTCGGATTTATCCGGGGTCAGGGCTCTTACCTTGGGGATGGAGACGTTGGCTTGGAGGCCCTTGATTTTCACATTATCCGGTTTGACGGACAGGTCCGTCTGGCCCTGGGAGATGTTGAGGGAGGCGGGTGCCGTGGCCTCTGTCCTGGACAGCTTTTGCTCCTGCTTCCCTGTTTGGCTCTGTGTGGACCCAGATCCAAAACAGCGAGACATCAGTCTTCGTAAACAACAACGATTTTTCACAGGGAACCGTCAAACAATTAACCCTTTGATGTCCTGCTCTGCTATTTGGTCAAGGAAAGTTTTCAGTCTCTATTTCTTATTGAAAAATGTGATTGTAATGTGACCCAGTGGTAGCATGTATATGCTAAAGGGTAAGGGGCCAAGGATGGAGCCCTGGTGGGACACAACAGGTCAAACGGTCAAATAAATAAGTAGGATTTATTTTGGAACATTAATGCCTGTGAGGACGAACTAAACAAAATTATGTCACTTGATAAAACCAAAAAAAAAAGTTTAATAATGGTCAATAGTTTTTCTAAAAACATACTTTGCCAAAATGTTGAGCTCACATAATAAAAAATTAACTATTTTTCATGTAAAATATAAGAACCCTCTCTCTGGATGACGCATCAGAAACATATTGAGCTGCGTTCCCCTCCTGAGGCGCTGCCGTACGTACCGACTCCGTGACGGTGGACTTGCTGATCTGATAGGCTTCATTGAGGACTTTCCCATGAAGGTCATCCAGAATGGCCGCAGGATGGCGGATGCTGGCGAAGTGGACCATGGATTCAATGTACCTGAAAGAGACCCGACAGACGGACAGACAGCTGCAATGACCACAAATACGACTAAAAACAAACACACGGTTATAGACAACGGGTTTTGGAGCGGGGAGAAATTACGTATACATATTTTCTGAACGAAACCGACTCACAAAACTCTGTCTGCTCGTGTTGAAGGGCCATGACCTCCATCATGGGTTGACGTGAGCACAACAACATGAAAACGAAAAAATCGATGAACTAAATGTCATTAAGAACGTAAAGAGAAACACCTTTAGGATGCGGCACAGCTAGACGGGACCAGAGGAGACACAGGAGACGCCCCCCTGTTCTGTCGGTCGATAAAAAATGAAGTGACGAGTCATTTCTAAGAACAACAGGAAGCGTTCCTTTTTCCTGCGTGCAGAACTACAAAGCGCCCTCGGTGTAAACGCTCAGGAGACGTAACACCGATCTTATGTTAATTAACTTTATTGATTCGTTTCCCGTACTGTTTTGTTTCGGTCCTCTATTTCCCTCCTTCCTGTGAATATTATTTGCTCCTGTTGTCGGGGGAAATTACTGCTTTCCTGTAGCTGTACTCTTGCAATTACTGAAAGAAGCCTTTTTCTCTCCCCCTCTGTTATTCTTCGGGCGTGAAAAGAGGGAGGAACGGTACCTGTCCAGAGACTCGGCCACCAGCGGGGTGAGCACCACGTTGATGGCTCCCTTCACCTCCACTATGGCGGTGGTCCTGGTCTGCGCTAAGGGCTGCTCCAGGGACCAGTCGTCTGTGGTGGTGTCCTCGTCCGTGTTCTCCATGGCCCTCTTGTCCAGTGGAGTGTAAGGTGTGCTGTGGAGAAGCAAAAGACGTCCTGATCTAGAAAACGCCGCTGGAGGGAAACGGTCTGACCCTCAACACTAAAAGTCTTAAATACCTGTTGCTCTCCCCCATCGGAGGAACTCCTCTGTCCAGTAGAGAGCTGGCTGAGAGGCCCTGCTTTATCACCTGTAACATAGGGGGACGTTTCAAACCATGAATCTGAGAACTCATTTCATATCCACAAGATGATCAAGTCGGACTAGTGCGACGTGTTTCAGGGTCTGATGAACCCGCTACATGTCAGGAGATGGACGTTAAACAGACCTTGAAGCTGGGGACAGAGAGCTGGTCGAAGGAGACGGAGCTCTCCTCGCTGGTGGGTGTATCCAAATCTAAGGGGCGGTGCAGGGACGACTTGGAGGTCCTCTTATTGGTGGGCTGCTTCACAGACCAATTTGAGACCTGGAGTAATGAGTGGAAACAAAAGTGAGCAGGATAACCTTCAACACAGTTTGTGTTTGTTACACATAAAGATTGATGAGCCTTTAACTACTCAAAGAATAAATATCACTGAATGCAGTTCTTTGACGGTAACGGTACTTCTACTTGAGTACAGGATGTGAGTACTTTACCTGGTAGTGGGCTAGGTAGCTCTGGTAGCAGGCCATGACGTGGGGCTGGCGGGTCACAGGCCCCGGTTCGGCCGTCTTCTCCGCCTCCACTGAGCTCTCCTCCTCCATGGCTAGGGCCGAGACAAAGGACGCCTGGGACATGTGGGTGGGCAAGGGCTGGGGCGGCAGCGGGGGCAGGGGCGGGGGCGGGGGCCGCGGCTCAGTGATCAGCTCCCCGTTGAGGACGTAGTTGAGGGGACCTTCGACGCTGTGGTAGATGGAGCTCCGGCTGAGGAGGACAGAGGGGACATGTCTAGCTTAGCTTTTAGCCAAACGGTGATCTCTGTTCTGTTTCGTAGTTTAGCTACACGTGTCAGCAGGGGCAGCAAAGTCAACTACCAGCGGCTGCCCACCAGAACACCGGCCAGAATCTACGCACTCCTTTCCATGTTCACCCATGAACCAAAACAATATAACCACCGAAAGGTGAAGTTGCCATGGCCCCCGTCAGTGGGTCGGTTGTAAATCAGGCAGCTTGTGAACATTTTGTCCTGATGTTTATGTGTTGGAAGCAGGAACAAATGGGCAACCAGAAGAATACGGGTCGCAGTTTGTATTTGCCAAAGAGGGGCTAAGACCCCGCTTGAATAATACCGTTGTAGCTCAAAAGGAGATTTTCTTTCTTTAGCGTTTTATAAAAAAGTTCTGTGTTATAATGCTGGCTATTAGTTCTGACTCGTGCGTGTAGTGGGGCCGTGATGTCACGGGGTTTTTTTTAACTAGAAGTTTGTGCTGCGACAGAAATGGTAGCTATTTTGAGAGATCACTGCTACTTTAAAAAGGACAAACAGAAGTTCACTGATTTATGTGGAAACCGTTGCCAATTCAAGACCTGCTGCATCACAAATGTCTGAAAAAGCTCGGATAGAAAGGCGTCAGAACAGACAGTGACATCACAGAGCTGCTTTAGCAGCAGAAAGGGGACCTACAAAATTCATTAGAGAGGTGAACTTAATGTTATGGATCATCGGTGCGGGTGAGATTATTCGATGAAATTGAGTGTGAATAAAGTTAAGATGTTCTCGTAAAAAAAGAAATGATGAAACGGTTGGAGACGGAGGGAAATGAACAAACTGGAGACGTTTGATTAAAGATCCAGTTTCTACTGAATGTAGCTCAGAAATCCTTCAGAGCGATCGCTTCCACAGGAGTTCAAAGAACGACCCTTGAAGCGGTCTGGCAGGGTCAGAACGTGTCAGTTCCTCTGCGTCTACAGACGAGGTATGAAAACCGTGGCTGGGAGCTTTTAAAGAGGTCGCTATCCTCAGTTTTCTAAACTACCCCGTCATCTGGGCTGACCTGTAGTTCTCCATGTGATATGGGGGCTGCTGCGGCTGCTGCATCTGCTGTCTCCTCTTCTTCTTGCGGCCCGGGTACGTCCCCGGACCCTCGTCGGCGCTGCTGATCGGGTCGAAGTCCTCGGTGGCGGAGAAGTAGGCCTCGCTGTCGGCCACGGACATGCTGGAGTCCGCCGAGCGGTACTGGTGGAAGGTGTTGGAGTCGGCGGAGGGCGTGAAGGGGAAGGAGCCGTAGCTCCGGCGCTGACGAGGCGAATCCAGCACGTTCTCGTCGCTGCAGGAAACCTCGCTGCTGAACTGGACGCCTCCGGTCAGAACCGGCGGGGGCTTGTCGGCGAACACGGCGGCAGAGAGGCTCTTGGTGCTGCCGAGTCGATCTGACTGCACGGATGACTGGCGCCGGAGGGGGGAGCAGAGAGGGGAGCGCACCGAGGAGCGGTCCTGGGAGCTGTTGGGCGAGACCGGAGGCACCTCAGGGAGCTCTGCTAGGGTGCTGCATGGAAAGAGGAGAAAACGGGTGGATGACTCGTCCGACCTGCCGGACATTCATGTCGGTGTTTCCACGCTGAAAATCATCACACAGAGAAACGTAAACGTAAACAGACGCTACTCACTCAGCGGGGCTTTTTCCGTTCATGGTCAACATGCGCTCCTCCACGCTCGGCGAGGGTGTGTCCCTCTCGCCGGCCAGCAGGGGCAAGGCGGCACTCGAGGAACTGTTCTCCTCAGAGGAGGAGGCGGAGCTGTGGGACCTTTGAGGCACCTGGAGACTGAGATGCTGGTGGCCACGCCTCTCGGGCAACTCAGGGGGGAGGCACGGCGAGTGGGTGTCCGTCTTCAGTCCGACAACTCTCCCTACGGAGACAGAAGTTTACCAAACGTTAACACTTCCTGACGTGAGCTTTTTTTGTATCGTTGGAGGGTATGAAGTATTTCTCCGCAACAAATATGCTGACGCACAGAGATTCTGCCTGGGCGCCACGGCGGAGGTATTTGACAGACAGTAATGGGAGTTATAGGACACAGAGGTAATTTTTAGCAGATACAAGTTGTCGAATAAGTAGAAGCTGCTCCATAACTCTTTGATGCGGCAGCATTGACGACACCTGAGTGGAACATAGCTGTAGATTTCTCGACCCTCTTCAAGGCCCTGATCAATGAGCTCCATTTTTAATGATGGATGGTTTTGACTTCTATCCATCGTGAGTCGGAGTTCTACCATTCTGAAGTTTTTCGTTCTCCCTCCGACTGCCTGCTTGAGTCTCACGTCCGCAGAGGTTTCTCGGGATGGGAAGCAGAGCTCCCCCTGTGGAGTCGTGCATGTCATTATCTTCTCCCCCGGCGTGTTTGAAGCGTTTTGAGCCAGACTGGGGTTTTTAAATAACATTGTGTTTATCCTATTTCTAGGCTTGCTTGCATTTATTTTTGTGTTTCTGCCTTTCTTCTTTGTGAATGGGGGCTGAGAGAAAAGCTCAACACCACCACAGTCATTACCGTTGATGTACCTTCTGTCAACGAAAGACCGGCTTTTATGCTAGCTAGCATTAGCATCAAAGGTGGAAATGTTGTCTGTAACGCACTAGTATCGTCTTCCGTCTCTCTCAATGGCTGCAGTTATCATCCAGACTTTAAAAAGCACAAACGAGTTTAAAAACTAATGAAGCAGCAGATCTGCAGAAGTTAGATCTGATATGTAAATTAAGATTATAGATAAACTGGGTAGAACAAACAACAGGAAGTTAATGGGAAATCTCCAAAAATCCATACCATCCACTTTTGGCGTGTCTTTGGTAATAATCCACTCCCCGGGCTGCAGCAGAGACTGGCCATAGGACATGTCCGAGTCGGTGCTCGAAGAGGAGAACGCGGTGGAAGAGCAGGGCGTCAGCTCGTCCAGCTTAAAGAAGTCCAGGCCCATGTTGGTGCCGCCAAAGAATCGGCAGCCTCCGAGGCAGCCGCAGCGGTTCCTGCTGCGCTTGTTGCGGTTGCTGGCCTCGTCTGGCCAGAGGAACCAGAGCCTGAGGACAAAAAGTTAACAGGAGGAGTCGATCAGATAGATTGTAACTGACAGAGATGACGAGTGAAGATTTCATTTTGACTTGCATACAAAAATAGAAAACTGTGTTTTTTCCCCCCTCGTCTAAATCCATCTAATAATCCTTTATTAACTCTTTTTTTCCCCCCTTCTAAGTTACCAGAGCTTGGCTCGCCGTTGACAGACACTCCCAGATTCATGACAGGGTTTAACATCCATCACGACCCACGCACATTTGGCTAAAGCAACGAGATATATCATGTCTAATTACGAGCGAGGCGAGAAGATCTGTAGTCATGATGGTTCCCTGAAGACCTTTAATGAGATCTTTAATCATCTCGTTGAATCTATTATCATCGCAGTAGTTGGCCGGTCTGCCAGTTGCTCGTCAAACCGGCGGGATCGACGCTCACGACAGAAAAAGTACGATCCGGTCTTGTTGAAAAACATTTCTTTACGATTATGAGCAGATCTATATATCTATATGTTCATTAACCCGAGGTGTGACAGAGTGAGACGTTTTCCTGTTTTTACCATCAGCCGAAGTAAATTCACCGAAGGAACAAACTGGTGGACAGTGACATAAACAGGAAATGTCACCCAGCTCCTCACGCGGTGTTAAAGTAAACAACACACGACAACCTGTGTGGGTTTTTTGTTTTACCTTTTGGAATGGGAATCATGCAGCTCCAGGAAATGCCTCTGGACTTCACATTTGGCTGGGTGGTCAGCCGCCAGGGCGATGTCTGCCGTGATGAGGTTAAGGTTGACTGAACCCGCCTCCAGCCAGATGGAGCGTCGCAGCAACGGGGGCTGGCCGAGACCCGGAGGCTGACCCGGACCTTGACCCTGTCCGGTCGGCTGCAGCCGGTTCGCCTCGTTGTGCTGTTCGATGTACTGTCGGATGTTCACGTCTTGCACCACGGCGCTGATCCCCTCGCCCACCGCCTGGTTGTGCAAGTTGCAGTTGGCAACACGGATGATTGCCGTCTGTTGGGGCGGAAAAGGAAGGAAGAAATATAATCTTCAGGCTTAACAAAGAGACTCGTATAGAGATAACGTGTCCTCAGACAGCCATAAATAACATCCTCCAATTCTTTAGTCAACCTAGAGTGCTTTGGATAAATGATTACTTCCATGGAATCTTCCACTGGAAAGAGAAATAATCAAAGAACGTCATCTCTGGGAAGTTCATGATCCTCATAAATGTGATGTTTGGTGAAGGTAGAATGTTTAGGAAGAATGGGCAATTAAATAAATGTTATCAAAATGTGATATTTAGAGCCTCTAACAGACAAATTCTCAGTCCTTATGACAAATTCGATTAATGTTTTTTCTCAAAAACTGTCCTTGGTCGCAATACCTTCACTCACACGGCTCTGCCCTTTAAGTGCATGCTGGGAAAAATTAATGAGTGCACACTCTGAATTGTATCCACAAAGAATGGCATGTCCATTATTAGGAGATATTTTGGCTACAATGAAGATGACACCAAACAAAAAGATTCAAATGTTAATGGAGAAAAAACAACAACTCAGCATGCTTAAAGGAAACACTGACAATTGTTGAAAAAAGAATCACACTGCTGAGTATGAAGAGTGTGAGACTCAAGATATGAAAGACGCCGACAGGCGGCAAAGTGATGCAGCTATCACTGATGGGATTATTTCAAAATGCCGCACGATATGCGACAGAAGCCATTGTAGATTATTTTCATAGAGTGTATGGTTCCTATGGCAACGAGCCGCTTAACGAGTAAGTACAGTATATAAAGTAAAGTAAAAGATAAATAGATGATGTCATAATGACCCGGCCCAGTCAGCAGATATTTAAACTCCACTCTAGTGTGTGGACTTCTCTTGTCAGGAAGACGACTACTTGAACGGCCGCTGACTATCACCTTGACGTTGGCGGCGCAGCCGTGCTCCACCACGAAGAGATCGACTCCATCCATGGCGAGCCTGGTCATGGTGTACTTCAGCTCCTCGGAGGTGCGGCAGTGACCCGGCAGGCAGCTCATCTGAAAGACGACCGGCACTTAGTTCCAGAAACTTTTGAGGGGTTGGAATGAAAAAGCGTTTCCTATTGAGGGGGGTTCTTCCTCACATGCTGCTTCACAGCCTGTAGGCACAGCTGCTCCTTGGAGAACTAATGAGGCGCAGGTTTTAAAAATACCCCTGTTAGTATTCCTACATAAACAAGACATTTTGGGGAAAAGAAGAAACGCTGGTTTTGTCTCAGCGCCACCCCATACATCGCTGAGGTGGAAGGTGCGCCCTTTATTTCTGTTTCAGTCTCTTCCCTCTCCTTTTATGCACAAGTTTCTTAACCAACGCCGCGGCCCGATTACAATCAGCCGCCGAATACTTCTGACAGCTTTGGCAGGGAAAACGTGAGAACGGCGCTCGCGTCCCGCGGCATACTGACCTTGGCGTCGCAGATGCGGCGGTCGGCGCCATGCTGGCAAATGACAGATGGCTTCGGCTGTTCGAGCTGGAACTCTCGGGAAACCCCGTGGAAAAGGAAGCTTTCGCCCCACTCAATCATACTGGCCACCTGAAACATCACGAGTAATAAATAATCAAGCGTCATTTCTGGCCGCGTTTTTTTCAGGCTATGAAATATTTGTGAATAACGTATTTACTGTAGTTTGCTGGGAATACATGAACAAAAAAAGAATAAATAAATACAGTACAGTAAGTATTATACCTTCACTGGAGGTGGGCGGGGCCATTTTGAATCGATACAACGACACTGAATACTAATACCTCATAACATGAATTTGCAAAAGTAATCTGAAATTTTTGGCACAAGAAAAATAAAACTCTCTGCTTTTTCAGTCCACTAGTGGGCGCTGTAGTTTTTTGGTTTTGTTTTTCTATGGAAGTCAGCATGTAGGAGAAAGTAAAGTTCAATTTAAAAATGGAGGCATCTCTGTGAAAGGAAAGAGGTGGTGTGGAAAACATCAGGAAGAAAGGAATGTTAGGTTTTCATGATGTCACTACTCAGTGGCATCGGAATCGGCAGTGATACCGACAGTTCGGTTAGTCCAGAGCGGCAACTTTCACGTCCTGACGGGTTTTTTATGATCCGTTTATTCGTCTATCTGCTTGATGATCCAGTTAAACCAAAGCATTTCACATTATCGATGACTGGATGGGATACAGAACAAAGGCTGACTCCGTTTGCGTATGGGGACTGGAATAAAGGTAATGGATTATATTTGATGGCGGTATAAAGCATATGGCAAAGTGCTCACAATCATAATAATGTTTTGCGGGGTCCTCTGGAGACTCCCACCACAGGTTGGTTGCAGGGTTATTTCAGGACGGTATTATATGAGACAGATGGATCCCAAGAGCTTCATAAAACACAATCTGAAACCATTACCCACACAAACGCTCCGTCAGATGACATCATCATCGTCGTCTAAGGCACATTCCCACACACACACACACATACACACACACCTGTGGAAGAGTGACCCTGCCGGTGAGCCCCCCAGCCTGCATGTCGATGAGCCAGGCATACTCAAGGGTGTCGCTGCCCAGAGGGACGCCCTGTGCCGAGAACATGGCATGGGCCCTCATCTGCAGGCCGGACAGGCTGAGGTGGCCGTCCCTCAGCACCCCGTCTGCTGTGGGTCTCTGTGGGGCGAAAGAGGGGAGGTAAATACTTCTAATCCTTCATCTTGCGAGCAAACCCGCGGAGCAAAGCTGTAGATCAGGTGGAATTCATTCCGTAATATCGGCGTCACATGCCTCAAAAAAGCGGCTTGTTATCTCGGCGGAGGACGGGGATGAAGGCGGCACATTGTTGGTCGGGGATTAGGGAACGATATTCACTCCGAGCAGCAAATAGGATTCAACTCATTCCTCCGGCTTAGAAAATTACAATCGGCGGATGTTTATGCAAATATGAGGCTGGTTGAAAAACACTGGCCAGAGAGAGTTATTCTGGGCTATTCCTAAAGAACGGAGTCATCCTCTCAGGTTTCCAGGCGAAGAGTCCTTACTTGTCTATGAACTCTTCACCCAGCCTAGGTTTTTAATAATGTGCTGGATTCCCCTTCTTGTTTTACCCTTTGAAATCAAAGTCAAGCGTAGGGGTCAACACATCGGTTACATCACAAGGATGCCGTGGTTGCATTTTATTCTGCTTCTTTTTCAAAAAGCCGTTTCCTAAAATCAAGCAAGAAGCTTTTAATGTCCAGCTCACTATCTCTTAGTTTGAAATGTGGGCTACATGACTGAACCTTTTTGAAATATGACCCAGTGGCAGCATGTAGAAGCTGAAGAACAACGGGCCAAGGATGGAGCCCTGGGGGACGCCACAGGTCAAAAGGGCCACCGAGGAGGAAGCATTAACCACGGCTATTAAGATGATGGTGATGAGAATTTTTTTGACGTATTAAAGCATGTGAGGACTGACTAAAATATGCAAAGGAGGTACAGGGTGAAGGATGGGACCTGGTAGTTGTCGCTGAGGAAGATGTGAATGGGAGACAGGATCAGCTGAAGCATCGTCTCCTTGAAGCCCTTTTTCATCTCGAAACAAAGGCGATCCAAGAAACCGGACGGACCTTCGGGACCCTCGCTGCTGCAGTGCTGGAGGCACAGAGAGAGGAAAACAGGCATGAATGATGCATCGACGCAAACTCCACGAGCATGACTGGCAGGTCTGAATGTAAAAAAAAATAAATGAATAATGTGCAAAAGCAGGAAACAGAATCCAGAGTCCAAAGGAGCTGGACTACATTTATACTTCTTAACTCTGTAAACATGTACCAATGATTTGGTTATTTCATTTCTCATTTGATATATATATATATTTTTTGGACCTAGATATATTCTAGGTTATCAGTTTTGATGTCGTCTATGACTTCTCCTCCTTCTCCTCCCCCTCAGTGCAAACGGAGGAGCAGAACCTCACCATCGGCAGCCGGCCGTGGACTTTGTAGAGGTTGATGTAAACGGTGATGTCCCAGGGACGCAGGTCCAGCGGATGGATGTTTTCCCTCTGTTCGCCGTCCTCCATTCCCAGAGGAGACCAGCCGAGGCCGGAGGAGGTGGAGACGGACAGCACAGGGCTGGATACCACCTCCTCGAAGTCCGTGTACATGTCGTCCTCGCCAAAGTAGTTTTCCTGCGGCGACAGAGTGAAGGACGCTCGGATGAAGGAGCCGATTAAAGGAACTGCAGATTAAGTGGGACGACTGATTAATGACACAAACACAACGGTTTGTTTGCATTTCATGGAGGCGTCGTTAGAATCTAAAAACCCAGAATCCTCTCCGTTAAATAGGACGGCTGATGACACCGGCTGCGAAACAGTGTGAATAAATACTTAGTTTAAAAACTGGAGGTGCGTGAAAGAACAGGATTAGATTAAAATGTGTGTTCCAAACATTCGCTTTTAAAGAAGTTCATTATACTGAGGAGGGAGGGAGGGAGGGGGGGGGGAATAACTATTTCAAGAGAGCGAAGGAGTCTTGCTTCTGGAAAATGCGTTTTGTTCTAATGAGGAAATATAATAATATGATAGTCCAGCATGTGTTACATTATAAAAGTCATCTCATTTTTAAAGATGTGTATCTAACCACGTCTTCTTTTATTAGCAGGATCGGGCTAACAGCAGATAGGAGGGAAGACGAGGCTGCAGGACAGTCAGGGGGGACTGGGTTTAGATGAAGATGGACACCAGGGAGGACATGACAAACGGGGTATCGGCTGGGCAGACATCTGGCTCAGCCCATAAGCAGGCCAAGGGCAACGTAGAACACCTTGCCGTAACCCCCGAAAACCTCATCAACTCCGTGGGGTTTGGCGGAATGACAGCGGGGCCATCAAGGAACTGGCAGAAGAGGCGGAGAGAGACTTTTATGTCTGCAGAGATGGATAGATTGGGGACTGGGATATTCACACCCCTTTAAGGGCAGTTTCAGAGGGTGGCGAGACGACGCCACTACCCTCAGATGTTCTGGTCAGAGGGAGAAACATGAGTGAACAGCGGAGCTTAAGTCACACTGCAGCCCAGCCACAGTCAAATAAATGAAATCACAGCGTCATCTTTGACGGGTTAATCATGAAATGAATCCGTTAACTACTATTTCTACGGTAAAGTTTTTTCCTTTAAATGATCAGAAGCCCAGAAGTAGGTAAAAATATTCTACTTCCTGCACGCGTAATGAAACATGCCACAAAAAACTGCAATACAATCATTCCCTGCGATGCCCAGCCCTCCTAAAAAACTGGATCTGTACCTTGATGGAGATCAGGGCTCGGAGCACAGGACCATAGAGGATGATTTGAGAGTCCGGGGACATTTCCATCTCCACGTGGAGCCTGTCGGGGGGGAGCTCCGAGGGGTCGGCGGGTACGCGGCTGCGGGCAGCCGAGCCGGATGTGGAGGTGTAGCGCGGTTTGGTGTTGGCGTGCTCGGGGGGGCGCAGAGCCGACAGCATGGATTCCTCCATCTCGGACACTTGAGACAAAAAAAACAGACACGACAGCTGATCGGAACGGTCCACGGTCTCACGATGCGAACCGTGTTGCGCCGGCACCGCCGCGGCGAGCTTACACGACTGCTTGAGCTGCTCGTCGGCTTTCTGCGGGTAGATGGGGTGCCAGGTGTAGTCGATGATGAGCAAGAAGTTGGGCACGCTCCAGCAATCCACCCAGCCGGCTCTGACGAGAGGAGAGAAAAACAAGGTGGGCTCATAAAGCGGAGCTTATCATCATTTCTGGGGGATTTTACACTCCATCATAGGCTTTATGAACGGAGGAACGGGGACATGCAGTCGCGGGGAGAAGCGGTGAACGGGTCTTGCAAGATTTTCTCTACATCATTGTGTTCACCGGTCCAGACAGAATTCTATCGTAGCCTCTCAGGAGGTTAGCTGGATTACCCTCGGCGCTACATCAACATCGTTCGGTTGTCTACAAACGATCTGGATGTTGAGTTATTCTTACGTACAGAGTCTATACGGCCCTCTGAACTTTTATTCATGCATGAAAATGATGCCCCAAGAAGAAAAAGGCTCCTACGACAGAGTGACTCACTGAAAAGCCGTGACTAAACTTCCTAAAGAGCTCATTTATTCCACGTTAACCCGCAGAAACGGCGCCTACTGATCCAGCAGAGAGGTGTGAGATCCATTGTTTCCCTTCAATTATATATCTACTGCCATGGGAACGTTTCTTTCTTCCTCAGAAATCATGAGTCACCGTAACAAGACGAGAGAATTCATTCCCCGGTGCTACTCACTCTGCGTGGGTGATGTTCCTCCAGCGGGACTTGCCGGGTTTGGGAGGAGGTGCGCCTTGGTTCTCCCCCGGCGTGAACATGTCTGGGGGCAGCTTGACATTCTGGTAGTCTTTGGCCAGGGTGAGGAGGGGGTAACGGCTGGGGTGGCACTCGGGCAGGGAGAGTCTCAGGTCTGTGTCCTCTGCCTGGGGAGGAGGACACGGCAGATCCGGAACGTGAGGCGAGCTGCTTTTATCGTTCGGCTTATACGACCGTGGTTTTGCATAAAGCAGCAGCAACGACGGCGAAGCAAAAGGATGGAGACAAATTTACACTCAGAGGAAATCAAAAGTGACTTAAAGTACGACTGACCTTCAAGCTGAAGCGGGTGTGGCAGGTGGTCGGGACAAACTCGTTGAAAGGCAGAGTGAAGTCTATATTGAGCGTCTCTCCGCACGCTGCCAGGTACACTATAGGAGATCAATGAGGACTCGTCAGTCGACCCCGCTCTGGGATTAGGAGGATTATTTACGGTAAAGTGAATCACCGCTTGACTTTTTTTTTTTCCTTCTTTTTTCGCAGGATCAGCCATAACATTATAACCACTTGCTTTATATAGTGTTAGCTCCCGTTTTGCCATCAAAACAGCTCCGACCCCTAAGGGCCTGGAAACCATCAGACCTCTGAAGGAGCCCAAAACCCTTACGTCCATCAAAGCTGTTACACGTATTCTGTTTCTACGGTTATTTGCATCTCTAAGAGCCCTGCTCACCGTTCTCCTGCTGCTTGGTGGAGCAGTCAATCCAGTTGTGCTGGTTCGCCGCCCAGATCATCTCAAACTGGTGGAAAAGCACCTTGAATTTCCAGGAATAGGGAACAAAGGAGTAGATGTCCGGGGCGCTGTCGCTCGCCCAGTCCTGGATCAAGTCTTAAAGGAAAGAGAGAGAAAAGAAAAAATGGTGAGGTGTCAAAATGGGGTTTTTTTTCACAATTGAAAGGATATTATTCAGAGCAGCTGATCCTCTGGTAGTTCAGTTTATGGATTTTCTGGCCGACGCACCGGTGAAGAAGTTTTTCTGGGCGTAGATGAAGTGGTAGGTGGCCTTGTACACCTCAATCTCACACTGCCAGGACTGAGGCATGTTCCAAACCCGCGGGTAGCTGGCTATGACGTGAAACTGAAACAGAAGAACCCGACGTCACCAACGGCACAATCTATCGATCCGTCGGTTTATGAAGCGCTGTTCATACATGAATTAGTATTTCACGAGAGGGAAACACCGCCATGGTCCATACACCGGAGCGAAGCAGGAGCTATAAAAACTGTTTTTACAATAAAAACAACTCCACCCTCACCCACATGTCACCATCCCCCATCAGCACACAAGGGGAAAATGGACCAAACAATCCAGCAAAGGCAGAACTATTAAAACAGGATGTACACATAAAAACTATTAAAACAAATAACGCTCCCACTCCACATATCACTACCGCTAAGGCAAAAACAACAACAACAGGGAGGTATAAAAACAGGAAGACTAGATAAGCCTTTATTATTCCAGCGACGGGGAAAGTGCAGGGTTACGGAATAAATCACAAATCCGAAATATAAATATTAAACTATACAAAAAAGATTATGTTATATATAGTTATATATACTATACTAAAAATATTATACAATACTAAAAATATTATACTATACTAGGAATATTACACTATAGTATAAATATTACACTATACAATAACAACCTAAAATAGCAATATATATACACTATTAAAGTGTAGTGGGGAACCTTTATCACTCAGATCTTTGTACATGAGCAGAGGAAACATCGGAGGAAGCAAAAACTATAAAACTATAAAAAAAAAGACAATAATAAAAATAGACTAAAAAACCTTAAAAGAATAAATAATTAAATAGACTTAGTTAAAAGCCTGACTGAAGAGATGAGTCTTGTGTTTCCTTTTGAAAACATCAACGCTCTCCAAGTAAGTGTCTAGTAAGAAATGTTCAGAAAGTTCTTCTCTAAGTGACTGAAGCTCCTCGTTTTAAATGAGCCCCCTACTCACAGCCAGCATCTCGGCCTCCAGGAGGGTCCGGTACTGCATGCTGCTGGTGGTGTCCACGTGGAGCAGCTGACCCTTGATGGTGGGAGAGTAGCCTGAGGGCAGAGAGGAGTCCGTCAACTCTTACAAGTATTGTTATCTGTTATATCGAAAGCTCGAGAGACACCGTGTGAGAACTTCATTTCTGGTGACGGATGAGAACACGTTATATTATCAGACGGGCAGATTGAAACATAGCTGGCGTCACAAACCATCAATGTTGAGGACCGTCATTGTTCCCAGACGGGTTTCACTTTTTAATCTGAACTCACTTAAGGTGAGTTTGCTGTGAGCGTCTCTTCATCACAGAGGAAGACGGGCGAGGACTTGTTTGTCCGGTGGAGGTGAGCAGCTTTGCAGCTCCGCTGACATTTCCATGTTGCTGTTCCCATTTGTCCTCTTCCTCCCTGCATCGTTTTGCCATGACAGGCCCCAAAAGAAGCTCGTTTGGAGATCGACACGGCTCATTTTTCACAAATAAACTTTAACCTTATTAATGTGTTTTCTAAACTCCTCTATCCTGGAGCAGCGATTTTGGCGAATGTTGGTTTTTAACCAGAGACCAGATCAGACGCTTCCTGTGGCGGCGGCGTGTGATCGACAGCAGAATGCAGTTGATTTCTGAAAGAAACTCAACTTCATAGTACCAGAGTTTTAGTCTGACGCAGTAAAAGCACTGAGGACCAAACTTCTTAGACTGGTCTCCTGCAAGGATACCAGTTGCAACACACGCTTGATGGGGGAGTGGAATAAAAAGGTGCGTCAATACAGATTGACATCTGATGGCAACGAGATGTAATCTCATCCCCTTGGAGACGGTTCCCTCGGGCCCTCCCTGCCGAGGAGGTAGTGAACGGAACCTTTTCTTCTCTCAAGACAACAGAAGTAAGCCGAGACTGAAAGGACCGCGTGAGGGTGAAGAGGAACAGTAGATATGTGGTTAGACGCCGACTATAAAACTCTCTGTAAAGCGCCGTGAAGTCCGGACGGACGCAGAAGCCGGCGATAACTCCCTGAAGATTCAGGGCTGCAGGCGAACGCTTTCACACCGTTATTATAGGAGTATTGATTGCCTTCGCGAGGAATCCGGCTCAATTTGCAGGGACGCTATTAAGCAGTTCACACCGAGACTGGTGTCGTGATCTAAAGGGAGCGTGACTCATGCGAGAATTATGTGTGGGATTTATTAAACGTGAAAGGGTGGAATTAAAATGCCTTGCTCAATAACTAAATCAAACACATAATCATCCAAAATCGCTACGACCATCTTTATTCATCTTGGCTTCCTCACATTGCTGCTTGTGATGGATGCCGCTCACTCATTAGTCAGCAGCGGATTATTACCAGACAAGCTGGAAATGCTGAAATGCTGCAGACCACACACACACACACACACACACACACACACACACGATATAGTCTATAAGTGTCATAGAGATTGCGTTAGATCGCATGGTATATTGGATTTATGTCAATTAGCAGATGTTTAATCCCGCAGAAACAAGTGTTGTTGATTGTAAAAGCCATGTATTACGGACAATAAAGGCCATGGGTGGAGCATGGGTGGAGCATGGGTGGAGCACGCGGCCAGCTTCTCCTGAGTTTAGTCTGTGTAAATTGTTTTTAGGTCGGACAGCCGGCCGAAAAAGAAAAAAAATTGTGATTCTTGTTGCCTGCCTGACAAAAAGTCAAGGCAAGTAGTTTAATTTTTCCTTGTTATAAAAAACCACGGAGATCTCCTTCAGCAGCTTTTAGCGCAAAGAAATTCAAATTGTTCACCCAGTATAGTGTAAATATTCATCAACAGGAATACATAATGGATGGAAACACGGCCGATAGTTGAAAGTACGACGGATGATTTAGTAAAGTGGAATGTGAAGTGGAAAATGCGAATGTCCATTTTCGGGGTTGTTGTGGGCGATGAGGGGAAGGGAGGGGGGCGAGGATGAGGAGGGAGCGATGTGAGTATTGCAGAGATGCGTGGTCCAGTTCAGGGTTCTTATCTAGTCATGCAGGAGGTGGGGGGATGGAGGGGAGGGTTGAGGTGAGGAGGGTGGAGGGCAAAAAGTGCAGTTTTCAAAATAAAACGTTAAAAATTCCTCAAATTATCTAAAAGTAAGTTCCAGAGCGTGAGACGTGGGTTCATACGTTTTCAGGAGAAAATGATATTATTGTTGCCAGAAAGTCAGACCCCCCCCCAAAAAAAAAAAGGTCCTAAATTGATTATAAATCAATTAAATGATTAATTGATTGATTAATTAGATACTTGGTTGTTGTGTGTAGGAAGTTTGACGAAAAGATTATGAGGCAGTTGTCGAGTTGTGCTCCGGAAACGAATCGGGACAGCTCGACGCGCAGGAAGCCTTTTTTAGATCCTGCTCACTTTGTTGGCGCCTGGAGATAAAACGCCTTTTTGTGTCAGACGTCTCCTTTAACCAGCAGAACATCTGCTGCCACCAGCTGGATGAGATGATGAGACGTCTTACCGTTCTCTCCTACGGTCATAGGGATGTTGACTTCCAGGTAAGACCCTGCTCCCACATTCACATGGATGGCATTGGTCTCCTAGCAACAGGGATGTCGAGAAAGCATATATGTATGAGAGAGAGAGAGAGACACAGACAGAGAGAGAGAGAGAGAGAGAGAGAAATGTCATGAATACTGTAAAATATATTAGACGGGTTGCCTTTGAAGAAAAATATGTACAAAAGGACAATAAACTGAGAATCTCGCCTGAATCCAGCCTGTTTGCCTTCTGTTTAAAATGCAGGTGATATTTAGTATGCGCTTCACACACTTAGGCTTTGTGAAAATTCCCTGCACTGCCCCAGGATGTTAATTTGAAGAAGCATAAAAGATGAAGCAATATTAATAGCTAAGACATGGCGAGCAAGACATGGCGAGCAGCAGGAAGTGGGAGCGAGATGGCGGGGACTGGCCAGAGAGAAAGGAAGAAGGAGAAGAAAGAACACAAGAGTGAGCGGGCGAGCGAGCGAGCGAGCGCCAGACTGACTGACTCACCCTGTTTTTGGTGAACAGCAGATCGATGGTGGCGTCGGCGATGATGTTCATGCGGAGCTCAAAGGCCTGGATCTGCCTGGGTTTTCCCGGCTGGGCGACCTCGGTCACCTTCATGTCCTGGAAGTCGGCCGGCAAGAAGAACTTCCACAGGCAGTCCCTGAGGAGGGAAGAGAGCGTTCACGCCGTTTCAAGACCTTCAAAAGTCGGAGCTGTAAACTGGAGGGATACACGCTTTTTTTGAACGACGGTTGATTTATTCATTTGGGATAATTACAGTCGTCTCCGTCCGAGCTGCAGTCATAGCAACTACATTTGCATTGATATGCTGTTTAATTATATGAAAGAGAAAGTTTAGGACCAGTGCCTTGTTTTCCATCTTAGTGTCAGATACTAATTTCATGGGATTTAAAACCTCGTTTTAGATTGTTGACTGGAATGAAGACTTGAGAAAAGCCGCGATTTTCCGATATTCAGCATATTAATAAGAAAATCGAGATTCCGACTGACCTCTGACGATCTGCCCAGGGGCCGTAGTTGAAGTCGGTTCCTTTCCCACAGACGATGTCCAGACCCCAACATGGAGGCAGGTCCTGCAGCTTATCGCTATCGCTGCACGTCTCTGCCTCCTCTCCGCTCTCCTGCTCCACAGGTACCAGACCTGCACACACACACAGAAATCACATTTTACTACACGCAAGGCTTCGCAGCCACTGGGTCACGCTCACATCCTCAGACCGTGTGGGTTCTGCGTGTGTGTGTTTGTGTGTGAGCTCACCGGGCTCGTCCTGATAATAGTAGATGTCAACATCATTGGACTGCATGACCACGAAGCCTTCGCCCATCAATCGAGGGGGTCTAGATTGGAAATCCAAGAGGGTGACAGTTAATCGAGACCAAAAGGAGATTTCGTGGAGGGGTTCTGGACCCTGTAGCCCGTTCTGCAGGAGGCCATAGCGAAACCAATGCATATACTAGAACGAGGCGTTTCTACATCCGTCTACAGTGGATGAAAGGGTTAAACAATGAGGAGTAAAGTGTTATTAATCAAGCGGGTGACTAATCGCTGCTAAACGCCGCCAGCACTGGTAAAAACACGACTTGAAAAATTGTGTTTACAAGCTTCCACAAATTGCTTTGAATAAATAGACACCAAAAATGTCTCCTTCAGTATTTAATCTCTCCACTGTTCGTTTCACAGAAAGTGAAAAATATAAACAGCTTTTGGGAAATTGATGAATTCTTAACTCAAAGCGGAACTGGAGAATCTACTTCGGGGCGATGTGGACTCACTCATCGTTCTGCATGCCGAGGTAGCGTGGACTGGGAACCAGCATGACCCGCACGTTCTCCAGCGAGCC
This sequence comes from Lophius americanus, assembly GCA_037951165.1. Classification (NCBI taxonomy): domain Eukaryota; kingdom Metazoa; phylum Chordata; class Actinopteri; order Lophiiformes; family Lophiidae; genus Lophius; species Lophius americanus. The sequence continues at coordinate 400,179 of JBBDHG010000131.1, read as the reverse complement.
CTTGACGATGTGCATGTACTGGTCCAGGTGGCTGGATGGAGGCTTGGTGGCGTAGGTCAGGAAGGCGTCCTCAAAGTTCACACACAGCGTCTGGGGGAGGTGGTGGTTCCCGAACGCCAGTCGGCCCTACAGCAGATAAAGGGGTTAGGACACAAACACATAAAAGATTGTAAGATTTTTGGTTTGTTCATCATTTTCGGGAACCACACATCCTGTGTGGGGTCACGGAGGCGGAGCCTAGAGCATCTATGGGCATAAAATCGACACTTCGCTTAAAAAACATTACTGTCGTTGAAAAGGAAAAGTACTCACTGTGCTGATGTTCACTTTGATGACAGGGATGAGGGAGCGCCAGGAGGAGGCGGGGTCTGGACTCTCTGTTTTGATGTTCACACTAGAGGAGGAACGGAGAACATTTAGAGATCCATCCATCCACCCTTGGATCCATCCATATATCAATGGATTCATCCATATACCAATGGATCCATGGATCCATGCATCTATCCATGGATCCATCCATCTATCCATGGATCCATGGATCCATGCATCTATCCATGGATCCATCCATCTATCCATGGATCCATGCATCTATCCATGGATCCATCCATCTATCCATGGATCCATGGATCCATGCATCTATCCATGGATCCATGCATCTATCCATGGATCCATCCATCTATCCATGGATCCATGGATCCATGCATCTATCCATGGATCCATCCATCTATCCATGGACCCATGGGTCCATCTATCCATGGATCCATTAATCTACCCATGGATCCATCCATCCATCCATGGATCCATTCATCCATGGTTCCATTCATCCATGGTTCCATTCATCCATCCATCTATCCATGCATCTACCCATGGATCCATCCATCCATCCATGGATCCATTCATCCATGGTTCCATTCATCCATGGTTCCATTCATCCATCCATCTATCCATGCATCTACCCATGGATCCATTCATCCATCTATCCATGGATCCATTCACCCATCTATCCATGGATCCATTCACCCATCTATCCATGGATCCATTCATCCATCTATCCATGTATCCATGTATCCATGGATCCATTCACCCATCTATCCATGGATCTATCCATGGACCCATCCATCTATAATAAACCAGTGATTTTCCACTCGCAACTTTGGTCGGACCTTTCTAGGGTCTTTGTTCGATCTTCTCGTCCCTTTTCCTCATCTTTTTTGGGCGTTATGAGCGTGGGTTCAAGTCCGAAGGTCTCCTGCAGTCGGGCATAGAGGTCGGTCCGGTTGTAGACGTGAAATTCAAAGCCGTTGACTGTAACGTAAAGCCGGGTCTCTGCCTTTGGGTCTGAGGACGAGACACAGAAAGGAAACGCATAAACACTTATGAACCTGCCGACGGTAAAAACACTACGGAGAGAAAATGATTCACTTTCTTATTAACAGGATAATCATAATCTTCTCATTTAGGCTCATAGGAAAGCGCATCTCTGCTCACCGTGCTGTTTCTGTTTTGGATTATACATTTTCCACCAGCGAAATATAAGGAAGCCGTCTTGTATCCTGTCACACGGAGAAGAAAGATCCATGAGCGAGTCAGGAGGTTGTGGAGGAACCGAGGAGAAGCAGCAGAAGTCCGCTTACCTGATAGACATGTCCTGGTTGATGTAGTAGACGTCTCTAAACATGATTTTCCCCGACAGCACCGATAAGGAGAAGGAGCCTGTGGGGGGAAGGGGTCAGAGGTCAAACAGACTATTTACTGTGTGCAAAGATGACAGCTTTCAAAAGCCAGAGTTTGGATTGTAGTTAGGAGTCAAGGCAGAGAATAACCTGATTAAAATACTCAACTAAAGATGTAATTAGATGATTGCGTTGAGTATTGCTAATTAGGATAGTGTTTTGGAACATCTGGGTCAGGGTCCGACACTGGGCATCATTTATCGATATTTGGCTCATTAAGTGTCGGTTGGAATGACTTCAGAGAGAGAGAGAGAGAGCGAGAGCGAGAGAGATATCTTCATAATGCTGGCTAAACACTAGAGGATAAAAGGCCCGATTTGGCGCCGCTCATGGTTGAGGGGGCGTGGCCGGATTGGAACAGCCAATGAGAGCCAACGGACTGGGATGATGTCATAACGGGATGTTGCGTACTTTTACAGCGAACAGAAACCCAAACATACCTGAACCCTGGGCCAGGTGAATTATTGAAGAAGAAGAAGAAGAAGAAGAGCAGCTTTTGGAAGTACGGCAACAACACGAGTGTCTTTATAACGAGTCACGTAAGATAATATCACAACAGGACCGACAGGAAGGTCCATCGTCCTCCAGGTTTGTCTATCTGCTGAAGTCACGTTTGGTCACGAGAGTTTCTGTGAGATCTAGTGTGTGTGTGTGTGTGTGTGTGTGGAATCGCCACGCTGAAACCCTCACTACAAACAGCATGTGTGTGGTTCTCGCCGTCTGGCTGAATCGTCTAGTTTGTGCGTTTGGAAGGTCCTAACGTTATAAATCGGTTGAAACCGTCCTCATGTCTGTTTTCTCCCACGTTTTGTGTTTTTAAATGGGTGAAGATTTGATAATCCTCTGGTGTTTAGCCGGCTTAAGCAGACGCTGTGGATCCTCTGATTGTCAGAGGACTGGAGGAAGATGCTCATTAGCTCAGCACTGTCAGGTGGTGACGGCCCACCTTCAGTCTTGTTCAAACATGATCTTCAAAAGCCTTTTCAACACTCTGCTGTGTACTAATTTTTCTAAATGTTACGGCCCGGCGAGGATCACAGCTCAAAATGGAGAAGAGCCCCCTGGAGAATGTCAAATCCATTGAAAGGCGCCAGAGTCTTCTGGAGATTTCAATGTCCCTCTGACCGCCACTGGAGAACTGAACTGTGGGCTTAGAGTGGTCTGGATTTACAGAATGCCAAGGACAAGATGACCAACATTCTTTAAAAATCATCTTTGCACAGAAAATCGGTAGAAAACATTAAGAGATAAGTTACGTTTGTAAAGTTGGGTGAGGCTGGGATGTATAGTTTGTAAACTCTGTGTAGCAAGTTTAACTCACAAACTAACTGTTAGTGATTACAGTAACTGAACCAATCCTGTCTCGTCATATTTTCAATGCCGCTTTGACGATCATCCTCCGACTTCCTGTTACCTCTGCGCCGGCGTTGTGCAGGTTTCCCTCTCCACACTCTGCTATACATGTCGATCCTCTGATTATATATTCAACAAAAAGTCGCCCTCACTGCAAACGATGCATCTCTGTGACATCACAGAGCAGAAGCAGCGACAAAAACCTACTCGATACGTTTTGGGAGGAATCAATCCGTCGCTTAAAAATAAGGTAGCCTTGGATTTATGGCCTGTGGGCGCTTTATAATTTAAGCGCCGTGTCATTTGGTTGGTTACAGTTTGCCGCTCAGAGCTGACGCAGATAATCACTGACAGAAGCTCGTCATGAAATATTCAGCGGGTCGAGTCAGTGCCGGGGACTGGAACGTTGGCGGCGTTCCACCTCCCCTAATTCATCGCGGCGCCAGAGCCGAGCTCCCGATGCACGCACCGATATGGATGTAGCCATCCTTGTAGAGTCTGTTGATGATGAGGGTGAGGATGAGGCCGATGTTGCGGGAGTTGTAATAAGTTAAATAGATGATCCATCCACAGGACAGAATGGTGGCTGGAAGACAAACGACAGAGGGTCAGGTCAGGCTGGTTCGGACAAGGAGGACCAGAGGACATTTTAGAATGGAAACGCCCACCGCTGTGCTTTAATCTTCACAATGACAGACGGGGACTCACCGACGAGGAGCCAGACGAAGTTCGAGTTGTGCTTGGTGAGAAACTCATCCAGATCCCCGAGGCTGGGGAAGGTGTTGTTTTTGGCGACATGCGCCTCCATGGCTACAGGATCTCAGACCGGGGTCTAAAACTGACAGAGGCAAACATGGCATCAGCTGTCACACAGGAGCAATAACTGAAACGGATCAAACAGATGAATAGGTCAAGCATTTGCAGCATAACGTGTGAATTATTATTTTTCTCGTGCACCCATAGGTGCTGCACTCAAGATAAAAAGATGTAAAGTGGAATTATAAGGCGTGCCATCAAAAACACATTGGTGTTAAAAATAATGAAGTGTAATTTTACCAACTTTGAGCTATAGAAGTAGAAAAGTAGAAAAGTAAATGAAAACAGCTGTGAAACCTCTTGATTCCGTTAAAAATAAGCAGGGATGTGTGTGTGTGTGTGTGTGACACCTTTGGTTTGTTACACGACCTACTCTCCGACGGTGGCAAACATTTGTTATAGGTTCTATTACAGCGAACTTGGGCCCGTAAAATTCCACGCACATCCCTACGTACCAAACAAAGGAAAAAAGTGGATAATAAGAATAATAGGATGGATTTAGCTCAGTGGGCAGAGCGGCTGTCTCCCAGTCGGAAGATCAGAAGGTAGCCGGTTCGAACCCCAGCGAGTCTACGTGTTGTAGGTTCCTTGAGCAAGACCCTGAACCCAATATTCTCCCCGGGCTTCAACATATCGTATTATGTATGGCTGCATTTGATTAATAACGATGTTTCAACGGCTACCAGAATGATGGCAGCGGAGAATTATATACTTTTACCGGATCTGAGGTTGGATTTACAAAATTCGCCACAAAATGAAAATCAAGTTATGCGTCATACACGGCTGGAATAACATCAGCAACAAAAAGATGTCAAAAACGTCCATAGGAAGGTTCAAGGGGATCATTAATAGTTATATGAGCTCCTACTTAGTATGCAGTGTGAACTTTGCTTCTGCAGAAAGGATTATCGTTTTGTTTATGTGCAGCACGGGGCTGGTGGAAAGATAATACACGTGTGTGTGTGTGTGTGTGTGTGTGTGTGTGTGTGTGTAGTACTATTCAAGCTCTTAACTCTTAAGCATGGGCTGACTGAGATGACAGGATAAATTCTCACACACACGCACACACACACAGAATACAAATCCTCATCTAATCCACTTTGAATAACGTTGGCTGTAAAACCACTGAGGTGCATCAAAACCGTGGACTCTCTGGCAGAAAACACAGCTCATTGTTAGCAAGTGGTTCATACTGAGAAAGAAAACGTGATCACATGAGACGGAGGATCTGGATCTCATGAATCCAACTCAAGCTCAAGCAGCCAGATGGATTTTTTTATGCCAAATGAAAGAAGGGTCAAATTCGGGGGTGCCTGTGACCCCTCCGCCAGATCATAGGTGGTCCCTCCATTGACCGCTTTGGTAGGCACTAACCACTGCAAACCAGGAACAACCAACAAGACCTTCAGTTCTGCACAGTAAACCCGAACGATCAAATTAATAAACTAAAATGATTAGTGAAAACTTCATATTTGCCGAGAATTTCTTCTAACTTAAAAATGTTGACTGCCAGTGATGTTTTGTTTACCTTTATGTTTATCATTTTTGAGCAGTCGCAAATTACATAACCGATGCTTATTGTAACCACTGACCAGGTACATATAACTCTTTAGTAAGAATGTAATTAAATAATCTTGGAATAAGTAGAGAAAACCATGATAAAAAATAGAATCAATACAATCTATTTAAAGATGAAAGATTACTTTAAACATCTATTTCCGGTTCTAATTCTTTCTTAGAACATCGGTTACAACATACATTTTGAATAATCTACTTTTGAGTGTTCTCCGCTTATTCAGTTTCAGGATGAAGAACTGAACTCTCCAGTGCCGAACACATCCAACCCACCCAAAAGTGTCATTTGAACAAGATAGTCCATGTTATTTTTGCTTTCACCTGTCCATGGTTTTTATTTTATTGTGTGAATTCCGGTAAGGCAGGTTCGGGTTTTCACTGATATCCTACATGAATCATCAAAATGGTCAATGTTGTCCGTGACTCATCACAGTTACCTGTAACCCGAGTGTTTTTTTCGGCGGCTTCAACAAACGCCTCGCCATTTAAAGTACAACTACTTCAACTGCTAAAGACAAAACACACATCTGCTCAAAAAGACTTTTCATGTTATTGAACCTGCCCAACATTTACTCCACACGTCTCCACACGTCAGACGCTCCCCATCGACAAACCTCCATTAGCACAGCGGCGTTTTAAAAGGAAAGTATACGGAATTATTACCAGTGAAACCAGTTTTAAAAATGAATTTGAGAAAATTCATGAAGAATTCTTTGGCTTACACCTTAGACTCTATGAGGTTGAAGGAAAGCGAGTAGATAAAAGAAGTGACAGAGTGTGCAAAAGTGGCTTAACCCCATGTCAGGCGACCAGAACCAAGACGCAAACCATTCCCTACTGGACGGCAAGGGAACAATGTGATCTGGGTACAAGAAAATTCCAAGAGTGTGTCTATACTACACCTATAAACTTTGAAAACTCCTCGGGTTTTGGCCCGGATTGATGCACTGAGTTAATTCACTGCAGGAAACTCTGTTTATCTAGGTCCATAGACCAGAACCAGACTGCAAAAATGTGGTAATAGGCAAGAAGAAGTACACCAAAAGAAAAAGAAGAAGTTGATGAGGAGGAAGGGGAAGAATGAGGGACTTAAACCAAAAGGAGTCAATAATACAACTAGAACTTTGCCAACTGCCATTTAACAAATAATACAAATAAAGAGAAAACAAAACAAAACAAATGAATGTAAAAGTGAGCTGACCTTCCAGGAAGGAATGAGGTCCAACTACACACACACACACACACACACAAACACACCTACAGCTTTTTACAGGTATGACGCCGATGCTGTAATTGTCACAGCCATGACAGACAGTGTTTTCAAAAATTCTGATGCACAAATTTTTACAGCAGGAGACCAGAACCAGGCCGCAAAGCAACTGCTTCACGGGCAACGGAGGAAGAAGGAGAGGAAGAAGAAGAAGAGGAAGAAGGGGGGAAAAAAATAAATATGAAGAAGAAGAGGAGGAGGAAGGAACTGAAGCAAGAGGGAGGCAATAATACAACTAAAAGAATGTCAGCTTCCGTTAAACCTCAATGAAGAAGAAGTAGTGCGAGCTGACCTTCATCTACACGGACACATACTCCTGCATTATTTCACAGGTATGATAGTGATGATGATAATGTCACAGCCGTATCTGAAATGTTCAGAAAGGCTGAAGCACAAATGATTATAGTAGCGGTAGAGCAGAACTTTAGCTAACGGGCAACAAGGAGAACCCCTGAAGAAGAAATAAATAAAGATGAAGATTGGGAAGGGACTGAAGCAATGACATAATTAAAAGGATTTCAACTCCTCTTAAACTCCAAATGAAGAGCGTGAGCTGACCTTCCACTTCAAATAATCAACTCAACTTTATTTATTAGCGCATTTAAAAAAACACAACAGAGTTGTCCAAAGTGCTGTACAGTCAAGAAAAACATAGGCACACGATTAAAACACAATGTTACATCGAAGAAAGGCATTACGATCAGAAAGAGAGAAATGTCCAACAACTCATTCTGGATTAAAAGCCAGGGAATAAAAATGAGTCTTAAAATGAGATTTAAAAAACAGAGAGTGGGGGCTGCCCTGACATGAGTGGGCAACTCATTCCACAGTTCAGGGACTGTGCATGTGTACAAGATGTGTGTGTATACAAGAAAGACTCCTAAAGCTTTCACAAGCAAAAAGTAAATACATTTATAAATGTTGTTACTACCGTATTGACGAGCTATAGTGTACATGCTATCGATATAGTCCGACCTGATAAGTGTTTGGGAAGCACAGGCGATGACAGTAGCTGCAAATGAACCCAATCAAACCTAACATTTATGCCACATTATGTTCGGTGATGTCTGTTGGCTGCTTCACGTTTGTCCGAACAGGAACAAGTTTGTCAGTAAGCCTAGTTTGGCTGCGTTATCATGGATATGTGGTAGAGATAAGGTGACTACCACCCTATATTTAAATATCGCTGTGTATTTAACGCGAAGTTCAACATGAACAGGCGTAGATCGGTTGCCGGATCGACATTTCACTTGACGTGACGTGTAATCAGGAATAAAAAGCCGTAACAGTTACCTGACGCGGACTGAACACCTCCAGTGTTACCAGGATAATCCCAGGTGTTTGGTCAATTCCTAAGCATTATCCTCAACGTTAGAGAATTCTAACTAACAACGTGATTTATCGTTTGTGTCGTTATTTGAAAGCCCAGCATGTAGTTAATGAGGTGTTTATCTGGCGAATAGAGCAGTTATTAAGAAGCCGGCTACATATAATAACGTCAATATTAGCTAGTATGCTAATGACAGCAGGCCGCGCCCTTTAACTTCTGCTTTGTCTAACAGGGAAAATTACTCGTCTGGTGTTTGTAAAATACCTTAGTGTCCTCGATAAAGCGTGTTGTTTCATCTTTGCTCCACTTATTCAGGAGTTGCTGACTGTCCTTCTGTCGTGTCAGACATAGGGATAGCTAGCATCCATCCTCTGTTGAGTATTTACCTGGCAGACGGCCAGACATCTCTTCCTGCTTTGACGTCATCTGTCAATAAAATAGGCCTATAGGAAACGTGACAAGTCATAGACTGTCCAATTAGAATAATGCATGAGGGCGGCTACACAAGTGATTGACATTTCATTTGGTCTATGATCATGAATGTTTTTATTGCAGTGGGAGGGTTTAAGGGCTGTCGGAGAACCCAAAACAAGAATTACGGTTTATACAAAGTATGTTTTGTTTTTTTTTCCCTTTCATTCTCTGTTTATAGAACGAACAAAAATAGAATTCTATAAATTTGTGTAATTAATTCACATATAGGTTGCATTTGACAATAAAAAATACTACTTCAAAAAATTAAATAGATTAAGTAAGCTTAATTGCCCTATATATTTTTTTTATAGTTATCAGGAAGGATAAATATTGAATTAATTAAACGTTGTGTTCATCTTATAGTTTGCACAACTTAAATGTTCTACTTTATTTATTTAAGTGATTTTTAAAATGACAACAGCATTTATCATGTTGTCATAAATTATAACATGTGCGTGGAAATGCATTGGGGACTGTGTTTAATTCAGAACTAATGTAAGACAGTTCAAAGAAGTTGCCATGTATGCCCTGAAACAGGATGTTGGTGAATGTTGATGCAGGGGAATTAGGTAAGGGTGCAACATCTCCTTTTATATTTCTAAGAATTGCCAGCTCTCTGGGGTCCTGTTCCATCAGAGAGGATGTTGTCTTGCCCTCCTCCCTACACACAACAACAATGACTCCCTGGATAACACGGAGGAGTCGTTCCACTGAATCGGTGCCAGACATCCAGCTCAAAGCCTCTACCTGTCAATCAAAAGGCGTCCTCTCAGGAGCAATGAAATCTGGCTGTGTGACATCTCACAAGAGTTATTATTTGCCTGCCTTGTGAATGTTATTCCCACTCAAGTCCAGAAGGAGGTCCTCACTCCAGCTGCTACACATATTCTATTTGTAATTAAGAGCTTCGTTTTTTTGGCTCTTGTTTTAAATGTGCAACAGCTCAAGATCCACGAGAGGACTCCCAATTATAATTTTCTTGCTTGAGTCAATTATAGACAGACTAAAGTTTCCAGGCGGCCTTTTCCTCCACTCAGTGTCAGGGAGAGTGGATCATCTCAGAGAGGCTGCAGACACATCGAGGAGAAGTTCATGAACCGTCTGGGTTGACTTGTCTAATTATTTCATCCTTCTCGCCGATAATCCAGTTTTACGTTCGATGCTGTGAAAACTAGAGGTTTTATGATCTTATAATTTAGGATTAGGACAAAAAGGCTATGAGGCGTGTAAAAAAGATGGCGGTAAAGTTCCTGATACGGTTCTTGAATCACCGATGGGCTCGTTTAGGAACGAAATAAAATCCTGTTCAACCACATCATCACATCAAATACCACCTATATAACCCATATATAAATAAATATATATATATGATTATTTATATATATATATATGTGTATATATATATATATATATATATATACATATATTATTATATATATATATTTATAAATATGTTTATTTATATATGTTTTTATATATATTTATATATATCATATAATATATATATTATATATATGTTATGTATCACATTTATTATCATATATACTGGATATTATATAACATACATGTATTGTATCACAGAATATAAAATAGAATATAATATATTATATAATATAATAACACGGTCAGTGTAGTAATTTATGGAGAAGGACTGGGATTAAATAAGTTTGTACTTTATGTTTTTAAATTCTATGTAAATATCATTTATTTTCACTTTTCTGTGCGCTACGGGCAGAAAAGTGAAAATAAAGTTTTTTTTTTACATATTCTAAATAAACATTTCATTTAAATTCTATAAGTAATGACCTTTTGCGAGCACCCATGCTTGCGTCAGAAGATTGATCACGTGACTTCCCCTCAGCGCCGCCGTTGAGTTAACGTTTGTGGTTCTGAAGCAAGCGTCTAGACAACTATGGGATGGATTACCGTGGCATTTGGCAGACTTCTGCATTTGCCTCGGGATGAAGTGAAAGAAAACTTCTAAAAGAAATCTCCAGACCTCTTTGTCTGGAAACTTAATTAGGGCCAAATTTATGCAGAACCAAGGACATCCCTCTCGCTCTCATTCAGTATCGGAGAGAATTAGGAAGAACGGGCGAGAGAACAAGCAGCAGACTCTGGACCTGCTGAATATCACGGCGCTGATCGGTCCGAGTTCTGAAGAGCGCACAAACATTTGAATAAACTGGAAAGAGTTGAAAGGTCGTCTCACTCTTCATTCCATCCGTCCGTCCGCAGGAGGAGACGTCTGTCAAACTGTCTTTCATTCGGGAAAACATCAAAGGTCGGAGAAAAAGGGAAACTGTGAATGTGGGAAATGTCAAAAACTGCGATACTCTTGTAAAAAAAGTGTCTGAATCCGTTACTGCATGAGGAACCGGTTCCTGCTGGACCGGACCTGATTCTGTTCAATCACATTCTTCACTTCAGTAGAAGATGAAGTCGCCTCCTAGGTCTCACCAGTAGCACTCTATGCCAAAATCAACAGAAGTTCCAGAAGCTGATTTAAGTCCGTCAGTGTGGGAAGGGATCCAAAGCTGTTTCTACGGTTCTGGGTCTCCACGGAACCAATGTGAGACGGATCATCTACACAAGGAGAAGACCTGGACCAAGGGTGAATTCTATCAAGGCTGTTGAAGAGAATAGTGGACTTTCACAGAGGTGGACCAACACCTTGCAGAACTCCTCTAAGAACAGAGTGGTGTCATTTATGGACTCAGTAAGACCCAAAAGAACTGCCGGTAATGGTTCCTCAATTCTGAAGATTCTTCTTCTTCTTCTTTTGGCTGCTCCATTTTCAGGATCACACCCTCAGAGCTTCTGGGAGAATATTCTCTGGACTTTTGAAGACCATGGTCCCTGAACACAACTTTCCACTAGAAGAACATCAAACCCATTCGGTCCAACATGGAGGAGGCGGCGGAATGTTGCGGAGACCATCTGCTGCTTCTGGACCAGGACGACCTGCCATCATCGAGGGAATCGTGAATTCTGCTCTCTACCAGAATATTCTGGAAGGAGAATGTCAGGTCCTCAGTCTGTGTTGTGAAGCAGAAAAGAACATGGCAGTAAGTCCACTAAGTTCTGGAGTGGTCTAGTCAAAGTCTGGACCTGAACCTCATTGAGAGAAGAGTCCAGTTGCAGATGTTGGTGCTGAAGGAGGAACATCTAGATACTAAGGTCAGAAGGCTTGTATGACATTGTTGTTCTACTAAAGGAGGCGGGTCCAGTTCTTTTTTTTTCAAAGTGCAGTAAACGTCTGTGTTTAGGGCAAAGACGGATCGTCCTAACAGGAAGTAGTCGGTCTCATGCTGCTGGAGGGGAAGGGGAAGAAAAAGAATTTTAAAAAAAGAAGAAAGAAATTAGTGTAAATGGAGTTTTTCCCCCCCGACTGGGTGATTGAACGCGTTCAACGCTTCCTGTCGGCTCCACCCACACATCTGCTCCGACTGGGGGGATTCCACCATGTTTCATCTGCAGCGCTTCTGTCGTCCCCTTTAATGAGACCCCCCATCCTCGGTGATTACTAACAACCAATAAACGCAACTAATAACTCATTTTATAATAACATGGAATTATTTCCTCCTGCAGGGACGTTTTGGAAAAAAAAAACTTCTTACAGCGAATCACGGCGACATATAAAAACTTTAATTTGAATGGCTCATAACAGCAAAGAGAACATCAACACTGAAATGGAGGAAACGGAGGCTGCGTTCACATCGCAAGGATCAAGGGACTTTTTTTTTTTTTTTTCCTGCCTTAATGTCGTGAAAATGTGATTTAATAAAAAAAAAAAAAAAAAAATCTTAATCAAGGCGGTTGAATAAATGAATCGTGGGACATTTTGGAGTTCATGTAGTTGTTCGGGCGTTAAGGAGGTTCTAGGTTCAGATCCCACGGTCCAACAAAACAAAAATCATGCAGGTGAATTGGTCGTAGGTGTGAACTAAAACAAAAAGTGTGAAAAATTGCAAATGGCCGAAAAAAGGCTAAAAGTTGTCATTATGCAAATGAGCTTTTATAATTAATTCATAATTCAAACATCATTTAATTATTTACTGTGAAAAACAACTAAAGAAAAGGGTTTGTTTTAGATGTTACCGATATGATTTATCGATATCGAGAGAAGGAGCAGATCCAATGAACCATTATGATCAGCCATAACATTAAAACCACCAGCCGAATACTTCGTAGGTCACCAGAACCGTGTCTTAAAAGTTCTGTGTGTTTTAGCAGAACCGGCATTAATGTTTTTCTCCAATCTGTGCAGCAGTTATCCTATTACCGGTTCGCCAGCTTAACTTCCTTTGACAACTTTTGGAGGTTCTAGCCTCTCTGGTAGTGGGCCGGCACCACGTTACCCTTGAAAGGGCTTTTTCTAGACTTAACAGATTTAACTAGATTTTTATTTTCAGCTGATTATATTTGAAGATAAAATCTTAGTTTTTTACACATCTCGTCTTTGAGTTCAAAGTTTGTCTCGTTTCCAGCGTTACCGAAGGTTTGGAATTCCTTGGTTGGTTGCCGTCCGCGTTTAACGAGTCACTCGTAACGGAGATCCAACGAAAAAGCGGAAAAATGGCGTTTGAATGATGGGGATTGGGATGTGAACGCGGCCTAGCATCCATTAACACACACCTAGGGAAGGCAAAATACTTTCTTTCATTCCACAAAGCACAAATAAATACATTCCGACTGCGGTCCTGCGTGCGCTGGCGTAACAACGCCGTGGAGTCCTTCTCTGGAGTGCGGGTGGAGGCGGGGCTTTAAAAGCTCATGAGAACATCTCTTTCCTGCATGCTGGTGTAGAACGGCTTCCCAAACACAAAGGAGTGCAGCCCCGCCCGTAGCTTCTCGGCGAAGGACATGATGATGTGGAGGTCCCCCTCCACCGTCAGATCCAGGTCGGTCTTCAGACTGCGCAGGGATCGAAACGGCTTCTTCCCTTTTTGCCTGTGGAGGAGAGGAACTGTGCTGTTACTGCTAACAAGCTACAATAGCGGGGGGGTGGAGGGTGGAGGGTGGGGGTCTGAGGGCTGACATTAGATTCTAGTTGGATTGCAGCTGTGCGCTGGAACACCATGTCGCCATGAATTATGGATGTTGCTACAGGATGGGAACTGAGCATAAACAATCTCGTCAAGGCACCTGTAAAAGAGGAGACCCTCAGACCTCCGGCTGTGAGCAACGCCGTCAACGGAGACCGCCTTTCACGGCTTCGCACGAGCGCGAGTAATGAGCCGGCTTGCGTGGTTAGCGTCGTCTCCGGAATGAGATTCATCCCGGCATTTACGCCCGGGAACAAATGGATTCCCGTTTGGGGCCCAGGGGGGCCGGATCATGGAAACGCTTCTTGTGGTGTTTAATTGAACAACTGAGAATCTGTGCAGTGATGTTCCACGATAAGAAACCATTATACGATCAAACAGACGTCCCTGATCTTTATTCTCTTTAATCTTTATGTCTCTGCTAGAAATCTCATTTTTGGGAAGCTGGAATTGCGATTGGACGTTTGACCAGTTAACTATTACAGTTGTCTTGTTAGGATTATAAATTAAATGTATTATTATTATTATTATTATGTTTGGATAAAAGACTAGAACAGTCTTTTATAGTAGTAGGAGTCACGGCGGTACCAATGGTAGAAGTGGGTTATCTGCTCGCACAAGTGCAAACCCGCTAATGGTACCACCAATCTCACTCGTGGTCTAAGATCGCTAGGCTTTCTGGGAAATTCGCCATTCGAGTTTAAAAGCCTCAAAGGTTTGACTTGAAAAGTCGAAGCCCAGACGTGGTTTGTCGGTTTTTAAAAGCTGAATCTTTTCTACAGCCTGACGAATGAAGGCGTGGAAAAGGCGCCGACGGAAGAAGGATAACGATAAAGATATAATAATAATAATAATTTATGCTCCTGGACCCTCAAACATGTAGACCGCTTCGGCTTGGATTGAACTGCCAATCATCCGGTTGGGAGACGATCAATCGACCTCCTGAGCTTCAGCCGCCCCAAAGCTATAAATGCTAATCTTTCTCTGGTGCTGATACGTGGGGGGAGGCAGGAGTTTGTCAGGGACCCCTGAGAGCCACACTGGTGGGTTCAGCAGTAGACACATGGTCCTCCAGGTTGGGGATTGGGCAATGGCCCAAAAGCCCCTCCATGTAAAACCACCATCAGAACAACAACTTGGGTTTAAACGGGGAAGTCCAGCCAGACCAGTGGCGCCATGACGGCGTCAGAGGATCCATCCAGGGAAGAACTCAGCCTTGGAAACCAATTCAGAAACCAATTTGGGATCGGATCAGATGAGCGTGAGAGAGCGTTGGTGGGGAGAGGGACGTCTGAAATACCCTGACTGCTACTGAGACCCGAACTAGTCCAAGCAGAATATGGATGGATGACCTCGAAAAGGCTTCTTAATTTTGTCATACATCACCGGTTTCAAAGATTTTAAAAGTGATTTTTTTTAAAGTGCGATGTCTAAAATCATCTCTATGAGTAATAAACAGAACTACTACTATTAATTCCAGGAGTTTAAATATTCTGGAGTTCTTGAAGGCGCCGTAGAGAAACATCCGCTAAATGTCTCGTGAACAGGACGAAGGCCGGATACAGTCCAAAGGAGAAAAGACGTGATACGAAGAAACCGCCGCGAGTGGGAAGGTCAGTCCGCAGGAGGAGACGAGTAAAGCCCAGATGGAGCGATGACCCGGTCCACAGATGGAGCGATGACCCGGTCAACAGATGGAGGGTGGTGTGAAAAAATACAATAAATCAGGGAAAGCTTTAGATTGAACGGGCCGCAAAGTTCTGAGATGAAGCGGACCCGAGGGGTGGCTACTGTAAGAGACGGGCCCGGAAGATTCATAACGAGCGGCGCTGGTTCCTGACTAATCATGGCGCGCGTCCATGAAAGGAGAGCAGGTCACCTTGCAGGCTGGCGCCCAGGCTCGCTTCTGCGCCTGACGGCGGGTCGGCGAGGGATGAGAGTCTCTTGTCAGAGAAAATGGTTCTCATAAAAACATCAGTTGGTGTTTTGATGATGATGAGGGTATCGCAGAAGTTGAGCTATGGTGTTGGGGAGAGTAATGCTGAGTGCTCTGCATAATTCTCCTGCTCAGCACGTTGTTCGCCGAACACGTGTTTCTGTGGCGACGGGGAGGCAGCCGCGCTGGGGGGATGGCGAGGATTCATCGCGGCGTGCTGCTCGACAACGAGGCGCCCTTTTTCTCCGGTTTCTTCCCCACACGGGTCGCCATCATCATCGGACCTGTGAAAAGCTTCAAGCAGGTTTTGTGCTGCTTCTATTATATTATTATATGTTTACATATATGTCACAAAACACTGATGAGAGGATCGTTCGAGCAGCAGATCTAATCAACCCAGATCAGCCATAACATTATAACCACCTGCCTAATATTGTGCAGATCCTCCTTATGGTATATATATATATATATATATATATATATATATAACCATGTAACTACAACAAACACAAACATTCATACAGTTATTCCGTGATTTGGTGTTTTGATCTGACACCGTTCTGTCAGAACCTGCATTAAGCGGGCTCGTTCTTTTAGACCCATTTCATGTCCACACAAGAAAAAGAGATTTCACCAGGAATGAGGGAATAAACAGAAAGCCCTTCTGATTTGCCGCTGAAACACTTAAAGGTGCAGTGCGGGTCTTATTATACACATCGGCTCATCCCTCCCCTCGTAGAAGGTAAGCATGCTCAAAGTCAGAAAGTATAAAGCGAGAGAATTACGTCGGATTTTCTATTCCTGTTTTGGAGGAGAAGAGAGGGAGTGGCCTCTTCCTTGGATGGAAGTCTTATTAGAGGGAGGTCTTACGTTTCGTCCTCGATGTACTTGAGCAGCGTGAGGGCCTTCCTGTGGAGCAGCAGCAGGAACTGGGCCAGGTAGGTGCTCCGCAGGGACAGGCCCGGCTTCAGCATGAACACCTGGTGGCGACACAGGAAGTCAATTAGCACGTCTGCGAGACGCCGCGGGCAGGAATAACTCTCCCCACCCTCCTTTGTTCCAGACTTGAGAGACAGACATAAATTGCTGCCGTCAGGAGACAAACTCTGATCCACCCGGGGGAATAAATCCTGCCGTTTTGTGTCTGTGGGCTCTAGAGAGTGGATCGGTGAGATGGGAGCATTCAAATGTCTGCAGCAGTCAGACACAAAGCCCGGTTTGAGTTCAAGCGCTCAAAGGAAAATATGGAAATGCGGCCGTCGCTTCAAAATATTGGGGACTGCAGTAAAAAAAAAAAAAAAAACTCCACCAGGGTTTACCCCAAACAGCAGTCGGGAGCAGAAGACCAGGAATACAAAATGTGCTTCCACAAACTCTACTGCAGGTGTATCAAACAATAAGAGCTGTTTTTATTCTGGGTGCATCGTTTTCCGGCGCTGTAAGACGGGCGCCGGTTCTGTGAGAACTCTGGTATCTGACACGGATTAACTCGGGACTGGAGCAACATTTATTTAAGGATTCAGGGTCTCCAGACGGTGGAGGAGGCCGCCTCAAAGGCCTCAACCGACAAGGGAAGAAAAAGACTGCAGCAACAGGAACATCGTCTTCATCGGGGCTGAAGGGGAGCCACATCCGCAGAACCATCAGCAGCTGGTCTGAGATCTGCGACCCGTGCGAGCAGCTTGAGTTTTACAGACCACCTCACGGCAACATCCTGCAGGCCTGATGTGGATCTGACTGAACATCTGCCTCCGCTAAGAAGGTGCTCCTGGTGGAGCCGACAACACCGGGGGGCATAAGCTGTCTGAGTGCCACGAGCTGGTGGAGCGGCGCCGGGGTCACAGCTGGAGGGCTTGCAGTGAGCCAATTCAGGTAGGGTGTAGATTATCCTGTGTTAAAACAAGAAGGAGATCCATCCAGTCATCCATAGAGGTCCAGTGGCCCTGATTGGGTCGCCTGAGTGACGGCGTGACACCCAGAGATCTCGGGAACATCCCTGATGATGTGACCTCTGACCTTTATTCTGCTGATTTATTCCATACACAACGGATTCCTTCTAGTAATCTTCTTCAGGACACGGTAGGTATTTAAGGACAGTGGCGCCGACGGGTTTTCATGCAGCGACAGTTTCTAAAGCCCCGAATGAAATGACTTATGATGATGATTCTGTGTTTTCATTGTCTTCCTCTCGTTCACCAATGATGTCACTTCTTGATTTCTGATTTAAATCTGACTTGTTTTTTGTTTTTTATGAACCTTTAAAGCCACTTTGAGGGTTTATGAAAACATTTTGGCTTTTGTGAGTTTGGGAAAATAAAAGAAAACAACATTTGACATGAAGGAAGAGTGAAATGAATAAGACGTATTATCATTGATGCTGTTTTTGTGTTCCACTTTGTTTGAATGGCAGCCACAAACGTACCTCATCGATGAAGGACTTGACCAACGTGTCTTTATGCGCCACGTCTTGAAATATATTCCTGCAGAATGAAAACCAAAAAGGTAAAAGGTTATGTTTGAGGAGTGGAAACAAAAGGTATTAAAGGACGTGGCGCTTATACGGCGTGGCTTACAGGTCGGGGGTGAAGGTTTCGTCGGTGTGGATGACCGTGTCGGGGGGGATGTCCTCCTCGCTGTCCGTCTTCCACAGCGCGCTCAGCTCGGACCTCATGTAGCGCCGCTGGTTGTACGTGTGCTCGTGGCACGGCGGCATCTGCTTGACCGTGTTGATGTCCACGTCGATGTGCGTGGTCGGGTACGGCGAGTAGAGCACCTGGCGGAAGGGCAGGACGAAGCTGCCCGTGGAATCCTGGGGGGAGGAGACGAATGGCTCAAACACGTGAGCGAAGCCCCCCCGCCTCCCAGAGCCGCGCTAAATAAAACAACAGCTCCTCCGAATTCACTGATGAATACCGGATTCTCCCTTCTACACACCACAACAAGTCACGGAACCGGCTCTGGAACCCTTCACGGACTGACGGACTTCTATCACCTACTGGAATTTCTTTTGATTTTGGCATAGTGTGCTACCGGTGACACCCAGGAGCCAACTTCCTGCTTCTGAAGACAGTCTACTGAAGTGATGATGAGGTCTGGGTGGTTGCTGGGTAGATTTTTGGATTT
The DNA here is from genome assembly GCA_037951165.1 of Lophius americanus. NCBI lineage: Eukaryota > Metazoa > Chordata > Actinopteri > Lophiiformes > Lophiidae > Lophius > Lophius americanus. The sequence goes on along the minus strand of JBBDHG010000131.1, from coordinate 381,521 downwards.
ATTTCTAAGGAGGCAAAGACCCTTTACTCCCAGGACCAGTCGGTACTGGAGAACCTTCTGGGTTTGGTTCTGTCCTTAGAACATGAGTTCTGTGTTTGACGAGAAACGTCACCAAGCGCGTACAGCGTGTTTTCCCTGTACAAATACACGCTTCATGTTCTACTCTTCCTGCTGCGTCGTGATTGGATGAGGGTGTCACAGTTGTACTTAGATGCAATCTGCCGTTCGTAACGCTGCTTTGAGCGGAATCCAAAAATCCATGACGGATGAATAAAAAAGCTTCTCTGATAGATTATCTTTCCACCTTTCATGCTGAATGTCACGACCTCCAGAGATCATTTACCGTACAGGGAATTGTGTGTCCTGCAATGTGGCGCTAAAACAATGGAATGTTCCGTCCCCCGCAGAAACAAGACTTTGGGGTCACATATGAAATATCTCTGTCCCCGTAAAGGGGAATATTATGGAATGTTAATCGCTGCGTCCGCCGCAGATCCTTTGTGTTAACAAGATAACGCAAAAAAACTCTTTCATAGATCATTTTCTACATTTCATGCCTCCACAGACCATAATGTGAGGAAGAACTGGATTGATTTTGGCAAAGGTCAGTTGCATATTTCAACCACTAGGGGAAGCTTTATCTCCAAAATGAAATTCATTATTGAGTCATTCAGAGACTGCTGTAAATATTCAAGTTTAGTCAATAGGGGCTGTTTGAGATTTTATAATGAGTCACCTTTAATTTGAGGAGTTCCATTTCGGGGGATTGCTTGTACAACGCAGGAGATTGGAGGCTTTTTTCCCCCGGTGATATACCCAGACAAAGAACTAAGGAAACAGCAACAGCAGAGGAGCAGCAACAATAAGCCGACTATAAATCAGTCGGTTTTGTTGTAGGGGAGGAGGCTGGTGCGTACCTTGAGCAGACCCTGAACAAACAGACCCGTGTCATATTTGAAGGAAGACTCGACCTTGCAGAGGCGAGAGCACTTCCTCTCGGCCGGGGTGAGGAAGAGGCAGAGAGTCCGCACAATCTGTGAAAACACAAGTGTCAAGATTCCAACACCTGACAGAGAAGCGGAGAAGCTCTCGGACAACATATCGCGTCTTCAATTATTAACGCGGTGGATTCAGCTCTCCAGCTGAAGGACGAGGACGAGGAGTCTCAACGCTTTTCAGAGCAACTCAGATCACCCTCAGATGCTACTGTTCCTCCCTTTATTAGGTTTCTCTTCCGAAGCATCCGCGGTTAATAAATGGCCTTTTGTCTCTACCTTGTGTTTGTTTGTCGGGGTCGATTCCTGCTGCGTCAGCAGAAAGTCTATTCACGAAGATGCACCTCAGCAGAAAAACTTAATGAAGAAACTACATTTGGGTTATTGACTTTAATCCAGTTTTGGGCTTGAGGGGAGCTAGTGGATACAAAATTAGAGTCTTGATTTAATTGGTGCTCAGTTTGGGCCTAGAGCCAGTGGAACTCGCGTGAAGCCCTTGGACCCCTTTGATATTGGCTGTGAAAAATGTTAGCAGCTGTTTTTTCGGCTGTAGATCTCTCACACTAACGTGTGAAAGTAGAACACAAAGCTCCCAATTTGTAAACACCAGTAAGGAAAAAAGAGGTTGTTGAGGAACAACCCCGAAAGCGTTCGGCATAACGAACTCAATCAAACACTTCCGATTTAATCACCTGAGGGACTTAGCAAGTTAAAAGCTAACTTGAGAAGAGCGGCTAAAGCTAACGGGAGCTAGAAGTCAGCCACGAGACCTGAAGTCCATGAACGAAGCAATCGTGAAAGAGGCGTACAAAGTTTTATTTTCACTTCGTCATATAATCGGTTTAAGAAACGCACGGCGGGTAAGACGGACGGTACATTCATTCCGACAGGTCAGAATACATACACAATGCCGACCAGCCTGGTTACTTCCACTCCCATCCTTCAAAATAAGAGCCCTTAAAACACATTACTCATTATTATTTTTGAACTTAAACGGGAAAAAATATCAGAATCTGTCAAGAAAAATCGCTATATCTCTTAAGAACAGCGTAACACACTTCGGAACATTCCAAATAATGCAAAAAACATTCCACGTTATGCAGATGAATTGCCGGTGCGCGTGTTTGCAGCCAATCCTACAGTAAACTTACCATATTGACTTTTTCCGGGTTGCTTCCAACCACGATGGAACAGCCGCAGGTCTGCAGGTGAGAGCTGACGGCCCTGAAGCACAGAGTCAAAGACGAGTCCATCAGCTTCACCGCTGTTATCCTCCTTATTAATGGAGGCTTTTGGGAAAGAGGACCGAAAGAGAGCTGGGCCAGGGAGACATTTATGAGACATAACATGAAGCCGGGTTTGAAAGGTACTTGGATCGGGGGCCAGAAGGAAAAAGTTCAATTTCTCTTTAAAGGAGCCAGTTTCTACTGGAGAAATTCATTTTCTTTGCTTTTTTGAAATTATTATTTGAGATTATTCAAACCCAACTAAACTTAAACAAAGGCGACCTGAGTAAAACACAAAATACTTTTTTTTTTTTAATTTTTGATTGTGTTCTCCGACACCAGCTGGGTCTGTGTGAAAAAGTATTAGCCCCCTAAGACACTAAAACTTCCAAACTGCTCTCAAAAAGAAGATTCATAAGTCAAAGTCCGGATCTGAACCCCAGAGAGACGCTGGGGTTGGACCCGAGATGATCAGCTCACATTCACAAACCCTCCAGTGTGTCTGGTTCTGCCGAGAAGAGTGGGCCAAAATTCCCCTATAGTCAGCCGAAGAGGCTGGACCCAGCTGCTGCTGCCGAAGGTGGAACAACTAGATATGAAGACCAGGGGGGTGAATACTTTCCCACACTGAATATTTAGCTATCGGAAAAACCTTGCCATGCCTTTCCGATGCCAAAACAATCATTTTAAACTTGTATATTATGTTTCCTGCTGGAGATTTAGTTTTAAAAACCCGACACAGTTTTGTCTCGGAGACCCAACAACCGGAATAAATCAGGATTCCACTTCCCTGTAGATTCTGGTCGTTTATTTTTTTTCTTAAACGCACAGACGCTTTCACATTCCCTAAAGACGCTGAACGAATCCGGTTCTACTCGGAGCGCCGTCGCCCCCGAGGACTGCCCAGACTCTGAACACTGACAGCAATTTAGTTTTCATACTTCCTCAGGAGGAAACTTTGGCTAAGTGGAGCGCCATTACTCCTCACTGGAAGGTTGATGGGTGCTAAATGGAGCCAATGCATCACTGGCCTCCGTCCGTCGGCTTACTTGTGCAGGAAGTCCTCGTGGCAGCTGTCCCCGATGTCATCATCATTTAGGATGGTGTCCTTAATCTAGTCAGGGAGGGGAATAAAGTTGTCATTTCAACAATTGGTCTCAATTTAAAGACAAAAATAGTGCTGACGGGCACGGAGATGAAGATGAGTGCGGCGGTGCAGGGAACAGCCAGAGGGATTCATGGGAGATTCTTGCTGGGGCTTTTCTTTTCTTTTTAATTAATTTGCATATTAGAAGGGAATAAATGTGTTGAATCGCACCGGGTGGTCGGCGAGGAAGATAGCTGGATAATTTAAACCTATTGGAAATGAAGGCTATTAGAATAATCAAACAATTGAAGCTCAGCGACACGACGGAGACAAAGATCTTCATCGTACGTGTCCGCTTTTCAGAAGAGACATCCAATTGTTTGCTGTCACTCATTTATGACGTTTTAAACTCCCGCAGCTCTTCCATTACGAGCTAATCTCGTTATTGTGCATGTGTGAGAGGACGCGGCGATGGATGAGTGCGGCGATGGATGAGTGCGGCGATGAAGGAGTGCGGCGATGAAGGAGTGCGGCGATGAAGGAGTGCCGCTCACGTCTATGTGCTCCGTCACGCTGTGCGTCTTCATGGAGGCCAGCAGCTCCATGATGGGGACGATCTCCAAGCTCAGCACTGAGATGATGTTGTAGCCCTGCAGTGAGAGGAAGGGAGGGAACGGTTAACTCCGGCGCCGCGCTCGTATTAAAAGCGTCTGCAGGGACAAGTGACACCCCAGCAGAAGATTTATCGGGTTCTGTGTTTTAATGCTTTCTAGTCAAGTCACAATAGAGCGCTGCTACAAATCTAAAAGGCTCTTAAAGTGAAAAAGTAGGACATTTGTATCCAAGGACACAGACGCCCGCCGCCACAGGAAGGAACAAAAGAGTGTGAGTCGATGCGGATGGAGCACAAACTCTATCAGAGGTGAATTAGAGCCAAACCGGGCCTAAAAGTAATGACGAATAGGCAAAATTGAAGAAACCAATCATGAGCAATGTAACATGTAATTGAATTCTGGGGGTGTTCTAAAGAGATCTGGATGGTCTGATCAGAGGGAGGGAGAAATCTGCTAGGGCAACACCCAGAACGGCAGATAGTCCGTCTTTAGGTTTCATGAGGGGATGGAGGGTGTCGGTTCAGGCTGGGTAATGGATCGTGGAAAGATCACAAGCTCGATTCAGGTGTGTGTGTCTGTGTGTGTGTGTGTGTGTGTGTGTGCCATCTCATTTCTGAGGCGCAACAATTCCGGAGAATTTGGAATTCATAACATAAACCGCAGCGAAAGAAGCGCTTCGACTTTTCTCTCTGAGCCAATACAACAGATAGAGAGAGAGAGAGAGACAGAGAGAGAGAGAGAGAGAGAAACAGACAAAGAGAGAGAGAGAAAGAGAGACAGAAACAGACAAAGAGAGAGAGAGAGAGAGAGAAAGAGAGAGAGAAACAGACAAAGAGAAAGAGAGAGAGAGAGAAAGAGAGAGAGAGAGACTGTCTGAGAGAAACATACTCATAAAAAAGAGAAAATGAATCCCGTAGAAAACAACGCAGACACAAGTGAGTACGAGATGAATCCAACTCAACTACATATTGAGCTTCTGCTGAAAAAAAGGTACAACATCTTGAGGAGGGGAATTTCTTTGGGGATTCAGACAAGACAATAAACGTCAAAAACATTTGCATTTCATGAAGTTCTTCGCCATAGTCACAGCGGCGCAGCTGTCTAAGTTCTCCCTGAACATCACCACAAAGTTCGCAACTAGTTTGCATGATGGGAAAAAAGAACCGTGCATGAATCCGAACTCCGTTTACTAAACATTGGGTAGAAACACAAACAGCAGAGATGGTTTCTTATCACTCCTCTACTCTTTCAGGTCCCTTCACTTTTTCTACCACCTTATTTCGCTCTTGTTAAAGGAAGGCTACTCATCTCTCCCTCACTCTCGTAAGTTCAATATGAGGTCAATTTAATGATGCTTGATGTGTAAGATCCACGGAACCTTCTACATTTTTTTGCCCCATCAGATATTTCAGTTTGTTTTGTTGAATTCTTATCAGGTAGTTTAGGGCTAAAAAAAAGAAAAAGAAACGTGGAGAGACTTGGGAACTCAATTCTAAGCAAAAAAAAAAGAAAAGAAGATTCTCGTTTTAGCAAGAATCGCCCAGCTCTAGTTTCGTTACAGATATTGTAACGATATTATACAGATATTTCGTTACAGGTTTGTGGCCCGGATTCCTCTCAGAATACACACACATAGAAAATAAGAGAGCTGATGACTCTAAATTCTTCGTAGCTGTTAATGTGAGAGCGAATGGCTGTTTGTTTCGTGTGTGGTCATGTGATGACCTGGTGATGACCTGGTGATGACCTGGTGACTCGGGTCACATCACACCCGTCTCCTCCAGCGATCTAGCAGAGACTACCAAGGCTACCACTGCAAGAGCTCTCAGGTCTGATTAGCGAAGAAAAACCTCTGTGTTGTTGACGCGCAACCAATTAATTACTTTACAATGGCAATCAGCAAAAAAATATATATATATATGGATTTGTTATCGCGGCTTAAATATCAGGAACTAAAGCTAGAATCAGCCTTGAAACGGTTTTGTTAGACAAAAAGCAGATAATTTGCCTTTTCTCTTACGTGAATACAAAGAATACACCAAGAGTTAAAATCACTTTGTGAGCATCCTGACAATCTAATAGAATAGACAATCTTTTCATCCCTCCTGCTGCCTGGTCGCTGACATGCAGACTGCAGACTGTTGAATATAAACTACATTTTAATTTCTCTTATGACCTTTAAGCCACTAATATATTAATTTAATGACTTCTTTATTGAGCCCTACTCTTTCTGTACTTCTATTATCTGGGGTTGATACATGAAGATGCGTTAAGATGACCGGTACCTTCTGCATCCAGATGCGTCCCTTGCGGATGACGTGCTTCAACCTCTCCACGCAGATGGTGTGTAGGGGCAGGTAGAAGGCCAGCTCCGTCTGGGGCAGGATGATGGACAAGGCGCACGTGTTTTTGTCCCCTTTCAGTTCTCCGTCAAAGATGAGAGACACGATGATGACCCCCTTCTCGGCCAGGACAAAGAACTTGACATCCACGGCGCCGCACTCAGCACTACGTAGAATCTCTCCATTGAGCGTATGATTGGCCAGAAATGTGACCTCTCCATCGCTGAGGAGCATGAATTGGTCGCCCTTTGGCGCCCAGATGTGGCGCACCCGTGGGCCCAGGATGTTGTCCCAGTAGGCGAATGTGGCGGCCAGCAGTGGGCATTCTCCCTCTATTGCTACCTCGGACTTTGCCACAGCAGGCGATTGGGGCGGACAGTCAGAAGACATCGAGGAAGCTCGGAAATTTGCAGGCTTCTCAAGTACGAGAGCGGAGGATGATGCAACTGCTTCATAAACACAGAAAACAAAAGCTGTTTTTTTTAGTGGATCTGAAGTACGCCAATGTCAAAACTGTTTCACGCAAACTTTTGGCAAGAAAGTAGAATCTACATCCAGCATATATCAGACCCACAATTACATTTTTCAACAATTTGTTCTACACAGTCTTAACCTTAACCCTAACCCTAACCTTAAACCTAGTCTTGGAAAAAGCTCCCCACGTGCCTCAGTGACCTCTTGGCGCCTATGAAACCGTAACCAGTTGTCTCTCCATTATCCAGTTTTTGGTTGGTTTACTGCAGGCCTTGAAACCCCAACAAGACCTGCAGCTGTGGAAGACGCTGTGACCACGTTGTCTAAGCTTGCCCTTTGTTCCTGCTCGCGATCACACCGACGTCAGGACAAAATGTTTACATCCAGCTGTTTGTATCTCACACACAGGTCCCATTGTATCAAGATAAACAATGGCGCTGTTTCTAATGTTATGGCTGATCAGTGTATTTGAATGTATGATTGCACAGAAATGAGAAAGACAAGATCAGCTGACACGGTACAATAAATCTAAGACTTTTTGGTGGAAGGGAAATTAAGTGATTTGTCTTGGCAGTTTATCAGGTCATCTGATTCTGTTTGGACCACAAAAGGATCTTCTGTTTTTGACCAAGACAAATATGCAAATTAAGTGTATTCAACACACGTCCTTCAAAAAGAACTGAAAACGCGAAGCTGTATCGATGACAGTTAGCATTAGAAAAAAAAATCATACAAGAAATCAGGAGAAATTCTACTTGATTTCCGTACGTTTAATGAAAATACAGTAAACAATATAAATCCATATGGACGTATTTTATAATGTTGTAAGCACAGATTTTTAAAAATAATTAACAGTCTAGTTATTGAACATGCCAAGTTTGAATTATAGAATTGGTAAGAATTATGTTGAAATATGTTAATATGCTGTAGTGAATTATATGAAACTGAAAACAAGCCGAACTAGCTAGGCTAACTGTCGTTAGCAGCATACAAACTGACGAAACGCAGAAATTAAGTGGCTATAAACTTACTTTTCCGGTGTTTTTGTGCTGTCCTCACACCACAGCGTCTGTACAGGATGAATAAAAAATCTTACCGGAACATTTTCATTCCATTTTCTGATGTTATTGCCATAGCATAGCCCTCACTCCGCAGCGAGTCACTTCCTGGTACGTCGTTATTACGTCACTACTGGGCATAAATATAGAGCGCCCTCTAGTGACTGAGGCGCAGCGGTGTTCAATGAAATGATGATGTCATTTTTGTTCCTGCGGATAATAAGTTATTTCGTTGATTTTCTTCCCATTGTTTTTTTCTTAAGTGATGTATCTGCGGAAGCTATTTGCATTCAAATCTTATTATGTGGGTCCTGTGAGTCACTTCAATCCTGAAGAAGAAATAACTGCTTCCTCCCCCCTTATTTTTAATCATAATTATAACCCATAAGATTATAACCACTGGCAGCCGAAGGGAATAACTTTTCATTATATCCTTACAAGTGGCACCTGTTGTTTGGTGGGATATAATAGGCAGCAATTAAACTTTTTTTTCCTGAAGATGATGTTTTGTCAGGAGGAAAAAGGGTCAACTATAAGGTTGTGAGCAACCTGGACACAGGCATAATAGTGAGGACTACATGAGCAGGTAAATGAACTCCAGGTCTTGTTGGTTGTTCCTGGTCTGCTTTAGTCAATACCTATATTAAATTATGTCTAAGTCAGTGTGCAACACGGTCCTAGGAACCCGAGGCTCATTTATGCACATGGGTCACGAAGGCTTGCGCGTGTTAGTCGATCCCCAAAGAAGAGCTATTTTACCGCATGCTGCCGAAAAAGTCAGTGCCGGTCCTGATATAAAGGTGTCAGAACACGCAGCAATTCACAGCATGCAGGTTATGGCGCTGCAAACAAACCAGTACAGACTAATCGGTGTCCCCATTCTGATCCCTGTCTGCCGCCGAAAGCGCCAACAATAGGAATGTCAGCATCAGAACTGGACCACGGTCCCATCAAAGAATTTTCTCTTATTATGTGTGGTGCTGGAGAAACAGATCTTTAGTGCCAGAATACACAGCACACCGTCGGAGATCTAGGGGCCCAAAAAGGACACTCCAAAGCATTAGGCAAGTGGTTATAATGTTATGGCTGATTGTTTTTTTAATGCTGCAAATTGCATGCAGTTGTCGCGGACGACCACCGGGGGAGCCATGTCTGAAAACATGATTGTGTTGTGATCCACGATGACACACGTGGCATTCTGAAACATTAAAGCGGGCTTTGAACACGTCAGAGGTTCGTCCAGAACGAACGGGTTCACGGGTCCACAGAGGAGAACAGGTAACAGAGGGAAGTGTGTGTAATACCGGGCAATTATCCCGCGAACCTCCTCCCAGCACTGACATTTGGTCTAATCTGATTCCGGCCCGTTTCTCGGTGCTACGTGTTCTCCTACACGCTCACATCTGTGCCTACATGTTATTCACAGTATTAGTCCTAATGGGCTCAGCGAGGTTCTAATGGGATGGCTGGAGGTGCTGGTTCTAAATGAATGATCAGCGATTCAGACACTAAACAGTCCGTTTTACAGTGCTGTGGAAAACGATTGGACCTCCTCCTGATCTCTCCTGTATCTCAGACTAAACTGTGTCAGAACCTCTGTTACAATTTAACACAAAACAACCTGAAGGGAAAAAAATATCTAGGTGATTGAAATCCATCCGTCTGTGAGGACTGGTTCTGGGACTCCACAGAACTACTGATCCACTGTTCCACGGATCCACAGATCCACAGATCCACAGGGAGACACGTCATCTACAAGTGGAGAAGACATTAAATAGTCCAGGTTCACACAGTGAAACAGTCCAGGTTCACACAGTGAAACAGTCCAGGTTCACACAGGTGCTTTAATTGGACCATCAAACACACATCAGAATGTTTTGAGACATTTTCTAGTTTGGGTCTCGTCGTCAAACGGTAGCAATGTCGGCATAAGGAAAAACCCAGGAGACAGAAATACTCTAGATATTAGATATTATATCTAGATATTAGATATTATATCTAGATATTAGGTTTATCTTTGCATCCGCAGACCAGCAGGAAGACGGAACCAGACTCTCTAAGCTAAGCAGCCGCAGTCGGATCAGACACGACCCGTAACCAGATTACCGCCGGTGCCGGCTCACCTTAATGCTGTTACCTCCTCCTGCAGGTGTTCTCGCACCAGCAGAAACACTCAGACTCTGGCGAGGGTTTTTCCCGCCGCGCCTCCAAGAATCACTTTTCTCTCACTTTCCCGTTTGCTTCAGGTGCCGCTGGAAGACACATTTGGATCATTATCGTCAAACCGGATCAGTAGATGTAGAACAGGAAGTCCCCGCTCACACATTACCTCGGCGCGGAGTTATCTCCTAATGCCTGAGTTAATTCTCCTTCTATGATTCAGTTTATTTCTCTCTGCGGGGAAGGTCGGAGGATTCGTCTTCATCACCGTAGAGTCGGTAGGAATGCTTGATATCACATTTGCAGGAGGTCCACTCCCTTCAACCTCAGCGAGAGGACTCTTCCCTGCAGTGGCGGCACGGATGACGTCATCTTCTGTGAATGTATAGAAATGAGTGCGAGGCAGACCGACCTGTGCTTCCTGATTCTCATTCACAACCTTTCACCATGAGAGTGGAAACAGCAAACAAACAAACAAACAAACAAAGACATTAGTCATTTGTGCTGCAGCGGCCCTGGATTTAAGAAAAAAACAAAAACCTTTCCTGTCGTCGTAATGAAATCGTCTCCTTCACACTTTCAGACCCAATTAGCTGGACACGTGTGAAAACGCCAAATGCACCAAGTTGGGTGCTAATGATTGTAGAAGCAGCCGCCGGGAGCTCACAGGGTGCAGCATCGACGGCCTGTCATTGACCCGAGCCGTTAATGGAGAGAGTGCAGGATAGGAATCTATTTAAAGGAGAAGAAACCGGTGACTCACCGCAAAACAAATATACAGGAAGCGTCCCTCCGCTCCAGTTTGTGTCTTCTCTGTGTACATGCCAGCAGCAGATCTCTGCGGATGAGAGGGTTAGAAAGTTGTTTGGTGCGTTTGGGGGTTCAAGGTGGAGGTGGGACTGCATCAAGGGTCGGCTCCGAGCTCCTCCTAGTTTGCTGCGGTGATGGACAGGTGGAGAGATGAGGTCAGGCAGGAGTATCGGTGGACTATGATGTTAGTGGAGGGCAATGTGATCTGTAGGGGGAGCAGGGAGCAGGTGGAGGAGGATCTGGAGAGGTGGGGGTATGATGACTAATACATGAGTGTGAATGAATGGGAGGCGGGATGAACGGTGAGGATGGATGAGTAGAGGTGGAGGAGGTGGAGGAGTTTGAGGTGTTGGGGTCAACCCTTCAGAGCAACGGGGAGTATGGAGCAGAGGTGGAGAAGAGTGTAAGGAGTTATCTGTGACAGAAGAGGAGCAGCAGGAGTGAAGGGAAAGGTTTCCAAGATGGAGGTGAGAGAAGTTCTGCTGGAGGGTTTAGAGACGGTGGTTCTGAGCAGAAGACAGGAGGCAGAGATGAAGATGTTCAGATATTCTCTGGGAGTGAGGAGGAAGGACAGGATTAGAAAGGAGACATCATAGGGACAGTCCAGGTGAGACGTCCTGGAGACAAAGTCAGAGAGGACAGATTGAGATGGTTCTGACCCGTGAAGAAGAGGAGGGATAGTGGATCTACTGGTAGAAGGATGCTGGAGATGGAGCTGCAGGCGTGGAGCCACTTGCAATCAGGACAAATCCTTCTGGAGGTTTTTCAGGCACATCCTCCTGGGAGAAGACCCCCAAAGCAGACCCAGAACTAGCTGCAGGGACTATATCGCCCCCTAGTGAGTAAAATATGAAGTATTGGAGAAAATATGGAATATACAAGATAGATATCCTCATATGCACCGAATGATGGTACAAATACTGTGATTTTGGAGATAAAGCTCACCCTAGTGGTGAAAACATGCAACTGACCTTCCACAAAATGAAATCCAGTTCTTCCTCACATTAAAGTCCATGGGAGTATAAAATGTTTTTGAGTTTTTTGAGTTATAGTATGGGATCTTGGACTTTTCTGGGCCAAAAATTATTCCAGGTTTAACAATATATTCAGGCATAAGGTGTTAAATAGTCATTTAAAAAGTTCATACCTTCATTTGTGCCAAAAAAAAAAATGTTATATCTATATATAGTATATATGTGGAATGAATGTGTGGTTAACTAAAGAACAATTTACTGTCATGTTATGTAATTACTGTGTAATAACACAATCCTTTGTTAATAAGAGGTTGAATAAAAGTAATGCTAAACACTTCCTAACACAAAACAGCTCGACAGAATTCCTAATTTCACACATGCTTTCTAGAAACCCTGAGGTTGAGTCGTTAACATAATTGGTTTCTTCTATTTGCTTTTATACTTACATTTTAAAGCATGTTTGAATTTCGATATTCAACGTCATTCTTTTACGATCCGAGTTTTTTTCCACCTGTGAATCCTCGGACCGACGCTTTGACTCGGTTGTGGCCTCACGATAACAATAAAACGACAAGCTCATTATTTATTCATAGTTTTCAAATTCAAACAAATGATTCTTAGTTAGCGGCGACCGAGCCTTTGGGCGAGATTTCATAATGAAGTCAATTAAAAGCGTCTCGGTAAGTCATTTGGACCCGACGCCTGCCGTCTTCAGCACCTCATGAATCGCTAATTCAATTTTGAATTTAACGCAATTTAATTTGTAATATCGTTTTTTTTTTAAGCGCACTGTGCCAAAGCGGGCGGCGGCGGCGGCGGCAGAAGCTCCGAGGGCGAGGGGATTCTCTCGCCGCGTCTCCGGATCTGAGGCTCCACTTCATTAGTGTCAGAGTTTTTCCTCGGGAAGATGTGACGGAGAGCAGCGACAGCGCCGCATCTCTTTTTTTGTCTGACATAAGACAGACAGACGGGCTCCTGCTTCCGCCCACGTCTGCAAGCCTTACGCCCGCCGCCAGCATCCATTAAGATCAGTTTAACGTCCTCACCGCTAACCCACACGGCCGTGAGAGACGGGGCGGACCGCCCTCCCAGCAGCCTCTGGGGGACGGCGAGAATCCCATTCTGCCACTATCCTTTTTTTGAAGTAACCCCTTCCTCCCTCCTTACCCGGGCAAGATGGGAAAATATCTCAGGTATCGATGGTGGAGACGTTCTGAAACACCGATATGAGCGGGCACTACAAAAAGGGGCGTGGCGGAAAAACCAAAATAGTACAGACGTAGTATCTCCATCGCAAAGATCCGAAGCCGCCCCGCTCATCCGTGCCAACTCCAATTACTCTTCATTTTGTCTTAAAGGCCGCGGCATGGACAGGCGGCTACGCCGTAATAAGCCTGATTCCTTTTTTGTCTTTCTTTTTTTCTTTTTTTATGGATTCAAAGCGGCGCTCAACAACGAGGGCGAACTTCAAAGAAGCTCATTTTCTCGGGCCCAGCTGCATTGTGGATCGTTGCTACGGGGCAACCGCTATAATGAGAGCGAAAATTAGTGCTTTTGGAATAGATAGCTAAATAAACGCCGCGAGAACGTCTCTTGAAGACTCGTACTCTAAAGGTTTTAGACGGTAGGTTACGTGCGTTGAATCTATTCGCCATATAATACATGTCGAAGGGTGGCGACTGGTCAAAAGATCAAAAACAAGAATATAACGCTGTAATGACGTGTCTCAATGTGGATCTGTGGAGTCCCAGAACCGTAGAAATCGTTTTTGGACCCCTTCCCAAGACTGACGGATTTCAATCGACCTTCCGGAATTTCTTTTAATTTTGGCATAGTGTGCTAATGGCGAGACCTTTTATCCAACTTCCTGTCCATTGACGTGATGATGTTGGTGAACAGGGGCCGGTGGTGATCAGGTCCGGTCCAGCTGGATAATGTAATTAATGGTAGTTTGATAAAGAATAATAGATGTTGCTGACGTTAGAGGTTGAGGAGTTAAATTGTTTATGAGCGGGGGATGAAGAGGAGCGGGTTGTTTGTTGTGGTTCGATGGTGAAGATCAGAGACCTTAAAGGATTTGAAGTGTCAGCGTTGATGGGCTCGCGAACCGAAGGAGGTGTCAATGTCAGTTGAAGGGGAATAAATGAATGCAGTTGAAGTGTGACGTCCGAGTGATGAAAGCAGAAGAAAAAGGTCTCTGAAGAGCCGGAGATGAAAAGCAGATGAAGAGCCGGAGATGAAAAAGCAGATGAAGAGTCGGGGTCGATATCAAAAATATGTGACGTCGATGGGCGCGGAATCAAGGCAGTAGGAGAATCAGCGACGATGTAATTAATGAAAGCACCAGATTAGAAATACTGTTCTGGAGGGAAACCGAATAAGTGTGAATGATATAAAAAAGGGGGTCCACTGGTTCCTCAAATTAAATTATTCACATTCGAGGAATCATCAGGGCGAATCTTTTGAAGATTGTAGAAATGTTGCAACCCTCTTCAATCGCATCATCACTCACCAGTAGCACACTTCGCCAAAATCAACAGAAATTCCAAAAGGCGATTGGGATAAATGGGAAGGGTTCCAAAGCTGTTTCTAAGGTTCTGGGATTCCGTTCCATCTGGTGGAAACCAAACACAGCATCAGAACATCGGACCTACAGTAGAACATGGAGGTGACAGTAGCATGTTGTGGAGATGATCTGCTCCATCAGGACCAGGATGAGGTCTCCAGACAAGTCCAGTCAGGTGAACGATCCTCCTCTTGCTGTGTCACCTTAAAATGTGTCCAACCAAAACTTTAAACTGGATCCATGGAAACGATCAGACATTTGGAGTAAAACCCAACGATAGCAGGAAAAAGAAACGACCTAAAAGAATGAATTCAAACCGCTCAAACTATTCTAGTCAGGTTCTGATGGCGCGAAAGCCCTTCTTCTGTCCCGACCATCTAAATGATTAACACTCGGTCACACATTTCACCTACGACAAGCTTCATCAGTGCGGCAGGCTGTGCAAACGGCGCCCCCCCCCACCTTCACCCTTCTTTGATTCCTGATGCGTCTCTTCACATTTGATCAATCTCCACTTTAAATTCATAAACATACTCCCGGAGAAAGTGATTTTTATTGGCTTCCTTAATGTCACACATCCGCGTCTGCCTTTTAATTGCACCGCCTTCTACGGCTTCTAATATTTTTGCTGGCGCCCCCGTCACCCGAGGAGAGGGGGGGGGTTTACCGGGCCGGTCCGGACCTGCTGTCTGTGTTTGTGTTGGGATTTCACGCCTCTCATCATCTTCAGCTCATCGTGCTTTATTTGCCCAGCCGTGAGCTGTGAGACATTCAGGCACCTGCTTCTGCTGGACCCCCGTCATTATGTCATGTGTTTACACTGGGGGGGGGGGCCTCATATGCTAATACGCATTCATAGACTATCTGTGGCGCAAACATTTGCTCATTCTATCACACTGGATGTGATGATGCATGACTGAAAGGCTTTGCCCGAGCCCCACTCAGCTGATTCCAAAGCTTGAGAAATTCCATAATGGAATAAATGGAAACGGCTGTAAATTCATGTCCCCCCCCCCCAAAAAAAGAAAAGAAAAATTCAATGGGAGGCATCCGGTCTCAGCGACCTTCCGGCGACCTTCCAGCTGCTGCATTGAAACGAAAGTTATTCAACTCACATTTTATGTGTGGTTTATCGGCAAAATGCTCAATTAATCAACCTGTTTACAATAATTACCTAAAATAACAATAACTCAGTACGGCGGAATATGACAAACGTTTGTCCTAAAATGATACTTTCTTATGAAAAATGCAGTCTCAGTGTCCCGGCCCCCCATGACAGGACATCACTCAATCAGTTCTTCTCAACAGTCCCATAACCAGTCAGGTTTGGATTAATGACACATAACAACAGATTACTCGCACATAGTAATAGATTACTCACACATAGAAATAGATTACTCGCACATAGTAACAGATTACTCACACATAGAAATAGATTACTCACACATAGAAATAGATTACTCACACATAGAAATAGATTACTCACAGATAGTAACAGATTACTCACACATACTAACAGATTACTCACACATAGAAATAGATTACTCGCACATAGTAACAGATTACTCACACATAGAAATAGATTACTCACACATAGAAATAAATTACTCACACATAGTAACAGATTACTCACACATAGAAATAGATTACTCACACATAGTAACAGATTACTCACACATAGAAATAGATTACTCACACATAGAAATAGATTACTCACACATAGTAACAGATTACTCACACATACCAATATATTACTCACACACAGAAATAGATTACTCACACATAGTAACAGATTACTCACACATAGAAATAGATTACTCACACATAGCAATACATTTCTCACTCATAGCAATAGATTACTGATACATAGTAACAGATTACTCACACATACAAACAGATTACTCACACATACAAACAGATTACTCACACGTAGCAATAGATTTCTCACAAGTAGCAATAGATTACTCACACATAGCAATATATTACTCAGACATAGCAATAGATTACTCACACATAGTATAAGGTACAATATGACTGACACTGAGAATAAACTATTTGATGTCTTTCCTGTCCATAGACACCAAGGTGATGCAAATCTACTTGAAATTTATTTGGATTCTTCTCAATCTCGGTTGTATATGTACCACATCTGAAACACAACTTATTGTCAGATTATACTACAAAGTTCTTGGTAGATTTATCAGCCACTTAGAATTCCTGTTTTCTCCATGCTCAGGACTCCCCATCGATATCTCAACTTTGGCAGTCGCCGACTAGCAAATAACTCTGACCAGATCCGAGCTCCACTTCCTTTCTCCAGCCATTCTTTATATCCGCCCATGCAAGCATTTATAAATCACATCATAGCCTTTCCTCGACTCGTTGTCTGCCTCTGGATTGAAATTTGAAGGTCCCCAACATTCAAAACCATTCAATACAAGCTGAAAAGCCTCAACGCTACTTTGTAGAGACTCTTTTGTTGCTATGACCGATGCTAATATGACTCATACCCGAACACCAGTTTCTGGCAGTGGTATTTTAGTAGATTCCTTCTGAGCAAATGTGTCCGGTTCTGTAATATTCCTGGTTTTATGCATTCAGACTACCGTCTTCAAATCCCATCAGAGGTTTTCCCTGAGATTTGAGACAAAAAAGCTGCGGCGACCAAAGCCTTGGTGGACTTTGAGAAGAATCGTCTTTTTGGAATAACCCTTGACATCCATTCTTTAGCTTCAAGCAAAGTTGCCCCAGAGAATCAACAAGCCACCGCCATGCTTCAGTGTGGGTAGGGTGTGCTTTTCAGCATCTGGTCCATTCTTTCTTTTCCGGACATACCTACTCGAGGAGATCTATCTTGTTTTTGTCTTTTTTTGTTTATCTTTTGTAGTCCTCGCAACCATGTGTATTATTTCACTTTAATAGTTCATATTTGACTCTTTAGATGGAGTTTTTAAAAAAATTCTTATGGAAAACAGTTTCTCGTCTGTAACTTTACAGCCACTGGTCTCAAACTTTATCTCCTGTGACTCGACACAAGGGAATCTTTCTTGTTTTATTCCTGAGCTCAGAAAAAACTATTTATCTGTATTTTTCTTCATTATTGAGTCACTATAGGATCTGATCCTACAGCAGACTGCTGACTCCATAGAAATAGTTAGTTTGAGTCCATATGGACTGTTTGGAGATTATTAATGAGTCATATTTAGTTTGAGGGGTTTAATCGGGGCGATTGCTAGTACAACGCAGGGGATTGGGGATATACCTGGCGGTGACAAGAGCGTAGGCTTAGTTTCATTTTGGCAGTGGTCCTGGAGTTCAGCTGTGGAGCCCCGATGTAAATTCAGAATTTCATTTGGGCGCCTAGGGCTTTGAAGGTTGGCTCAAAAGCTTCTCTCGGCAAATTTTCCCAGACCTCCTCCGCCTCTGCCTGAGAATCTGTTTGAGGCGCCTCACCAAATCTTACTTGCTATCAAATAGTGCCTCCAATAGAAGATTGAGGTTTACCGAGGGCGCTGCCTCGGACCTGGCAGGTCCTCTTGTGTCAAGACCAAAGAGTCCACAGTCTCTTTGAACTTGTTTTCCATCTACCTATGTCTCAGATCCAGTCGGTCTCAGGGGGGGCCGCCCCCCTCTGAACCGATTCTGCAGAATTTGCCCGATTATTCTGAAAAAAAAACCCCCAATTTGTACTTTTATTTCATTACTAATGTTGCTTTCTTTCATTTGTGCACAACAACAACTCCGTGCAGCCCGGTTTCAAACACGAGTTCTCCACAGGGAAATCCAGCCCTATCGGACAATTCCACACCTCATGATTTATACATCAAACACGGAGTTAGAGCGCTAATGCATTCCTGACGCGCTGGCCGCGGAACACAGAGCCTCAACAGAACAGCGAGTGCGATGTTCTGGGCAGTGGGTGTGTAATAATAAAGTAATAACCATCATAATAGCGATGACCTTGTTTATGTCTTGCCTTTAAAAATACACAACAAGCATTTACAAATGGATTCGACAGATTACGCAAATTCAAAAGGTAACCGTATGAGAACAGAAAGCACAAGATAGATAAAAGATTTAAAAGAAAGAAGAGGATAAAAAAAGAAGGAAGATGCACAGCGGATGATATCAAAGAAGGAAATAGAGAAGTAAGAAATCTGAAGGGAGGGGCGCCATTAGCCCTGATATCCGAGCCCATCTGTTAGCAGCTAATGTGATTTGTTCTTTTCCGACTCAGCAGTGTGATTATTAGGCAGTAATATAATTAACAAATTAGGCACTTAGGATGATGAGATTATCTGATGTATTTAAATTCTTTCTGTTCTGTGTCATCTTCAGTGAAGTAAAAACACGTCGGAACGATGGAAAGTGGATTCTTTTGAGGTACAAGCCTACCTGGTTGAGAACTTCAAACTCCCTGTTTGAACTCGGGTCAGTAAATCCACCTTAAGGAACGTTGGACATAGCAGTACCATGTGACGATGCGTTCAGGGCCAGTACATGAGTGCACGCATCGGGAAAAGGACCAATAAAGAATACATCTATAAACATCGATTTTCCATAATTATATCCTTGAAAGGTCAGGGATGTTATGGAATAGTAATGGCCGCGTCTGCCGAAGATCCTTCGTGTTAACGCGATAACTCAAAAACTTTTCCGTGGGTCATTTTGAAATTTTATACCAACATAGACCTTAGTACGAGGAAGAACTGTAT